>CM055111.1:1556920-1681920 GCA_029204225.1 Diphasiastrum complanatum | reverse complement strand
GGTGTAGGTCCTATAATCTAAGAATGACTACCAAAATGACATGACCAACCCTATATACTTCACCTAACCTAATCTAGGATTGGTTTCTCACTTGGCATCATGGCCTCACATGTGTGAGACCCACTTGTGTACACAATTTACACTATTCTATACAAAATCTAGGAGTTATCAAGAAGTTCAATACGGATAGGTGCGAAAGAATAGACTAAGTCAATATATTCAAGATCCATTGATTCACTATTGGAAACTAACCTTAGATCCAAGCAATATAGTTATGGATTCAAAGCTAATTTTATACATAGCTTTTGAGATAAAACAAGAAAAAAAAGTTATTTTTGACAATTTTAATACTTCATGTATGTAAAATTTTGTCTGTCTAATGAGTTGATTTAAACTTGCTAAAAATTATGTACTTTTCATATGTGTGAGAAGCCATGAGGATCATTAGATGATAAATTACTTGTAGTGTTTAAAGACAATTATCAATCTAGACCAAGATATATAAAGTGTTTAGATATCGATCAATCTAATTATTGTGCAATCCTTGATACTTGAATGATGTATGTACATCTAAATGAGATTTACATACTTTGATTTTAACATCTAACATATGATCAAAAATGTTTTTACAAAAAACAACAAACAAAACACATGGATATTTCTAAAGACTCTAATTACATAATTAAGATAAATTTATTATAAAAATTCATAAATCCAACTAATATTTATAATTATTTTCATTTTATTAACATTGACATAATATAAAATAAACAATTACGTATATATTATTTTTTATATTTAGATTCTAATATTTATTCTACAATCACAGCTGTTTTGAAAATTAAAAGAAGAAACAATTTCAACCAAAGTGATAAAAATGAAAACAGTATCTGCAACAAAACAAATGTTTCTATTAAATATTTTTGGAGTTGATCCTTCAAGTTATATAAATGGATTTGAAAACAATGAAGAATTACACACACACAAAACAATTTACACTATTCACGCAAAAAACAAGATCTAGGAGTTATCAAGAAGTTCAATATGGATAGGTACAAAAGAATAGACTAAGTCAATATATTCAAGATCCATTGATTCACCATTGAAAACTAACCATAGATCTGAACAATATAGCTATGGATTTAGAGCTAATTTTATACATAGCTTTTGAGATAAAACAAGAAAAAAATTTACTTTTGACAATTTTAATACTTCATGTATGTAAAATTTTGTGTATCTAATGAGTTAATTTGAATTTGCTAAAAATTATGTACTTTTCATATGTGTGAGAAGCCATGAAGATCATTAGATGATAAATTACTTATGGTGTTTAAAGAAATTATCAATTTAGATCAAGATACGTAAAGTGTTTAGATCTTGATCAATCTAATTGTTGTGCAATCCTTGATACTTGAATGATGTATGTACATCCAAATGAGATTTACATACTCTAATTTTAACATCTACCATATGATAAAAAATATTTTTACAAAAAACAACAGACAAAACACATGGATATTTCTAAAGACTCTAATTACATAATTGAGGTAAATTTATTATGAAAATTTATAAATCCAACTAATAATTATAATGATAATTATTTTTATTAATATTGACATAATATAAAATAAACAATTACGTATATATTATTTTCATTTTTAGATTCTAATATTTGTTCTACAATAACAATTGTTTCGAAAATTAAAAGAAGAAACAATTTTGACCAAAGTGATAAAAATGAAAACAATATTTCAAACAAAAAAACAAATGTTTATACTAAATATTTGTGGAGTTGATCTTTCAAGTTATGTAAATGGATTTGAAAACAATAAAGAATTCAATGATCACAAATCGAAAAAGAAAAAAATTGAGAAAGAATATAATGATAGTCCAATTGAAAGTAAAATTATCTATATATTATTTTCATATAAACAATAAAATTAAAATAAATATATATCAAAATAAAATATTCAATAAAATCATGATTTTTTTAATTATCAACATAAAAGATAAGAACAATTAAGGTAATCATAATTAATATAATGGTTTAGATATATGGAATTTAAAACAATATTTTTTATAATCATTTACTGACTATGACCATGTTTTTTTGCAACAAATTCAAAAAAAAAAAAAGACAGTGAACATGAAAAAAAATACTTACATACAAGATAGAATGTTTAGTAAATAATAGAATCTATATAGGACAAACAAAAAACTTATAAAAAAAAATATCACAACACAAAAAAAAAATCGCCCAAAAAAATGTTAAAAGATATATCTGAAAATCCCCTTGCCACAAGTCGAGCATTCCTTCTGTCAATGCTGCCGTCTGCTTTGTATTTGATCTTAAAGATCCATTTGTAGTCGATAATTTTTTTGTTTGTTGGCAGGTCGGTGACAATCCAAGTGTTGTTCCTCAATAGTGAGTTGTACTCTTTTAAAAATTACAAAAATAAATCAAATAGATTAGAAAAACTCTATATAATTTTTTATAAAACAAAGACATATAAAAGATATAATATTTTAGAGTATAATCCAAGTCAATAAAAAAAGTATTGGTTTTCATAACAAAATTAAAAAAAAAAATTTAACTGTTTCATATTCTTGAATTCAGGTCTTTTTTTTTAGATAAATAAGTTTCAAATTACACAAGATGGAATGACATTTTAATTCTTAGATATCTCAAATCTATTTTTATTTAAATCAAAGTATGATATAATATAAATTACACATAATTTCTTGTCTTTTCTAATTTTTTTATGTTAAATTTTCATATATATTATCTGATACATGAATCTAATATTAAGTATTACAATTTAGATCAAATATTTACTTATAATATAACAAAGATCTTTTGATAGCTAATTTTATTTTTAATTTATATTTCTTAAAATAAAAAACTTTTTAGTTTGAATATATGAAAAATAACTAAACAAATAGATTAAATTTTTAATATATTTCAAAATATTATTCAACAAAAGTCGATTTAGACAACAAAATATTTATTATTGTATTTTATAATTATACTACAAATTATCGACATACATGAAAATATTTATGATTGTCTAACTATTTATTTATTGTTATAAATATCACAATATTCAAAAGCAATTTAAAAAAGGCTTATATCTCAAAATTGGTTGTAAATTTATATTAAGTTTACAAACATTTAATATTAATTCTTTTTATAATTTTGACACATATAATTCAATTACTAAACAATGTTTAGTGAGTAGATTTTAAATAAGTTGTTATTATACAATTGTTATAGATAATTATTATGCAAGTCTTATAGATGATTATGAATAAATATTAATCATACAATTTTACAGATAAAATTTTGTTAAATTAAACTTATCTTTCAATTTTATTACATCATTGTTACAATTATATCCAATTTTTTATGACTTATTTCAATAAAAACGGATATTTATCGCTAAAAAGTCTATCTCCATGTACCTTATCGCTAAAAAGTTTGTCTCCATATAACTTATCACTAAAAAGTCTGTCTCCATATAACTTATCACTAAAATGTCGGTCTCCATGTAACTTATCCTCAAAACATCATTTGAATATATTGCTACATTGGTTTCTGAAGCTATCAAATCATCCAAAATCATGTAATTGCTAATTACAATTGTTTTGAGTATCATGACATAAGTTAAAATAACCACAACTTAAAAAAAAAAAGGCAAACCATCTATATCACACAAATTACTTGCAAAAACACTCACATCATTATAAACATTGCTTTCTTTTCTCTCTTTTTCACACTTTTTGCTTTACAAAATAAAAATATTGCATAATATCATACTCTACCAAAATACTAAACTATTTGCATTCAAAAAAATTTAAATCACAAATCAAAATTATTATCTAAAATATTCACAATGTAAATTCATCATCAAAATTATTGTCGTTGGGCTTCTGATACTAGTTTCCAAGGGAATATATGCAAAGCAAAAACTTCCTAGTACACTAAGGTGATTAACCTTAGGCATATGAGAATTCCATCTCAACATATGCTTTGAATAACAGGAAATAGTCATGCACCATAAATCTAGAAGAAAGAAGATATAAACATGTGTATCTTGTGAAATCATCAATAAAAGTAACAAAGCAAGTGGCACCTCCCTTGCTTTCAAATGATGCAAAATGTACATCCGAGTTGGGAGATTTTTCAAAAGATCTATGAGTCCAAGAATACCTCAAGATTACTTTCCCTCAAGAATCAAGTTTTTCAATGCTTCCAAGGAAAGAGTGAGAGTGGACATCAATTTGTTTTGAGAGTGAAAGATTTGAACAAAGAGCTTACTTATGTTAGTGAACCTATTAAAGAGAGTGAGCTTGTGCAAATAGTTTTGAATGGCTTATGTAGTGACTTTACTGACCTTGTTCAAAGCTATGCTATCATGGGAAACTTACCTACACTTGAAGACCTTCAAAGTGTGTTGATGGCCGAGGAGAGTAGGAAGGCTCATATCAAAGCAAGGATGGAGAGGCTCTCCATCAATGATGGTGATGACAAAGCCTTATTTTCCAAAAGCAAAGGCAAAGCAAAGAGCAAGGGAGGAGCATTCAAAAAGGAGCAAGCAAAGGATGGAGATCAAAGAGGATCCACATCCTCATCATCACAAGTCAAGCCCAAGAAGGACAAATCTAATATCAAGTGCTACTATTGTAGCAAGATGGGGCACTATGCCTCGGAATGCTTCAAGAGGAATCAAGATCAAAGTCAAGCCAACATTGGATAAGAGGAGGAAGAGAGTTATCATGAGGACTCACTCATGATGTCAACCTTTTCATCATCAAATGTCAAAGGTGAAGATCCTTGGTGGATAGATACTAGGGCTAGCTCACACATGTCAGGTAGAAGGGAGTACTTTTCTCAACTCACACCTTATGTAGGACCCATAAAATTACAAAAAAAATGATCACGAATGTAAAGTTGAAGGTGTGGGATCCATTCCTTTATGCTTAAGATCTTCCAAGAAGACTAAGATAGATGGTGTTCTCTTCATTCCTAGCATCACTAAGAATTTGCTTAGTGTTGGTCAGCTTTTAGATGATGGTTTCATTGTGGAGTTCTCTATTAATGTATCTAACATCAAGAAGAATGGGAAGATCATACCAAGAGGAAGAAGGTTTGTGAGGTTGTTTAAGCTTGACGCTTTTGTTGATCCTAACCAATTTGTGATAGTAGCCAAGGAGGACAAGATGACCACAAATGATTTGTGGCACAAGAGGCTTGGTCACATCAACACCAAGTCTATGGAAGTCATATGCAAGGAGGAGCTTGCTCTAGGCCTTCCAATATCCATGGAAAAGGAGGAAAAGGTTTGTGAAGCATGTGCTTTGGCTAAAGCACATAGGTTGCCTTTCTCTAACACTATTACTAAGACTACTCACCCTCTTAAGTTGATTCATTTGGATTTACATTTTGCTAGCACAAAGAGCAATGGCAGAGCCACAATGTTTGTAATCTTGAATGATGAATCTTCTAAAAATCATATTGGCAAAGATATGATTGAGATCAAGGAGGAGCTTGATCAAGAGGAGGAGCAAAATCTGAGAGCTTCAACTATTCCAAGGAGAGCCACAAGAGCAAAGACGGAGCTATCAATGCTCATTTTTGTGGACAAGGAAAGGCAAGTTGGAAAGGGGGGTACATTTTGTACTTCATTTGATGAGTTTTGTAATGAAGTCCCTTTGCAATCTAAAGTATGGAATGAAAGGTGGTTGTTATATCTACTTACTCTTAGTGTGCTAGAAGTAAGCATGACATTTTCATTCATAAGTTGAAAGATTTTGATTTCATTTTCAAAGAGGCATATTGTGAACCTTGTATGAGAGTAAGTGAATCATCCTTGAAGGATACTTATATCCATACAAGAGTATTTGGCATCATTAGTTTCAAGTTCAACAAGTATGTAATGCAAATTGCTAGTGGTAAGCAGTTGTGGTCTAGTAAATATGGTATAAATAATCTTGGTGATTGCTTTGTTGACTTGAAAGATCATATTGAGAAGGAGAACATTCAGGTTTGGAGACTAAAAAACAAAGTCCTTGAGAGTCTTGAAGAAGATCATGGTTTGAATCCATGTTTTCATCATCAACAACAAGAGGGAGTGAGCATGATGAAGAAAAAAGACATCAAGGAGGAACCCGAGAAGGAGCACTTGTCTCAAGGCAAAAGAGACTTGAATCTACATCAATATGAAGGTTTGGGTAAAGAGAAAGGAGCAGCAAGGAAGTTTATCCATATCTCCCTTTACGCATCTTATTTTGTGTTTGATAAAAAAACATGTCATGTATTTGACAAAGTCCTTTGATGATGCTACTATGAACATTGTTTTTCATCCTATATCTTATGATGATGAAATAGTGATCATACTACTTTGATTGGAGTTTCAAATATGTATATCCACTCTTGAATTTCCAAGGAAAGAAGACCTTCATTGGAAGGATGCCAAGTTGGAGTTCATTGTTTTGGTGGATAAAGTCAAGATGGTGATATCTCAAGCTTTGATTGTATATGCTTCATACAAAAGCTGGATCTTATGGAAACCTCTCACTACATTTGACAACTTGGAGCTCAAATTATGTTCTTATTGTAATGAGTGATCATACTCACTACATACATCAAGAACCTGTTAATTATGTTGTCTTTGTGCATGTAATTATTATTGATCCAGGATAGTCTCATCAAGCTAATTGTGAAAAGGAGTGTTGAAATTTCACAATTCTAGCTTGACCAATTTTGGTCACATGCATTTTAATTGGCAAGATGGCCATGTAAATAGATGCCACACATGCCAAATAGCATAGGATGCCTGCCCAAGACTTAATTCCTCATATTACATTGTGATAGCATCTTTGATTTGAGGCCAAAGGGTGTTTAGATAGGCTAGAGAGATTCTAGGAGCTCAAAATAGCATGTTTTACATTGTTTTTGGATCTTGAGATCTTGACCCCATATTAGGGTGGATCCAATGACCTATTAGGTTAGATATTAGGGTTAGGTTATGATAAGTATAGAGATGCCCTAAAACTTCCCATGATAGCATAGCTTTGAACAAGGTTAGTAAAGTCACTACATAAGCCATTCAAAACTATTTGCACAATCTCACTCTCTTTAATAGATTCACCAACATAAGTAAGCTCTTTGTCTTTCACTCTCAAAACAAATTGATGTCCACTCTCACTCTTTCCTTGGAAGCATTGAACTTGATTCTTGAGAGAAAGTAATCTTGAGGTATTCTTGGACTCATAGATCTTTTGAAGAGTCTCCCAAGCCTCTTGGGCTGAGGTACATGCTCCTACTTCTTTGAGCAAATCATTTGCAACATTCATTCTAATACAATGAAGTGCAATCACCTTCTCTTGTGTTTAGTTGCTTCTTGTGGATGGATTGGCTCATCTTCCTCTCCATTCACAATATCCATCAAGTCTTGCATGAAAAGGATGAATTCCATTCTTAACTTCCAAATTAAATAATTTGAAGAGTTTAATCTATCATTAGAATCCAGAAGATAGGCACTTATGGATGCCATCTTCAATGATAGGGAGATAGATTCAATGAAACAAGATAGATTGTACAAGATATGATCACTACTAGCTATCCCACTAGCTATCCCACTCTCTGTGGGACTTGAGATGAATCACTCTCGGAATTTGCAACAAGATCTAAGATGATCTTAAGCTTGATCTATCTTCAAGATCCAAACTAGATCCAAACCTAGCCCAATTTACTATAGATTTGATCAAAACTAGTCTCCTCCTTGATCTCAACTTCACAAGAAGGGTGAATCCACCTATACTGAAACAAAAGCACTTTATATCACACAAATGTCTTAAAAATAAAGCCTTTCAAATTCAGATTGAATCACATTGACATATCCATCACAAATCTATCTAAAACCGAGTAGAATAGAAACACAATTTTCACTAGTTTTGTATTTCTAGATGAAGAAAACATCAAAATCCTGATCTGAACCTAAAAGGTGTAGCTTAGGACCTTAAGAAGCCTAAGAACAACCTAATTAATCTCTCAAATGGCTGATCCAAGTTCTGCTATCAGTGAGCATACTGTTGCTTTCTGCTATGATCAGTTCACATTGCTATCTTGCTTTTTGCTATCAGTTCATTGCTATCTTGCTTTCTGCTAGATCGGTTCATTGCTATCGTTTCTTTCTGGCTATCAGTTCATTGCTATCATTGCTTTTTGCTAAATCAGTTCACTGCTATCGTTGCTCTCTACTATCAGTTTTAGATCTTAATCTGCTACTTTAGCTGATTTTGGTTCTTAACTTGGTACTTTAGCTACTTTTGATACTTAACTTGGTACTATAGCTACTTTTGGTACTTAGTTTGGTACTTTTGATATTGTGGTAGGAATTTAGCTGCTTTTGGTTCTTAATTTGGTACTTTTGTTGATTTTGGTACTTAACTTGGTAGTTTGTTATTTTTGGTACTTTAGCTACTTTTAGTAGTTAAGTACTACTTTAGCTACTTAATTTGATACTTCTGGTATTATGGTAGTAATTAGCTGCTTTTGGTACGTAATTTGGTACTTTAGTTGTATTTGGCTCTTAATCATTTAGTTGATTTTGGTCCTAATTTAACTTGGTACTTTAGCTGCTTTTGGTACTTTATTACTTTGCTGCTATTGGTGTTTATTTTGATACTTCTAGTATTGTGGTGGTAATTAACTGCTTTTGGTGCTTAATTTGTACTTTAGCTAATTTGGTACTTAACTTGGTACTTTAACTGATTTTGGTACTTAATTTGATAATTTAGCTACTTTTGGTACTTAAGCTTTTGGTACTTAATTTAGTACTTTAGTTGATTTTGGTACATAACTTGGTATTTTAAAAAGCTGCCTACTTATTTGGAAGTATAGCTTCTTTTGGTACTTAATCTAGTTATTTGGTACTTTCTATGTGAGGATTTACAGTGAACATTTGTGTTAAGATTAACACTAGTAGGAAAAAACAAAATGGATGAGTACCCGATTATGCGGAAGTTCTATTACTCAGCCGAAGAGCTTCATGAAGAGTATGGCTTGAACCTAGAGGGAAAACTTGCAAAAGACCTACCAGACACTGATCTGCCAAACAGTCAGTGGCTAATGACATTCGGACAACGATATAAAAAAAAATGTTAAGATATATCTTAACCAACTGCATCCACAATTTGTGGATGACTGTCATCTGCTTCCAATCACTTAGATTTACATCTTTTCCAATCATTTAGATTTATATCCGTAAATCCACTTGGTGATCTTTCGAAAGCACATCAAAACTAAAATTAGTTAACCATTTTTGCGACTTGGCCATCACGTGCAAAACCCGACGAAAAAGAATTGCAATTATATCAGATTTTGAACTGTAAGTTGTTTTACACAATCTGATCAGCTTCAAGATGTTACATGAGAAAATGCTAAATACTATGTAAAGTTTTATTAAACTACACAATGCCAAGCTAGTTATTTACTATTCCCAATATCGGCCATTGTAGTTTTGCTTCCCTGATGTGTGAAAACTCATTCACCTAAGAGGTGTAATGACAACTATTAAAATGAAAAAGCTACATCCCCCTTTTAGTCTTGGAAGAAACTTCCCTAACTTAAAGTTCTAAGGCAAACCTTGATTAAGAGGGAAATAATGTCATGCCCACACAGCTTTGACCCTGGAATCATTTCTCATAAGGGAGTCAGAGGGCCTATTTGGACCCGTCAATTGATTATGGCTACTAGGGGTTGTGGCCCTCATTTTATTAAAGTCATAATTCATGGTTTAGAGCCCTAGAATTCTTGATGATGGATTTGCATCTCTCCCCCTCTCCCCCCCCCCCCCCACCCACTCTCTCTCTCTCTCTCTCTCTCTCTCTCTCTCTCTCTCTCCCCTAGATTAACTAAAGGAGTGCTAGATTAACTAAAGGAGCACGTATATTACTCAGCTCAAGGACATCACTAAATGGCACTGTACAGGTACTTAGAAACAAAGTCAATTCTCCAGGAAATGCATATGAGACTTTCAATTGAAATGTTGCTTTCATGCTGCTCATTTAACAGTTTTGACAATCTTATTTTCACTCTCAGTTGCATTGTTTTCCACTTTCACCCACGATGACAATAAACCAGAAATTCTTGGTTTTGGGTGAAGGTTTACATGCACTTGGGAGTGACAAGAGTGGCTGGCCACAATCCAGCGATTTTCTACATGATGAGACAAGCATTTGAGTGCTTGTCAGACTACTAAGTTTTATATTGAATTTCATCCCCAATAATAAATGCTGCTTTGAGATGTTAATTTGAGAGATCATTTGTGAAGATAAATAGTAGCAGTTCCCCTTAATAAATAGTAGTAAGTTATGTTAGTGTACCAGTCTACTTCGTAAGTCCTTCCTCAGTATTTTTCCAGAAGGATTCTTTGGAATTGTGTCAACAAAATAGACGGTTTGTAGCTTTTTGTAGAATACAACCTGACAGGCCAACAATAAGCAATTAGATCCTTACTCTAATGTGAGTCATAACTCATAACTCGCCCATGTATCATTTGCAATGCACAGCAAGAGCGTTAAACATGGCACATATGTGTTGTTGTGCAGAAATACCTGTTTGGCAACAAATTCTTTGACTTGTTCTTCAGAAATGTCAGACTCTTGTTTTTTCACAACAAAAGCCACTGGAACTTCTCCAGCCTTGGCATCTTTCTGGCTGCATATCAGAAGGAAATCAAATATACATTTTACCTGAAGTTATTGCTCCTGTAGAAACAACTCTTTTTTGTGGT
Organism: Diphasiastrum complanatum; assembly: GCA_029204225.1. Taxonomy (NCBI): domain Eukaryota; kingdom Viridiplantae; phylum Streptophyta; class Lycopodiopsida; order Lycopodiales; family Lycopodiaceae; genus Diphasiastrum; species Diphasiastrum complanatum. Next base: position 1,671,121 of record CM055111.1, on the reverse strand, counting down.
GAATTTACAATACTAAATAAACTAACATACAGGTCAATCTCTGATAAACTATGCCATATACACTTTGCTGGATGGAAATGTATTCATTCCAAGTTCCAACTTACCCAACCACAGCAGCATCAACAATATCAGGATGTGCAATAAGAATAGCTTCAAGCTCTGCTGGAGGTACCTGAATTAATTTCAAAAAACCCAGATTTATGAGCCATGCCTTGTTTATTCTGACACATCTCTTTCAGGATAGATATTCAAGAGAGAAATGAATAAGCTAGGCACACATGGTTAAATTATCAATCATGCTAGAATAAATGCAAAGAATTCACTTTCTACAGAAAATAAGGATAGATGCTGCAACCACATCTATCAAAACACACTCATTCACTGATCGTCAGAAAAATTAGCTTTTCTAACGAATTTTTGTGCTAAATCCAAACCCGAGTAGATGCTATCAGGCCAATGGAAGATTTATGCAAATAAGCCACGGAGAAACTAGAAATAAAACTACTGAAGGTGATGAAGAAATGGACCTGAAAGCCTTTGAATTTGATTATTTCCTTTACACGATCCACAATGAAAACCTCATCGTCTTCATCAACGTATCCAACATCGCCAGTGTGTAACCAACCTTCTTCATCAATGGTCAATGATGTAGACTCCGGATTATTCAGGTATCCTGAGCAATGATCAGTACACAGACTACCGGTGAGTTTCCACAACATAGAACAACTTACTAGCAAAAACCCTTGCAAGATCGGGAAGCTTGGCAAACCTTTCATAATCTGAGCGCCTCGTATGCAAATCTCTCCAGGTTTGTTGTAAGAAAGCGCGGCCCCTGTATCCGGATCTAACACCTTAATTTCGGCATTGCGGACAACTGTTCCGCAGGAACCCGACTTCACGGGAAATGGGTATTTTGCGAAGGAAAGGGACATCGTTAGCACTGGTCCAGCCTCTGTCATTCCATAGCCCTGTACACATCCACAAGCAATGCTCAGAAGAATGAGCAAATCTACAAGATTGATGCAAATGATGAAAGTAACTTTGTATCCTTTAACTCTGAAGGATACTTGTACAGTCTACCAGATAGGGCAATACAAGAACAAGCAACCATAAGAAGGGAGAACCTACTAGATGCAATCACAAAGGCGAAGAATTACTCTTGAACCATTAAATAGCATGAATTACCAGATCCACTCAAACCGCTTAGAGAAAAGATTCATCTAGCAGATTAATCTGATGTAGTATTCTCAGTTAATCTCTTGCAAAAATAGAATGAGAAAATGTTTCGACGGTGAAATATACCTGTCCAATAACAGCACGAGGCATCCGAATTCTCAAGGCGTCCTCAAGGTCCTTGCCCAAGGGCGCCGCACCAGATTGCACCATTCTAATACTTGACAGATCGTAGTTGAGAACTGTGGGGTCCTTGGCTAAGGCCAGTATCACAGGAGGTACAAGCATTGCGATAGTCACCTTGTACTTCTGCACTAGCTTCAGAAATGTAGCAAGATCAAACTTCTGCATAATGACAAGAGTAGCTCCGACTCTGAGGGAGCAGAGAAGAATGGAGTTTAGGGAGTAAATATGGAACATAGGAAGAACACATATCAGACAATCCTCCGATGTCATGTACAGGTTGGGGTTTTCGCCGTCTACTTGCTGGGCAACGTTAGTGATCAAACTCTTGTGAGTCAGCATCACTCCTTTGGGTAGCCCAGTAGTTCCAGAAGAGAAAGGAAGAGCGACGACATCATCCGGATCAATATCTACATTGGGACATTGTTTCTCATCTGCTTCCGTCAAGACTGAAAAGTGCTCTAAATTCTCAAAGTGTCCATCTGTTAATACAACCTTGACACCACTTGAAGCAATTTCTGAGACTTTCTGCACGTAAGCATGCTGCGTGATGATGAGCTTGACACCTGCTACCTTCACTTGCTTAACTAATTCAGCAGGCGTGTAGAAAGGATTGGCCGTTGTGACAATCGCCCCCAGGATTGCTGTCCCCAGGAAAGTTAAGACAAATTCGATGCAGTTCGGAAGCAAATTCATCACAACGTCGCCTTTTTGAATGCCTAGATTTGCCAGTCCTGCGGCTACTCGCCTGGAAAGCAGCTCAACCTCCCCATATGTGAGCTCTCTACCAGTCGGACCATCAATCAGGCATGGCTTCTCGGAGAACTCTGAAGCCCTCTGTAGAATGTACTGAGCCAGAGGCTGGTGATTTGGAATATCTATGACAGGAAGCTTTGATCTGAATACATGCTCCTTTGACAGAGGAGCAGCTGGTGCAGTTGAAGCCACCATAGTCCTGTTTTGCTGCTCTGCTCCTCAACACTGTCTATCTAGCTTTATCTTAGAAGGAAAATACAGGAGCTTCCAGCAGATGCAACTTGCAAGCAAACCCAGAGACTATCCGAGCTTGTGCAGAACAAATCACTGTGTCTGGCAATCAACAAGCTTGCAAAGCAGTGAACAGAAACTCTGAGATTGATGAATTGAGCAGGATAAATTGATCGAAAGTTTTGCTTCTATGATTTGACTCCTTGAAAATAAATGAGCCTGTGGAGCCTTAAAAGTTAGCTTCTGCTCTCACTGACCAAGCTGCCATTGATCCAGGTGATAGTTGTCGAGATCCTCAATCTCTCTTGCTGAATCCTTACCTTCTTTGATCGCCCAATTCAGATGGCGAAGTAGCTCGCTCGCTATTGCAGGCAGCGAAGCCGAGCGAAGAAGTAAAGAGGGAGGGGAATTAAATAGGTAGATAGATACGTGAGTCTTTACGTTTCTTCTTTCTGCCACAACCCAAAGAATTATTTCACAAATAAAAGAAATGGGCTGCACTGCCTTTCATTAAAAGGCAAAAACTTTCACTAACTGTCGTTTGTAAATATTACACTTCAAGTTACCATCAACAGCTTGAATATGCAAATTATTTTTAAGCATAAAACTTGTAGATCATAAATGACAATAGAGTGATTTATGATATATCATAAAAAACCCTTGTCATACATGTGAATTATAATTGTTTACAAGGTCACTGATATATTATGAAAATCTTTGCATAAAAATCAACAAGGTGATTAATATGTTATGAAAACCTTTTTTAGAAGTTAAACCCTAAAAATAAGGTAAAGATTTAAAAATTATTTTAATGCTCAAACTTAACCACCAATGAGATGTGAACATCTATCAAAAGGTCAAGGTAATAAAAATCTGAACAGTTGAAAAGTTTTTAGTCTATCATCGAGTTAAAAGCTGATTGTGACTAGTATATGATCACGGGTATTATCAAACCCTATATTTGTAGTTATCAACAAAAATCTGTTCTTCAGAAGAAAAAAAATCAAATAATGGCACATATATACGACCGGATCATAATTCAGTTTAATATAAAATTGAAGGACAAATAAATATATCACCTTTCAAGTTAAAACTTTGAAAGAATATGTCAAATTTCCTGTGAGAGCCTGCAATTCCTACAATCTTTATGAATTTGTGATAAAAACATGTTTTGCAAGAGTTAACATCTAATTATATACATATTTAATGGACTACTTGACATATCAGAGCTGTCTGTCAGTACACAATGTTGCTGCGTGCAAAACGAAGGAAAGACTTTCAACACGAAGCAACCCTTGAGTGGGTGGGAGACTGTACAGTGTAGAAGACTGACCTTGCAAGACTGGCAGCTCGCAGCTCCCTGATTTGTAACTAACAGTCTTGGATCTAAGATTTTAGCACTTCTTTCTAAGTTTTCTTTGCTACAATCAAACCTTTGAACTGTTCAATTCTATGCTCAAGAAAATTGGCCAATGGCAATGGTTTCAGAATGTAATTGGCATCTATTTTCTTAAAAATGCATTCTTTAAAACATTGAAGTGTGTTGACTTCATTTTACTTTGGGAGTAGAAACAGATTGACACTTGTTTTTCTTTTATATGTGATTCAATATCTCAAATACTTTGTCTTGTCGATTTTTTAAATTTTGAAGCCTTTTAATTTTCATAGAAGCTAAGCAATTAGTGGTCGTTATATACAACATATACAACTTGGGCAATGTCATTTACAAAGGTTAGCTTCTTAGATGTCACTAGAGAGTGGTCCGTCGGATTTGAGCCTGCACCTTTCTGGTGGGAGTCAAGAGCTCTACCCATACACCACTACCATGGACTTGAAGCCTTTCTTAGATATAGGGCAATCAAAGTAACCAAAAAATTATATGATATTATATAATTGTGAAGTCGTCCCCATTTTTTTTAAGAAAACACACATTTACTCGCTCAAATGCATGCAAGGATTTTTTTTTGGCAAATTTTTTGATATGCACATTTTGGAAGTTAAAAGGTGCAAGTAAAACTTATCTTTTTTAACATGTCTCAATCTAAAAGTGAGCTTGAAAATTCTTTATGAAAAAATCAATAAATACACCTCCTGAGCCCTTCCACCTTGAACTACCCACACCCTTTCCCGATTTCCCCGACAACAGGGCCTCATGAGAAGGCAACCTCTCCCATGATCCCTCTCCCTTACTTTAGAAAATGAACATTATATAATAATGTTAATATTTATAACTATTATAAGGGTGATTTAGACTCTTGGCAAGTCCCTTTGCCTTGCCCTTTTCTTTGAATTTCGGCAAGTGAGTTGACGGGGGAAATGGTAAGTGTTAAATGAAGGGTTACAATCAGTGTTGGGCAGGTATCAAAATTTTTGATACCAGCCGGGTCAGGGTATTGCAATTTTTTAGAAAATGTAATACCAGTAGGGTATCAACATAAGAAGGTATAGGAGTTGTAAATTGGTATAGACGGGGCTGGTATCACAAGGGTAATACTAGCCGGTTATCAACCCGAGTATCAACATGTACGAATTGCTATAAATATACTTTTTAAAGTGTAATATCATAATTTAAAATATAAAAAAATGAGATATAAAAAAATATACTAAAAATAGTACTACTATTGATACCAAGCAAAAATCCACAAAATCTCCCCAACCTGGGTATCAACATGAATAGTAACGCAACTGAACCTAAGCCAGCCATCCCTCCCAATCTCATTCACCTCTTTAACGAAGGACAGCCAGCAGAGACAAACCAGAGGCATAATGGTCGCCAAATTGACCAAATGACATAGCGGTGAGCCACACGTCGATGACATGGACCCTTAGGCCCCCAGCGACGCAAAAAGGTTGTAGTAAGGGTCATTCCACTTGGACCAGTCCCAAAGGCGAAACCGAAATGGTAATCATCCCCAAGGATCAACTTTATTAAATTTGGAAGAGGTTACATTCATACATAGACTGACTGGTCTCGGGGCCACCAACACATGCTGGGCATTGTGTCTGGCTCGCGCTGGTAGAGGGAGCTGAGACCTGGTGACTGGATTTTTGGCGCTGGTTGAGTTGCACAAGTTTTTGTCTGTCGGACTCCCCCTATAGTTCTAGTGTGATTCGACGCACCCCCTCTATCCTAGAATATAGTGCTTTTGCGCTTTTTTGGACTTAGTTTTTGTTTTGTTGATTAAGCCTGGCAAAAATCAGTCTAGCTCCCGGACATTGGGTTCCGGGAGCCGTCTCGGTGGCAGAATCAACTTGGATCCTAATTAGGTCATGACTTGAGCCCCAGAGCTAGCTCATGACTTGTGACTACTTGACTGGATCACCACAGGTCAGAGGCTCAGTCCTTGACTTTCTAACTTGTTCTGGGACCTTAGAGCTCCTTGAGCTTTGCATCGGCACTCGGATCCATCTTTGATGTAGAAGTTGCAGGCAATGTTGGCTCCATTTGATTTTGGGTTTCATGTGTGGCTTATCTTTGCCTTTCGTTACCTTTTGGGGACAGATTCTAAGTTGTCTTTCGGGTTGCTTGGGATTCCAGTCTTCTTAAGTTTGAATGGGTAAGCTTGTTACGTTTCTAAGTTGGCTTTTACGTAAGTGCATGATGGATGAATGTTAGACTTAAGCACGTGTTGGGAAAACTGCTCAAGTCCCAATGCCCTTTGAGACAACCGGTGCAACTGGTAGGGTGCCTTGTCAAAAGGGGACAATTGGCAACCGCTTGCATCTGTAACAAGAATTTGGGAGGCCCTTGAAGACATTTGCTACAAGTAAGGCGACCCAAGCAATGGAAATGCAACTGCTCCACCAAACTTGGATCAACAAGTTTCCATACAATACATGCACGCATATGTGGCGAAGGATTGTGGATTCTGATGGGAATAAGAAGCACTTTGGCCAAGTTGTCCAAGATGACATCTAGGTCGGCATCAGCTCAAAGAGGAAAAAAGGGAGCTCCACCCACTCCGGCACCTCCATATGAGAGGTGTCCTCAATAGAGAAACTATCTATGTAATAGCTCCAACCGAGACTACTAAGAAGTTGGAGGGTATATCAGGTTGCCTACTAACGTCTAGTTAGCTGAGAAACTTGACCTTGACCCATCAGAAGCCAAGGATGGGCGACAAATCCACAGTGTAGTGTTTTGTCGGTTGTTGTAGTGGATGCAGTCAATAGGAAGGAAATTGTCTTCCTCCGAAGTTGCCAAGCTTGTCTTTTTATGAGGAGAGGGTTGCCTGAGCATTGAAGAGTTAGCTACCTCAATCGATTCCAAATCCATATTTGTGTTTGAGGTGTTACTCTTAGTGGTGCCACGTGTCGGGCACTAGGGTTTATCCCATAAGCAAATATCTGAGATAAACCAGTACCTATATATAACTGAACCGACCTGCTTACTCACATGTGTGTAGGTGGGTGTGAAGTTGCCCAGTGCCACCTACCCGATTCCCGGCGCCACCTGGGCCTGCTGTTGTAAAGCTGACTCAGGTGCACCCAGCGTGCCCTATAAGACTCTAAGGGGTGACGCTCCCTAAGGTCCCAGAGCAAGTTAGAACATCAAGGACTGAGCCTCCGACCTGTGGTGAGCCAGTCAAGTAGTCACAAGTCATGAGCTAGCTCTGGAGTTCGAGTCATGGCCTAGTCAGGAAGCAAGTTGATTCTGCCGTTGGGACGGCTCCCGGGAGCCAGACTGATTCTGCCAGGCTTGCCAGGCTTAATCAGCAAAATAAAAACTAAGTCCCAAAAAGCGTGCTTTACCAGAAAGCACTATGTTTCAGAACAGAGGGGGTGCGCCGAATCACAACAGAACTATAGGGGGAGTCCGGCAGACAAAAACTTGGGCAGCTCAACCAGCGCCATGAATCCAGTCGCCAGGTCTCAGCTCCCTCTACCAGCACGAGCCAGGCACAATGCCCAGCACGTGTTGGTGGCCCCGAGACCGGTCAGTCTATGAGTGAATGTAACCTCTTCCAAATCTAATAAAGTTGATCCTTGGGGATGATTACCATTTCGGTTTCGCCTCTGGGACTGGTCCAAGTGGAAGGACCCTTACTACAACCTTTTTGCGTCGCTGGCGCCTAAGGGTCCCTATCATCGACATGGGGCTTGCCGCTATGCCAATTGGTCAGTTTGGCGACCACTATGCCTTGGGTTTCATGTGTGGCTTGTCTTTGCCTTTGGTTACCTTTTGGGGACGGATTCTGAGTTGGCTTTCGGGTTGGTTGGGATTCCAGTTTTCTTAAGTCTGAATGGTTAAGCTTGTTACGTTTATGAGTTGGCTTTTACGTAAGTGCATGATGGATGAATGTTAGACTTAAGTGCGTGTTGGGGAAACCGCTCAAGTCACAACGCCCTTTGAGGCGCCGGCACAACATGTGGTATCAGAGCGACTAGCCGGTCATCTACGCAAGTCTCACAGGGATGGCCACGTTTTGGGATTTGTCTAAGAAAACCGTTGTGCAAGGTGCTGCCTACAGTGTAAGCACGGGTGCGTCCACGGTCAGGGTGGTCGACAGAACGGGGGGGCTTGATGAGTCATAGTGCTGCCCTCGAGGTGTAAGCACGGTCAGTTCCCGCGGTTCGGGCCTGGCGCCGTCTGCACGTAGGACAGATGAGGCAATGTGCTGCCATTAGGTTGGTGAAAGCACGGTCTGTGCCTTGTGGGGGTGCGGGGTGACATATTCGAACTGTACGGGTTAACCATTGATACAGAGATGTTGCTCAAATTCGGGTGTAAAGCACGGGTGGTTAGCTGCCAGTGCGGGATAGCTGCCGATCGTTTAGCTACAAGGGCTATCGACCAAAAAGTGGTGGGGCGTGACTGAGGCAATGTGCTGCTTAATGGTGAAAGCACGAATGGTTGGATGGATGTTTTTCTTGTGAGCTAATTCTATGATATATTTGTGTGGGCGCGGTTAGGGCAAAAGGTCCTACGTCCGGTCTCAAGGGGAATGTGGCTTGAGAGGGATCCTCTGTGTTTGCTTTGGTTGGTATGTTCGTTTGTGGTGTGCTTGTTTGGACCTGAATAACCCCTGGTTGCTTAACTTCTTCCAGGTGATCTGATCTAGTTGGGAGTTGAAGGAGGAATTTACATTTGTGGGTGGACGACATACAAGTATGGAAAGGAGCTTCCATGGGGCAACCCCCAAGATTGGTTCAAGATTATTATTCCTATCCGGAAAGATCGCGGGGAGGAAGTCAGATTTCATGATCGACTCCGGAGCGTCACATAAACTATATTTCAAGGAGCGTAGTGGAACAGTTCAGCTTGCCGACCATAAATGTAACATCAACGCTCAAGGTAGAAATAGCAAAGGGAGCACTGGACGTAGACAAAGCAACATTGAACATCCCGGTGCAAAATTGGGAGATGGAAGGCTAAACTTAGCTTTTTAATTTTAGAGATGGATGCCTTCGATATAATTTGGGCCTTCCCTGGCTAAATGAAACATTGTATTGCAGTTTTGGGTTAGGAGCTCAAACTTGGTTCTCTTGGATTACAAGGGACAGATCTGTATGACAAAAGCCCTGCCTGGAGGGAACGCGAAGGGCACCAATATTGAACAAAATCTGATTGCTGCATCTGTGATTAAAAGCATGGCGAAAGGGAAAAGGTCAAAGTGCTTTCTTTGTATCTGCAGAGAGGTTCCAGAAGGGAAAAACGCACAACATAAAAACTTGCCAAAGGAGGTGGCAGATTTGCTAGAGGAATTTAGCGATGTGTTTTCAGAAGAACTCCCAGCAAGTTACCTCCTCGAAGACCAGTGGACCATAAGATTGAGTTGATACCGGGAAGAGGAACCAACTTCACGAGCACCCTATAGGATGTCCCAAGAAGAGTTGGTGGAACTGAAACGACAACTTGGTGAATTGATAGACAAAGGATTCATTAGACCCAGTGCTTTGCCCTTTTGGAGCCCCTGTACTATTTGTGGAAAAGGCAGACAAGACACTACGGATGTGTGTGGATTACCGCATGCTCAACAAGGGTACCATCAAGAACAAGTATCCCATGCCTAGAATTGATGACTTGTTCGACCAGCTCAAACATGCCAATATATTTTAGCCGAATAGATCTTAGATCTGGATATCACCAAATTTGAATAGCTAAAGGCGATGAGCACAAAACGGCTTTTCGAACACGGTATGGGAGCCACGAATTCAGGGTGATGCCGTTCAGTCTAACAAACGCACCAGCCACTTTTTGCACGTTGATGAACAACATTTTTCAAGACTGCTTAGATGAATTTGTCATTGTGTACATCGGTGACATAGTCGTAGCCTCAAAGATCACATTAAACATTTAAGGACTTGTCCTCCAACGACTAAGGAAGAACAGCTTGTTCGCGAAAAGAGAAAAATGTGAATTTGTGGTAGAGGAAGTTGATTTCCTTGGACACGTTATAGGCTACGGACGAATTCGGATGGATCCTAAGAAAATCAAGACTATCTTGGATTGGCTGGCTCCTAAAACTGTTCATGGCATCAAATCCTTTGTGGGCTTATGTAATTTTTACAGGAGATTCATTGAGGCATTTAGCAAAATTGTGGCACCACTGTTGGAGTAGACCAAGACTCATCTGAAGATGACATGGACACCGGAATGTGAAGCAGCGTTCCAAGAACTAAAACAACGGATTGCTCAAGAAACCCATCCTTGCCTTACCGGACTTTAGCAAACCTTTTGAAATACATACAGACGCGTCGAACTTTGCTATTGGGGGCCGTGCTGATGCAAGACGGAAAACTTGTTGCATATTTTTCAAAGAAATTGAGTGACATAGAGCGACGATGGCCAACTCATGAAAAAGAAATGGTCGCAGTAGTTTCAAGCAGTGGAGCATTGGAGACATTATGTGGCAGGAAAACCCTTTAAGGCGTTCACTGATAATGTATCACTCAAGTACTTCTCATCCCAAGGTATGCTCAGCCAAAGCAAATGCGATGGCAAAACTTTCTCTCAAAATTCAATATAGACATTGTACACACGACGGGAAACAACAATGTGGTGGCGGATGCACTAAGTAGATAGGAACACTTGATGGCAACAGTGACAACTCAGGTGACTGGCCTACTCCAAGAAATCAGGGAGATTATGGTGCAGATGCGTTGGCGAAGGACTTAATGATCGAATTCCAGCTGAGAAAGCCTCATAAACATTTCACTTGGAAAGATCAAATGGTTGTTTATAAACAACGCAGAGTATATGTTTCAGACAACATCAACCTGAGGAAGAAAGTCTTGCGAGAACATCATGACGTACTAGCCGCCGGACATCCAGGGGTGAATCGCATGTATGAACTTCTCAAAAGAGGCTTCTATTGGCCAGGTATGTGGGCAGACGTTGAATCCTATGTGCAAACATGCCCGACCATGTCAACAAGTGAAGGTGGAACCGCTAGCTCCAGCTGGACTACTCCAACCATTACCGGTACCAGCATACCCATGGGATTCGGTGAGCATGGATTTTATTGTTCAACTACCACGGTGCCAAGGCTTTGACTCAATTTATGTGGTGGTTGACCACTTTTCAAAGCAAGTTCATCTAGTACCAACTAAAAGTTCAGTGAAAGCTGAAGAAGTGGCAAGGTTATTTTTCAAATGTGTCTTCAAATACCACGACCTGCCTAGAAAGATTATTTCTCTGACCGAGACACCAAGTTCGTCGGAAAGTTTTGAACTTGTCTATTTCGCCTCGTGGGAACTGGACTGAATTTCAGCACTGCATATCACCCTCAAACAGATGGGCAAACGGAATGAGTCAATCGACAGATTGAACAATATTTACGAAATTATGTCGCTTGGGACCAATCCGATTGGGTCAACTACTGGATATTCTCGAGTTTGCACATAACAACCAAGTGAACAGATCTACTGGAAGGGCAACCCTTCGAGATAAGCAATGGTCGGCTACCGATTGTTCCAAGCTCTTTCTTACAGGCGTGCAAGAAACACCAGTACCCACGTGGAGGAATTCATCAATGAGTGGCACACAAAGCTGACAGAGGTGAAGTCATTTTTAGAGCAGTTCACCAAAGGAGTATGGCAGCTGACGTAAACCCACATCGACGAGAACTGGAATTTGAGGAAGGTGATCAAGTATGGCTGAACACAAAGAACATTGCGTTACCAAAAGGTTTTTCTCATAAGTTCGTTTCGACCTTATGCGGGACCATATTATGTCACCAAGAAGATCAACCCAGTGGCTTACCGATTGGCGCTGCCGTCCAGCTTGGATATACACAATGTGTTTCATATCTCATTACTCAAACGTTACAAACCAGATGAGCGATTTGATCGGCACACACGAACTACCGTCACCCACCAACGACACTTGATGATACGAAGAGGCAGCTTGTACCAGAACAAATATTGACACATAGAAAGCGAACTGGCGTTCAACGTGAATATCTAGTGAAGTGGCTACGGGCTCCACTTTATTGGAGGCTTCTTGGGAGATACAAAGACAAACTTAAGGAGGGAACCCTTGAAGTACTAGCAGATTATCTGCAGAAGAACCAACGCAATAGCCGTTTTCTACCCAGATTGGCACACAAGCACTACCTGGCGGCATGCCTCCTACATAAACATTCATGGCCATTCTGAAGTTCAAGGAACTTCCAGGTATCTTTCTTAAGTTTGTCAATAAATCACTTGCAGCTTCACACAGGTTTTACGTAAGTGAACTTTATCTACACTTTTCTTGTGTTACTGCCAATGTATTTTTTAATTCAAAGTTGTTAAGGCCGGTGAATTAAGCCCGTGCCATACGTCCTAGGTCTAGTTTGGCCCTGATGAGGACATCAGCTTTTTCAAATGAGGGGAGGATGTTGTAAAGCTGACTCAGGTGCACCCAGCGTGCCCTGTAAGACTCTAAGGGGTGACGCTCCCTAAGGTCCCAGAGCAAGTTAGAACGTCAAGGACTGAGCCTCCGACCTGTGGTGAGCCAGTTAAGTAGTCACAAGTCATGAGCTAGCTCTGGAGCTCGAGTCATGGCCTAGTCAGGAAACAAGTTGATTCTGCCGCCGGGACAGCTCCCGGGACCCATGTTCGGGAGCCAGACTGATTCTGCCAGGCTTGCCAGGCTTAATTAGCAAAATAAAAACTAAGTCCCAAAAAGCGTGCTTTACCAGAAAGCACTATGTTTCAGAACAGAGGGGGTGCGTCGAGTCACAGCAGAACTATAGGGGGAGTCCTGTAGACAGAAACTTGGGCAGCTCAACCAGCGCCATGAATCCAGTCGCCAGGTCTCAGCTCCCTCTACCAGCACGAGCCAGGCACAATTCCCAGCACGTGTTGGTGGCCTCGAGACCGGTCAGTCTATGAATGAATGTAACCTCTTCCAAATCTAATAAAGTTGATCCTTGGGGATGATTACCATTTCGGTTTCGCCTCCGGGACTGGTCCAAGTGGAAGGACCCTTACTACAACCTTTTTGCGTCGCTAGCGTCTAAGGGTCCCTATCATCGACATGGGGCTTGCCACTATGCCAATTGGTCAGTTTGGCGACCACTATGCCTTGGGTTTCATGTGTGGCTTGTCTTTGCCTTTGGTTACCTTTTGGGGACGGATTCTGAGTTGGCTTTCGGGTTGGTTGGGATTCCAGTTTTCTTAAGTCTGAATGGTTAAGCTTGTTACGTTTATGAGTTGGCTTTTACGTAAGTGCATGATGGATGAATGTTAGACTTAAGCGCGTGTTGGGGAAACTGCTCAAGTCCCAGCGCCCTTTGAGGCACCGGCGCAACACCTGCCCGACACCACCTGGGAGCTGCCTGCTCGGCGCCACCCACCTGGCGCTGGTGCCCCTGCCGGTGCCACCTGGGCGCTGCCTGCCCGGCGCCACCCACCTGGCACTGGCGCCCACCCTTGTGCCACGGGCGCTGCCCGGCGCCACCTGGGTGCTGCCTGCCCTCTGGCACCACGGCGCCCGCCTGCACCTTTTTGGCCAGCCCCTGGCTGGCGTACCCTGGCGCGTCAAGGTGCTAAAATTATGTGGAACCGATTCAAATCTCTGCTTTTGTACAAAACTAAACTATCCACCTCGAATATAACGACGACCTCCATTGCTGCTCCATCGCTTCAGATGCGCGATATCCGTCTCTATTGCAAGTGAAAAAAAAAAGGGGTTGCAAGTGAAAAAGAAAGGGGTTGCAAGTGAAAAAAAAAAAGGGGAGGTAAATTTTGAGGTGAGGTAATTCGGCTTGGAACTTTCTAGAAGTGAAATTTTTTCCATTTGCTTTACGTCAGGGAACCAGTATTAAGGCCTTGGGCGAAGGGCGTCCCCGTTTTAAGGCCTTGGGCCCTCAGGCCCTCCGGCCCAAAGCGTTAAAACGTGAAAACGCCGCGGGGCCTTCCCCTATACTTAATTTCAGAGCTGACGGACTCCACGTATTTACTGGCACAGCTGCTTACTCACGGTTGATGAGCTCAGCGTTTATTGTATGTGGGCCGTGGCTGATTATCCATCGTAAATTGTAATTTCTTTGTAAGACAGAATCTGACAGACAGTTCAAATGAAGCCAATCAATGCAATATGGGAGGCAGCGGTATTTGTTTCGTGTTAAATTCCTGATATGTGTTTGCTGCGATATCGTAATCATGCGAGAGAGCGTACTGATGATGATGTCCATTGTGAGAAGAGCGAGGGAGCCACGTAGTTTGCAGAACGCGCCAGACAAGCAGATTATCTTATTCACAGCCTACCACCAGCTTGGGCTTATCTGAATACTTGTTAGGTTTTTTTAGCATAGTTGATTGTAGAGCCTTTAAAAAAGGAGAACCTAAAAGCCGGGAACCTCTTTGGGGCTTCCCTCCAATTTCCTGCAACTTTTAGATGCTATCGGTTATTGAAATTCTCTCTCTCTCTCTCTCTCTCTCTCTCTCTCAACTTACATTATTGCTATTTTTTTTGTAAAACCTAAAAAAACCTTACAAGATTCAAAAACAGCGCCTCTCTCTTTCTCCTATGACACCCCTCTCCTTCTCTCTCGCCATTTTATACCTTTCTCTCTTTCTAAAAACTTCTTTTTCTATGAAATTCTAAAGTCACATGTTTTCTCTTTCTAGAAATTTTTGAAGTCACGTCATTTTCAAGCACTTCAAATGCCCTTCAAATAAACTTTAGGGCAAACGTGACCCAATCAAAAGGCAAGGAACTCATTTTCTCCATCACTTGATGACATTCTCTCTCTCTCTCTCTCTCTCTCTCTCTCTCTCTCTCTCTCTCTCTCTCGCACAAGCATCATACATGATGATACAACCGGTCGGGCAGTGGTCGGTCAGTCAATCGGTCGTGTATTTATGTCTAAGTGCCCACATGAGGCCTTTTTGAGCCTAGTTCTTAGATGTGCGCTAGGAATTGGCTGCCTCAGCCTAGCTGTGAAAAAAAACACATCCTCACTGTGTTGCCTTAACCATGAGCTCCACTGCCAAAAATTGGCGCACAAATTTGCCCCATGTGAAAAAACTCTCTCTCTCTCTCTCTCTCTCTCTCTATCTCTCTCTCTCTCTCTCTCTCTCTCTCTCTCTCTTCATGAGCATCTTACATGATGATACAACCCCCGATGGTATTAAGCAATCTTCAAGAAAGTCAGCAAAGTATAGGAATGGAACCGGATCTTTCTCCAAAAATTGATTTCATTCAAAACATATAGAAAGTTGACTTTTAATGACAACTTTTTCAAAATGCAAGAACTTTTTTTTGTTGTCATTATCATATGGTTGAAATTTGTGTGTCGTAAAGTAGGTAGATCCTTATAAAACTTAGGTCACATATGTTCATTGAGTTAATAAGACTAATTATTGATGTAAATTTATGATATTTTGCCCGAGTCATGAAAAGAGAGAGAGAGAGAGAGAGAGAGAGAGAGAGAGAGAGAGAGAGAGAGAGAGACCCAACCCTTTACACTTATGTGAATGTTGAGGAGAGTGTGTTAAGAAGGTGCTCACAATATACGTGAATTGGAGCCTAAGCCTCTCACAATCAATTGCAGCATGCATTTACCTCAACCTAAAAAAACTAACATGGGCATCCAACATTGGGAGCACTCAGGGTGAGCATTTCTACTTAGGTGGAAAAAAAGGTTTCTAATGTGCAAATGCATGCTTAAACCTTGCTTGATGTGCTCGTTGATATGTTTCGAGCTTGATCTTAAGTTAAGGCTTGGTCTAACAATGTATATATGTGCATAAAAATGCTACTACTGTTATATTCGCCTTCAAAAGACAAAAACCATGCAGGGGCATTCCACAACTAGGGCGGTAACATTTGGCATGTTACTAGACTCCACATACAATAAATACCACGTACATAACTGTAAGGGAATTGGATGCTCAAGAGCCAAAGCAACATCCTTGTTCAAAGCAAGCCTCGTTTGTTAACTTCCCTTACTAAAGATAGTAATATTAGGCTAAGGTCATCTTGTGGCAAATATTGAGAGTCCTCATTTCTCTTACCCAATTAATTTCTTGAACTAATGTATTAAAACTTGATAAGAGACAAAGGCTTCATACATGGCTCAATTCCCAAAAATGCTTCTTGGTTTCCAAGGGGAGGCTCGAACCTGGGACCAAAGAAACTTTGGATGCCAAGCTAACCAGTTGAGCCAACCCCGTTGGGTCTCAATTCCCAAAAATGACCAAAGAGCCCAACTAAACATCCCTTTTGATCATAGGGATACGCTAACTTCAAATTTTGAAATCTCGATCAAACAATTATATATGTTGAGTATGTGCCCTTTTCCAATCAATGAATCATGTTTACAAATGTGACATACTTAAGTTTTCATCTGTAAAACATTAAAACACCTTCTACTTTTTCACCGGCCTTAAACTTCTTGGATTACTTGTACATGTGTTAGGTGAGTTGAGATGTAGTCCAACACTCATTATATTCCATCATAAGTTTTATTTGCTATTATTCACGAAGGGTTAGATAGATTATTAGTATACAAATATGTTCATATGTGCTATCATAAATGAAGAAACATTCATGTGTTTATTTTGTTGTACCAACCAAAGTCAATCTCTCTCATGCCAAGAGACAATGGTAGTTGGATGTGATTGGATTTTATAATCCTATTGGACCTCAAAACTCTTTTCATGACATGTAGAATGACTAGTAGGCATGAAAATATCCCCAATATTGTAATAAAGAGGATATAGTTTTAATAACTTCTATCACGTAAAGACTAATGGGACTAGGTAGGTGAGACGACAACTCATTCCAAAGTGACCTAGGCCCAAATTGACATCAAGGAGCCTTGTCCTCCCCCTTTGGGCTAGACTTGGTGGTCGTTGTAGAATGTGTATTTGTACATCAAAATGATTTTATAGTGTAATTGTGATGGTCCACCTCTTTTGAATGAAATATGATTCTCCTCATTTTCATGCTTATGTCTATACTTTTCACGAAAATCAACATTTAAGCTTTTCCAATCTCAAAGTTGATTAGGATTGAATCGTCCATACCATTACATTCTTTCTCAAACTATCAGAAAATGTCATTATTGACCTTACATGCGAACTCAGATTGGTGAACATGAAAATTGGGATCTTGTCCGTTTGTGCCTTCACAATTCTTTGATAACAAACTGGAGTCACATCTTTGATTAAGTCCCAAATGATCATTTTCCTTTATATGGATCTATGATAAAAACAATTGATGGAGGTTAAGATCTTAAGATGGTGAGAATAACGATGAAAAAGAGTGTCACAAACCATGTAAAAGAGCTCCCCAAGGCTGCTAATAAACAAGATGGTTTATCTTAGGACCATGAAAAGACTATCGTTGAAGGTAAATCGTGGGTAGGCAACGGGCATCCGAAAATGGGACATTTATGTCCATAAATTCTTGGATTTTTTTGACCAAGGTGTTGTTTTTTTTAAAACGGACACGGCCAAAAATGGCCTAGAAGCCTAGGATGGAAAAACTAAAATGGAACGAAAAAGTTGTTTCTTGATGTGCTTGGCTGTGGGCGTACCAACACTGTTTGTAGTTAAGAACAAGAAAAAGCCGGTTCATTCTTCCCCATTCCTAAATCTGTCACTCAAGGCATAAATACTTTGATCCTTTTGGTGACCGTAAAGATTGTGAAAAGGGACGAAAGAATGTCTCAAGTGAAAATTGTTTTATTGAAGTTGGAATTGGTAAATAAATCCCAAAAACTTCATATAATTGTACTATTTTTTTTGCCACTTTGATCATGAGGTGGAGGGCCTTTGTGGAGGAAGAACATGTGGTATGGGACACAGACAATTCCATAATGAAGATCTGAAACTAATTGGATCAGTTGATCATAGTATGGCCGTAAGTCTTTGCAATGCCAAATACTATCGGTCATTAAATGGGTGTTTTGTCATAAATTTGAGATATTGGTCATGACCCCCTTTTTGGATATCTCAAATTTACAAAACCGGAAACCCGACAAGCTATTGCTTTATAAAGGATATATTGGCGAATTTCTTAACACATTAATTAACGCGATTTTTTTTTTATTTCTTAGAAGGTAATTTTGATTACCTGTCGACCTAACGATGTCACAGAAATGGTTAATGAAACTGTTTTCTAAAATTGTTTTCTCTACTTGAATCTTCAAGAAATCCTTTTTTGATTTACGGGTTAATTCTTAAGCTTGGTAACGAAGAAGATTTTTGGTTAAGTCACTGTGTTGGGACATCATTGGTATTTGCTTTCAATGATGCAACACTTCTTTGGCTTTCAAGATTTTTTCGGATCTTTTCTTTGTAACTTCTCCCAGGACAAGTCTCGAATGATATGCACCCCTTGGAAATGCATGGCGTTCCTGTTAAAAAGGGGGAAAAGTAGGAAGAGAAGAGAGTTATCAAGGAGAAGCATCTGTCAGAGAATCCAGGAGGAATCTGTTCTGGATGACGGACCTATTTTAGGAATCAGAAATGATAGGATGATATGATATTACAGAAATCCTTTATGGATTATTGTAGATATTTGGTTTAAAGATTTAAGAAATTTAGAAAGTACTCTTGCGGTAGAAAAGTGCTGATAACAAGTCCGATTGATTTGCGTCAGAATTTGATAATTCTATTGCAAAATGGGGGTTTGTTGAAACCTGTTCCTTGCTGGAAATAGTCAGCTTGATCTTAGTGTGAACTGAGATCCGTGGGTTGATTCAAGAGAAGAAAGTCATGCTAACAATATATGCTTTTGATCTCCGGTTGAGGTTTTTTGGTTGTGAAATAGCACTCTTTGAGAAATATTCTCTCTTAGAGAATAACCAAATTATAGGATTCTCGGTTATGAAAGTGTTGTGTACAGATCTAGAGATATCTGTAGAGATATGCTATGTAGTGAATCTTTGTGGGATCATAAAACCTTTTGTACAAATTTTTAATTCTGTGGATCTACAAAGTATTCCGTGAACTAAGTTTATTTGCATGCATAAACTAGTTGTTGGTACATAAGAGGCATATTGATGAGAATTGTGTTTATGACAAATTATTGCTGGGTTAGTAATTTCTCATTGAGAATTGCTTATTGACCTAGAAGTGATTTAGAATCAAATTAAATGTGATGTTTTGGTACCACACCTAGACATTTAAAATATTTTCTAAATTTTTGATACAACTAACCAAGTTAGAAGTGTTAATTCTGAGTTAGTTGTGGAAAATCAACAATATAATCTTACTTATGGATATTGTTGTTAAAATGTATTGCTTATAAGTTGCAACGTCTATGGGTCATTTTGGATTCATTTACAGATGTGTGTGCATAGAATACACGAGAACTTTTGGGCCTTATCTTTTCCCGTTTGGAGTTGATGGAATGCATCCCAGAAGACTCAGGAGAGTTGAATAGTCGCTGGTTGCCAATAAGTAGAGCACATAATGAAGTTCTGATGAATCTTAAGTTATTCTAAATTAGAATTTAAGAGAAAGATCTAGACGTATTCTAAATTGGACCCTTACTCTGAAATGACAATTTGTGCCATGTCTAAAGTAAGGGCATTTTTTGTTTAAAATCCTTATATAAACACCGTATGTGAGTTAGAAAAGTCTGAAACTTCCCAGATGGGAAGGACTTTTGGATCAGCTCATGTGTCTTTTAAAAATTGTATTGCACTCTTATGACAGTGTATGGTCTTATGAATATGGAGCATTGAGATTGGTGAATTATAACTTAGATTCCAAGATATACGTAATCCATAAGAGAGGATTGTGTTCACGATTGATTCCCCGGATGAATAGACAAGATAGTGGAATTTTGGTAATGACTGGCCATCTTACCAAATCGACTATGTTCATTTGGGTAAAGACCAAGTAATTAGAGTATCTGGTTAGGCTCTACGGATTACCAAAGTGACATTATGAACATTCACAACTCGAAGTTCACTGGTGGCTTTTGGTGGCCGTATTTGATAAACTAGAGATGACTCTGAACTTAAAGTTCTTCTAGTCATTGGTAGTTGCCTTCTTTTATCGAGTATAGGACAAGAATCCGATGAATTATGATTGACGAATCATAGTTCAGATTCTAGTTATACTTGATTGTTTAAAAGAAGGATTACTAGCATGATCAGAAGATTAGTTAAGATATGTATTCATATTTTAGCAATCTCTTGGGAGAGGATGCTATCCTTGATGGAGATTGAGTTATAGTAAGCATTCGGCTACCGGTTATAGCCCATTTATGCTTATGTACGGATTTGAGCCTAGATCACCCATGCGGTTGAGACTCGGTTGATCAAGTTTTAGAAAGTAGCGAATTTTCTACTTGATATGCAAGAAATGCTACGGATTGCATGTGATAATGTCTAGTGTACCCAGGATGGGGACCGACATTATGCAAGTATGAAAGATCACCAAGAGACTTCCAAGTGGGGGGTTGGGTGCATTTGAGAATCCCAAAGAATTCGAGTGTAATGCGTACCGACAAGCATTATTAATTGTCCCCTAAAATTTAGAGGACCATATAAGATCTTGAAAAAGATCGGATCCTTAGCTTACCAATTGGAACTCCCGAAGGATCTCAAGTGCATCCTGTGTTTCACGTAAGCATCTCAAGAAGAGTCTACGTAAAGGAGTGCATCTTGGTTCTGGAAACCAAATGGACCTGTTGGATGAATCATCGGGTGTGTCTCGGTTTGGAAAGATCTTGGATACAAGAACTAAACGATTGGGAAATCTTATAGCTACCAAACATCTGGTTCGATGGAAGAGTCACACAGACAATGATGATTCCTGGTAACAGGAAGGAAGCTTAAGGAGGACTTCCCCAGTTTTAAGTTCTGAGGATAGAACTTGAATAAGGGGGGAAGAATGTCACGCCCATGACTGGTCTCGGATAGCGTGTCCACGCTAGGGACCAGTAGACCAACAACCCATAAGTTAATTGTGACCATAAGGGATTTGAGGCCCTTATGTGTACATCATCATAATTAATGGTTGTAGGCCTCAAACACTTGATGGTGGATTTGTATGGTCTCAGTGAGTCATTGGAGAATTGGATGACGTGGCCCAAATAGGCTGTAGAGGTATCCAGTGAGGTGTCACCATGCATTACTAGTGGTGCATGGGCCTTGGAGGGTATAAGTATACCTATTGGTCTCTCACTAGTGTATGCTTGATAGCATGACCGGTGGCAGGATGCTGCTAGTGTGATGCCTCATTCATCTCTGTGTGATTGATCCATAGCTTGGGGGGTTAGATCCTTTCGATCTAGATTTGATTGGGTTGGTTTGTCCACCATCAGGTTCCCTTGTATTGCTTGTGATTGGCATGTTTAGAATAGGATCTTTGGATTGAGTTCTTTATAATCCACAATTACTTGTAGAGCACTTGCATGGTGTTTGACTGCTATAATGCAAGAATAGGAGGTCAATTGCTATTCCAGGTTGCATGCGTATCCTAAGAGGAATATTCTCTCATGGGAGAAAATATATACTAGTGGAAACTCGCCCATCTACCTATTGGATTTTCTGATCCTTGAAGCCAGGAGCCCCTCCTCTCTTGCATTCATTCACCATGGCATGGGGGTGAAGTGGTTAGGGTATTGACTAGACATTTATTGTTGGTTGGTTGGTTTTGCTCCACAGGTGTCCCTTTGGTTGCATGCAACAGGATCTAGTACGCGCTTCATTCTCAAATTACTGAGAGAGAGAGAGAGAGAGAGAGAGAGAGAGAGAGAGAGAGAGAGAGAGAGAGAGAGAGAGAGAGAGAGAGAGAGAGAGAGAGAGAGAGAGAGAGAGAGAGAGAGAGAGCTATTGTATGTTTGAGATTGAAGAAGTGAATAGATTAAAAAATTGCTTGTATCTTTATGTTTTGATTTATGACTTGAAAACTTATAACAGAGATCATATCATTCACAATACAAGTATTGTATTTTTGCATATTTATATCCATTAAACGTAAGTGAATGGGAGCCAGCATAATCCCTTGCAAATATATTGGATGTCATTCATTCAAATATTGGAAAATTACAATATAGAGGAAGAACTCATACAGATATTGCAAATAGTGGTATATTCTTCTATGAGTTCAAATACATTCCAGATATGCATAGAGGTTTCGGAAATCTTATCACAAAATAAACCTCTCAAAAGCATACCATATTGGATTTCGAACACAAATAAAAGAGTTTCAAGTAAAAATTACCTTTTCAAGATCAACATCCACTTGAAGATTATACCACTCAAAAGTTTATTTTGCATTAAACAATGTGAACCAACCATAGCTGAACAAGTCATTCTGTTGTGGAAACTGTAACATTACAAACCACATTCAATTAAACATGGAGCATACACATATATTTAGAGTAGTGTAGATGATGTGTGTAAAATCCTAAAAGTTTACCTCAATGTCAAGACAACATTGATTTCGTCGGGAGTAAGATTCGCCCCATAAAAATGTCTCATTATCGAAGGGAGCAGGCCATCAAGTTTCTTGTGGGTGTTGATGGTAGAATTCATATTTATACAAAACACATTTAAAATGTCATCTGTAGTTTCTTGATTGAGATATGTTTAAACTCTAGTGCTGACTACGAGGTTGAACGATAAACGAATTAGAAGTGTACAAAGATGAGAAGTTATTAGAAATGATAAAGAGTACAAATCAAAAACTTATTTTCCATGATAAAGAACCATCGCATATTTTGCAACAAGTGAATAATCATGAAAGAGAGCGCTGCACAAGTCTTCATCTTTGTAGTTAAGGGCAACAAAATAAAAAGAGCTAAGAATAAAGCTCTTTCCTAGATTCATTTGCAATAGAGTATCGCAATAAATGCAAGCTGAATTCTACTACAAAATCAATTATAGACGATGTGTGGTTCTTTAGCTCCTCACAAAAAGAAACCTCATATTTGAGGATGTAGTCTATTTCATTATTCCTAAATTCAATTGTACAAAGTGCCAAATCAGTATCTATATTTACATTGTCATCTAAAATCTTTGTAGCTATGTTGACAATATTATCTATATCTTTAGTATCTATGTTGGCATTATTTACATTAGCGTGCTTCCTCTGCCTCTTGGTAGGTACATCAGTTTTATCAAAGGGGGTCCCTCATTGTAGAAGGCTTTCTCCAATTCAGATATGAGTACCTATCTCTCATTTTGCAGAGAAGCTGGAAATATTTGGGCATGACGGTGACCCTCTTAGAGTCTATGGCAAGTAAGAAGGAATCTTTAGAAAAAAAAAAGGGCTGGGTAATCTTTATCTGCCTCTTGGAGGCACTGAAGGGAGCTTGGGATAAACTTGACTGAGAGACCTAGGTTTTCACTGGTGTGAATGAATGTCGCTTTGGGAATGAGAAACTCAATGGATTTCTGATATTTTTTTATCTCAGAAATCCATCGGCTCCTTCTAGCCCTTCTCTATTTGTCAAGGGGTAGTAGTGATGGCATAGGTCCGAGTCTAAAAGGCCGTTGGAGGAAATCTAATCGTCTCTGCTTGACAAGCTCCATATCAGTCTTGTGCAAGAAAAATCTATGGAGGAGACAAGAAAAAGAGAATATCGCACACAGAATCGATATATGTGGTCAAATATTGCTTCTATACATGGCCAGAGGTTTAGAGAGAAAATAGCAGTATTGAGAATATGTACAATATCAAATATCGCTTTTGTGCATGGCAGAAGGAAGAGCGAGTTGTCAGGCATAACTGGGTGCACACAGAAGCTATATTGGACAAAAGTGGTGTAAAAATTGAAAAAATGGCCTTAGAGTTGAGATCATTTTTTCACTTGCATGTGCGAATCCAATTTGGCTCATACGTGCGAAAAAAAATCGTCTAACTTATCGCGTGGCGTCGTGTGTCATTCGTCGTTGACTCACAACTTGACCCAATGCAGCATTGACACATGTCTTTGACTCACACGTGTGAACGCTACCAACGAAACAGAATGCGCCATGTCTCATAGACCATTTGACTGGCATGTGTGGACTGTTGTATGAGCAAATAAGATCATGTCACGTGGCATGGACGTTGCACATGCGAATATAAGAGTATTAAAGTTGGTCATTTTTCACATTTTAGTATCTTTGTTATTGCTATTTTTTAAATTCCAAACCCTAAAAAACCCTAACCCTTAAAAAACCCTCAGTCCAAAAAAAACTTATCCCCATACACTCTCTCTCCTCCTCTATCTGCTCGTCCTGCGCTCTCTCACATATCACTCAACCCTCGTCCTGCTCTCTCTCACTTATCACTCAACTCCTCGTCCCCCTTCCCAGCAGCTCTCTCTTACCTCTCCCCCTTTCCGCTCTCTCCATCTCTCTCCTTCACCCTCCATCTCCCTCCGCTCTCACGGCTCTTGGTGGTGCAGCAGCACCCTATCTCTCTCTTCTCTCTGACTCGCCATCTCTCCCTCACTGCCGTCTCTCCCGCTCACTAACGTGCCCGTCCTTCATTCGCGTCATCTTCTCTCCTACCCATCTCTCTCTTCTCTCAATCGCCATCTGTCCCTCTCACTAACCTGCTCGTCCCTCCTCATTCACGTCCTCCTGGCAATGCTTGCTGAATTCTTACATCACAGCATGCTCCTTGCGCCTACGCTTCGACATAGCCACTGCCTCCGCTCTGCTCAACACCCTAACATGATTCTGCTCGCAGCAGCTGCGCTGCAGCTTATGCTATGAAGATCCCAGGCACCGAACCATTAGCGTTCTCTCTCTCAATCGAACTCTCTGGATCCATCGCTAGCCAGATCTCTCGAAAATTCCTAATGTGCTCTCTCTAGAAATTTCTAGAAGCACACGTTCTCTCTAAAATGCACGTGTTTGCCTTTCAATCGCACTTCAACTGCCCATCAACAACGTGGACCAATAAAAATTTGCAAAACCCTTTTTTTCCATCACTGTTGACATTCTCTCGATTTTCACGATATCGATTTTGTGCGAAACCAGTTCATTGCATTTCTACTCTATCGCACCTGTTGCACAGAAGCAATATTTGCTTTGAAATTCGCATATCAATTATGTGCACGCCATTTGTTGCCATTTTTTATACAGTTCATCTCCTCGCACAAATTCGATATCAGAACACGGTTGCGGCTTTCTCTTTCTATTTTGACAAGGATATTTTATTGTCAAAATTCCTTGATGAGTTTGGTATTGATAGAAATGTCGATTACTTCAACTTCTTATTTTGTCCATACCTCCATGTCTTCCAAATTACTCAACATAATACAGGTGTATTCTATGAGCATTACCTTACGTTCAGAGATCTAGCTACAATTCATGTTTTTTCCTTTGATGCCTTATCATTCATGCATTTGAATGATCTTGCGTGGTCTGCCCCCTCACAGAAACATATGTTTGATAGGATGTACACCAAGCTTGTTGAGCAGTTTAAGAATTCCACAAGCTGTAATTTCTGTAAGAGGACATGTAGATTTATAGAAGATCAAACTAGATTTATTTTCTATTTGATCCTCCAAACACCATATGTTTATGAACCAATACCTACTGAACATGTTGAATCACCTCCACACATGAGCTGCCCCACCTGAAAACTAGTCGTGTCCTCATCGACACACCAGAGGGCAATATTAACTATATGAACCTAGATTCTGGACCTCTTAGGGAAGCATATATTGCTTCTAGTTCTTCTAATGTAGAGGAGAGTTCCACTGTATAGAATATATTCTTTTTTGATCTTCCAAAATATTACATAAAGGATGATGTATATATTACTGCTGCAGATTTGTGCAATTTTTTTTTATTATAGAGAGGACAAGGTCCTATGTTTGTTATCTATGGTGATATCAAAATCTTTCGATATTGTAGATTTTGAAGCTGATGACCTTACTTTTGGTGTCGATTTTTAAAAATATGAAATTCTTCTAAACAATGAGAAATGTTTGCAGAGGGAAATCACAGATGTACGTTTTCATCACCTGATAATTGCCATTCTACATTGAAGTCTCCAACTCTTGGAACATTGAGAAATCCTCCATCCATATGGTCCTTGATGATCCTAGGGTAAGATGTCTTGTAGAATATTTGTGATAATATCCCATAATCCTCCTTCAAAACTTGTTCACAAAATAAGTTAGACTTAGTTCAATAAGCTGCCAACCACCAAATGTCATTTTTCAAACTGGACACTAAATCTAAAATTTCATTGGTCCCTTGTTTGTGATAGTGCACCATTCATACTAACCCTCTCCATCTTCTACTCTTTTCACAATTTCTGACTCATCTAACTTAAGTACTATGATTATTCTACCACTTACCTTTTCAAAGGTTATATCATAGAATGTGATCATGTATCTCAACAATCGATTTAGATCAAGAAATAAATTGTTTGACGGATTATAAGATATTGATCTTCCTTCAGTATGATCTACCTTCTCAATTTAAATGGGGTACCAATAATCGTAAACATTCCTATGTTTAACTTGTTTCTCTCTTTATTCAAGTGATATGACCTTGGGATAGGAACTTTCCTAATTCGAACTTGCCTAAAAGCTTCTCTAATAAGTTGAAATATTGTTGCATATGCTTCTTTGCTAATACTAACAAAATCACAAACAATTTGGACTATAGTTTGATCTAATTTTTTTTTAATGTCCACCATCAAAGACTCTACAATTTTGCACTTTACATTAGAACTCCTATTGTTCATCATAATGTAGCTAAAATATATCTATATCTAATTGATCAACTACTAACAAAAATTAGAATATGCTTACTTGAATGCACGAATCCTTCTATTTCGATAACCCCCTTTTGAAAGAGTTTGAATATCCTTGCAAGTTTGTCGCTTTACTTGTTATTCCTAGCCTTCTTCTTAGACAATTCCACATCCCTTAATAATGATAAGATTGCAAAATAGATAGATTGCATTTTCTCTAATTCAATTTGATATTGAATGTTATCCTCTCTAATGATTCATTATTTTTTCTAAGTTCTTCATTTTCCTCTAAGTTCTTTTGGAGAACAAAATATCTTTCATGACAATACGAGGATACACGTTTGAACTCACATTCTAAAGACTGAATTTTTTGCATAAAAAAATGATTTTCATAATTGTGCAATCTCTCATAGTATCCTAGTAGTCCATTATGCCCATTGCATATCCATGTAACTAGACGAGTTATTGAAGAGTGTGGGATGTGTCAAAGTGCTAGGATCTTGAGGATACAATGTTCCGTCACTTAGAATTTGCTTCGAACAGGAACACAGATCATGCTACACAATAACACAGACAGAAAAACACTCTCCATGGCAAGCTCACATAGCAACTGTATTTCTCAAAACAAAAATACACTGTACATATAGTTCTTCACTATGGCGACCCATGCATGGCCCAGGTTGCCATTGATGGGATGCATGTCCCGTTGACTCGCCTCGTGGCAAGGGCAACTGATCCTTATCCACTGATAGGACCCACAGTACCGTCACACAATAATTCTACTTTTAATTATAACTCTCTCCCTAAAAGTAGAATCTACTTTTTATACATTCATATACATAGCTTTAAAGTCAACAAACTTTAAGTACAGAAAGCTTTGATGTAAACTTATCAAACTTTTATGTAATAAGTAGCTTAGTGAAAATATCAGCTAGTTGTTCGTCCGTAGTACTACAATGAACAACATGAATTTCATGACTCAGCAGCCTCTCACGTATAAAGTGATATTGAATCTAGTGTGTTTGGTTCTAGCATGGAACACTAGATTCTTTGCTAGTTGAATGCCACTCTGACTGTCGCTATGTATAGTCGTGGGATTTTCCTGGCTCATGCAAATTTCATCCAATATTTGCCTCAACCATATAGCTTCATGTCTACACTACACATTGCTTTATACTCTGCTTCTATTTTGGATAGAGCAACTGTACTTTGCTTCTTACTAGACCAGGAAAAACAACTGCCACAAAGCTACACTACATACCCTGTGGTGGATCTACGATCATCATAGTCACCTTCCCAATCCGCATCCACATAGCCACGTAACTCAGGTAAACCCTCATGCTTCCTGTACACCAAGCCATAATCTGAAGTGCCTTTGACATAACGCAAAATGCGTTTGGTTGCCTTCCAATGCGTTTCCGTAGGTGCTACCATAAACTGACTTACAATACCAACAACATAGCATATATCTGGTCTAGTCGTAGTAAGGTAAATTAGACTTCCTACTAACTACCTATATAGCGTAGCATCAAATGGCTGTGACTCATCAAGCTTAGAAAGCTTTTTACCTGGTTCAATAGGAGTGTTCACTGGCTTGCAATCCTGCAACCTGAACCTTTGCAGCTCTTGTTAATCTTTGCAGCTCTCCCTAGATAGACGATTCTGGAAAGTCATCCATGTCGCGGCTCTCCATCAATCTCTCAAACCACTTAGGGAGCTTCCTATTAGGTGAGCGACTTTCTGGTGAAAATGTATCTCATGGTACATCTTTCTCCTTGTGTTTATCACCTGGAACTTCAAACCTTCCTGCACCAAAAGGTTTATCTCTATCTCTCCAACCCATCTCTTGAGGTTGAGTAGTAGTATCATGAGGTGTATCCTCGTGTCCATGACTAGGAAAGTCAATAAATGGATCATCATTAGGAGGTATCCTCACTGTACCATCTTTCCCACTGGATGTGTCTGTCTTCTCAGCATCCTCATCTTCATACATCTTAGATTCATCAAAGATAACATGACGGCTGACATATATTTTGTTCTCGACTTGATCAAAACACCTATAGCCCTTCAACGATCATCATATCCTAGGAATATACACTTGATAGCTTTCACATCAAGCTTATGTCTTTCTTCCTTAGAAATGTGTACAAAGGCCTTACATCCAAAGATTTGCAAATGATTCACCTTTGGCTTTTTCTTCGTGAATGCCTCCTCAGATGTTATCTTTGGTATGGCAATGGTAGGACATACAGAAACCATTCAGAACAAAGAGATAACTACCATTTTATGCTTCGAAATCCCAAACCAGGGTTTTTCTCACAAATTTGATCTTGGCTTCCTATTCACAGCTCTTTGACAGGCCAATCATCTTCCTCTGAGGTCGCCCTACTACTAGGAGTCTGATGCTTCAAATCGCTCTCAAAATAGTGTCCATTTGAATGCACACTGACTGTAAACGCCAAGCAGTCTCTTTACGAACTTCTAAAATTCTGTCTCTCCACTCTTTAGATTCAACTGACAAGCCCTGTCACTGAATCTTCACACAATCCCAAGCTTAACAAGCTTCTGTGTGCTAGTCTGTGCACCAGTCCTTTACTTTTTGTCTCCAACTCGACGTTAACCTCGAACTCTCAGAAGACTGCTCTTCTCCCGAAGCTCTCTTCAACGACGACATTGTACTATGTACACTCCTTATACGGCTCTGATACCAACTTAGAATATGCTTCGAACATGAACACAGATCATGCTACACAGTAACACAGACAGAAAAACACTTTCCACAGCAAGCTCACATAGCAACTGTATTTCTCAGAACGAAAATACATTGTACATATAGTTCTTCACTATGGCAACCCATGCATGGCCCAAGTTGCCGTTGACGGGACGTGTGTCCCATCGACTCGCCTCGTGGTGAGGCCAGCTGATCCTTATCCATTGGTAGGACCCATAGTACAATCACACAATAATTCTACTTTTAATTCTAACTCCATCTGTCCACATCTCCAAGTTTTTCTTTCCTTCTTCCCTATAACGAGAATGATCCTCAACAGAGATTGGAATTCCTTTGCCTCCTCTTTTCTGTAAAGGGGACAAATCAATAGGGATATCCAAATATAGATGATACAATGTTGTCATAAAAAAAAACAAGAAAGCAATCAAGGCATCAAAATGCTTAGAAGAAAGTTTCCAAAACAAATTCAAATGCAATAAGCAAATATGTACTTATCTAGTATCATATTACATATTCTATAGCATCAATTCTTTGATTTTGCTTTTTTTATTTTATTTTACTTCAAATCTAGAGATGGCGCTCATATTTTCATTCTAGTGTCAAGATTGCGCTCATCTTAACCAGTGGATGGAATGCATATTTGAATTTAGATAAGTTAGAGTATAAACATTTCAAAGTTCTTAACCGTGACTGGAGACACTATGGGTAGAGCATTGGGAGTTGGGGAGGCCTCGAGAGTGAGCTTGCAGGTTACTTGGAGGACCTTTGGAAGCACTACCTTTGGATTAGGAGGACTTCCTGACTTCACTTGTAAAACTAGTCATATGCGAACTAGCTCCACTATCAATCCACCATGAATCTTTGTCACCTTCACTTGATATTAGACTTGAAGAACACATCAAAAGAGAATCACCACCACCTAGATCCTCATCATTGATAATAAAGTTGATTTGCTTGCTACCTTCATCTCTTTGCTTCTTCAAACATTCATTAGCAAAATGCCCTTTGATTCCACAATAAAAGCACTTCAACTTAGACTTATCTTTCTTTTTGCCAAAAGAGGAAGTCACCTTGATCTTGCCCTTTAGACCAATTGCCTTTGCCTTTGCCCTTGAACTTGTCTTTGATGAACATAGCATCCTCTTCATAATGAGATGTTGATGTAGATTCACCTCTTGCTTGAAACCTAAACTCCTCATTCACCAAGATCTCTTGCAAATCCACAATACTTGGCAAAGTCTTTTGAATAGCAAAACTTTGAACAAGATTAGCATGATCATCCAACAAGCCATTAAGTATAACTTGAACAAGTTCTACCTCCTTAATGCTTTCATCAATACATGCTAACTCATCATTAAATGCTTTAACCCTCAAAACAAAAGCATTGTTTCTTTTGCAAATTTTGAAAGATTTGTCTCCTAAGAGTAAACCCTCTTGATGTAGACTTGGATTCAAAAAGCTTCTTCAAAGCTTCCCAAGCCTCCAAAGATGATGTGCACTTACCAATCTCCTTGAGAAATTCATTGGTAACATTCATCTTAATCATGTGTAGAGCCATTTTGGCCCTCTTATCATACCTCATTCTATCTTCTTGAGTTGTTGGTCTCTCCTCCAAACCTACAACAATATCCAAAACATCATTCATCTCAAGAAGTGATTTCATCATCACTTTCCACAATGAATAGTTACTTGAAGTAAGTCTATCATTGTCTTCAAACATGAATTCACCACTTGTAGCCATGTTGCAATGACCTGATCTTCTTCTTTCAACCTATTCCAATGCACAAAGCACTGTCTTGAATGTCAACAAATGAACTCAAGAAGAAATCACAAAGATATGGAACCTCTCAAATCTCTTCTAGCACTTCTAACTAGAAAATCAACACATAGAATAGTGAAATCTTGATCAACCTATGATCTAATCCCAATCTAGTTATTTTTGCCACTTCATGAGATTGAAACACACTCAAATGAAGTTCAATAACCTCACAAACTAGAGATCCATCAAAATTAAGGTTTTGACAAAATCACAAAATTGAATATCTCAAATTCTACATGCAATTTCTAAAAACTTAATATACCATTTTGTAGCCTCAATGAGACCTTCCTAATGCACCAAAAATTGGCTAATTCTAGTAAACCAAGTGTGAAATCAAAATTAATCAAGTATATAAACCTATATTGAGTTTTGACCTACAAAATATCAATTCTACATATGCAAAAATGGAGATTTTTGAGTAGAAATCAATCTAGCATGTTCTAGCATTGGTAACTCCTCCAAATCTTTGATAAATGTGGTTGATCCTTTCATAACCTGAAATACAATAGCTCTAATACCATGTGAAGGATTTTAGATCATTTAAGATCCAAATCCATGTCTCTGATCTTTGGTTACAAAAAAGAGCAAACCAACAACCTGCCAATGTAGAAAAATCAGCATCTACATACAAAATGAGATGCAAACTCTAAGAGATACTGATCAAACAAACATAAAATACAATTTTTGTCCATAAAATTACAGTTTCCTACTGTATTTCACACGTGTGGAATCGAAAATAGCAATAAATGATCATTCTACACAAGAATTGCAAGATAACATCATGAGAGTGCACCAATGAGTAGTAGAATCCAAAGAGAACCATGTATAATGATGAAGTGAGAGAGAGAAGAGAGAAGATCCCTTTCTCCATGAGTTACAACAATATATAACAGGTCCAAACCCTATTTGGCCACTTGGCTTTCCCTCCAAAATGTAAACCCTACTATTTTTGGGTCTAGATTCAATGTACCCAAAGTTCAAATTTGAATCTCTCTCAAACTCGACTATCAAATTTTCCACACTTTCAAAGAGTGTTTATTGAATGTATTTCAAACTAATATAACTTCAAAAAGTTTATCTCTAAGTCGCCTCAATTGACAATTAACCAAAATATGACTAAACTTGTTGAAATCTCTCACAGTCAACAAAGTTTGGAATGAAGTCATGTTGCAACAAGAATCAATTGATTCTATCAAACCTGGCCCATGGATCTTGCTTCAGCCCGTAGAGAGCTTTCTGCAGCTTACATACCTTATGTTATTGTCCTTGAAGGATGTAACCTTCAGGTTGATAGATATAGATGTCTTCTTGTATGTATCCGTTCAAGAAAGCGATTCGAACATTCATATGGTGAACTTCCAGATCTTCGGTAGCTATGATAGCAATCAGTGATCGAATTGCTTGAAGTCTTACTACTAGATTGAAAGTCTTAGTGTAGTCAATCCCATCAGTTTTTTCATATCCTTTGACGACTAGTCAAGCTTTTCAATTGGTTGTCGAACCATCTGGATTGAGCTTCAACTTGAAGATCCACTTAGTGTTAATAATCTTTGCATCAGGAGGAGCTTCGACAAGATGCCAGGTATTGTTCTTCATCAATGAATTATACTCAACATTCATGATTGTACGTCAGTTGTCTACATTCGAGCTCAACAGTGCTTCTACTACTGAGGCAGGTTCATCATAACCAATTAATGCCTGAGGGATATAGTGATTAGACTTTTGTCGATGTCGAGCAGACCTTCAAACAATAGTCGATTGCTGAGATGATAATTCTCCTTGTTGTGTGACATGGGTACCTTCAATTGTTGTCAGAACAGTCATAGAAGTCGAGGCCTGTTGATGGTGATGGGAGTTGTTGGAATGAACTCTTGCATTGGTTGCTTCTGCTTGAAGTCATAAAATCTATCTTCAAGAAAGATGACATCTCAACTGACTTTGATTCGGCTCGCTTCAACATTGTAGAGTCGATAGTCTTTGTGTGATGTCGAGTATCTGATGAAGATACTTCTGCAACTAACATGATCGAGTTTCTTTCTTAGGTTAGACGGAATCTGCACATAGCAAAGACAACCAAACACTTGGAGGTGCTTCAGACTCAGTTTGTATTCATGAAAGACTTTGAATAGAGTATTTGAGTTGACTACTTTAGTGCTTGAATAATTCTGCAGATAGCAAGCAATGTGAATCCAAACAATGTGATTTGGACTCCTCTTGATCCAAAAATCACCTTGATGGCTATGGAGATGCAACTACACTCACAAGACCTAGATTTCCTAGCACCCCCTTGCTAACCAATAACTAACCACAAACATACCACCAAACACCATAGCATACTCAAGATCCAACTCTACTTATGTCCCATACCATAAGCAAGATCCAAACCCTAAACATACTACACACAAGAAAACACTCTATACACTAGAGCATAAGCAAAGCAAGCAAGAGAGATATCTCTCCCTTCCAATGGGTGCCCTCCTCCCCTCATATAGATAGCAATTGGCACTCTCCAATACACTATGGAGTTCCATGCACATCCAATGAGAAAGAGAGAGGCCTAGGGGAGTTAAAGAATCTTCATAGGCTTATGGAAGGTCAAGAGACTTCTTCTATAACCTATGACTCTTTGAATGCTTTTCTTGTGGAAGTTGGAAAATCAATGGACCCCTTGGAAGGGCGCCCTCCTACTAGGTCCCATTGCCCAAGTTGTGCTTGTATACTTTGGTCCAAGACCAATAAAGTGATATGGTTCAAGGTTGAGGCCCAAGGTTTAGAAAACTAGCCAAACACCCATGGTAATGACTTTCTAATACCTCACTAGGTTCCATACCTCCGACCAAGGCATAGACACCTACCTGTCCTAATCCAAGGACACCAGTACCTTAATATAAAGGTACATATCCTTAATTCTAAGGATATCCCTTATCCAAGGGTAACTTGATTCCATACCTATGACCAAGGTATAGTCCCTCGCATGTCCTTGTCCAAAGACACCTACCCTTAATTCTAAGGGTATCCGCCCTTATCCAATGATAACTTGCCATTTAGCCCCCAACACTAAATGGACATATAGAGGTCACTGAAGTACTACTAGTTACATAGGTATGTAACAACTAGTCACAAGGAGTTCTTTACTTCTTTGGTCACTTATGATAGAGCCAAGAAAGCAATTCACATGGCCAATGGTGGTGAGTGTGTGATTGAAGGTATTGGTTTAATTCATATTTATCTTTCTCCTAATAGGAAAGCAAGACTTGATGGTGTTCTTTATATTCCTTCACTTTCAAAGAGTTTGTTAAGTGTTGGTCAAATGATAGAGAAATGATACATGGTAAAGTTTGGTGGTGATGCTTGTTTCATTACAAAGGAAGAAAAATCATTGAATAGAAGTTCTTGTGTTGAAGTAACAATTTCTATGATTATGAATTGATCACTCACGATCGAGATGGCAAAAGGTTGGTTGAAGAAGACTACATGGAGCACATCGAGAGGCAATTTCTTCAAGGCAAGGGAGATCTCATTAATGAGCTTATTGAGGTTTTTTGTGGACTCAAGAAGGCTGAATTTATTAGGTTTGATACTCATCTTTACCTACTCTACTTCATGTTGGATGGAAAGTTTGGAATTTAATTTTTGATTTATGATGGTGGCATTGTCTTCACAATCCTTTGTGAAAGATCGAGATCAAGCATTGATGAGATTTTGTTGGATTTAGATCATATGTTTGACATGGATTTTTTCTAGAGGTTGAGGTCTAAAGATATTCATATCTTTGATATCTTTGATGTTCAAGAAAAAGGGCAAGTGGAAGAAACTCATTTTGCTTTACTCACATGTTTTGAGAATCTTTACAGATTAGAAAGATTAAACATTTACAACTAATTTGCGAATTATAAGAGTGGCAGATTAGCCACGATCTAGAATACTTCTGATGATATCATGTTATCATATCAGATATCTGTATCCCTTGGTACTTGGTTGATCTTCTTAGTTGTTCGTGGGGCACGACTGATTTCGTGTCGTGTCGCCTTTTGTCAAAGGTTCAAAATTGAAAGCTAGCAAAGCTTTGGCATTAGAAATAAAATGTTTCTTCAGCTCCCTAAGCATGATAGCTTGACGACTCCAAGGCTGCTCGTCTGTCTCTCGAATAGACCTTTGTCCAGGGCCTTTGTGAAAATGTCAACAACCATGTCTTTCGTTCCAATGAAGGTGGTCTGCAGCATCTTCTTCCCAATCAGATCTCTGATCAAGTGGTACTTGATTGCAATACATTTTGTCCTTGAGTAAAATACAGGGTCTTTCGTCAGATGTATTGCAGATGTGTTGTCCATCTGCAAAACCAGAGGTTCATTGCTTGTTTTGCCCAATTCGTCCAAGAACTGTCTGAGCCAAATTATCTCGTTGGCCATCTTTGCTGCTGCGACATACTCTGCTTCGCAGGATGACTGAGCCACAATGGTCTGCTTTTTGCTGACCCAGAGAATTGTCGCTCCTGACGCAATGGTGCATCCTCTTGAGACACTTTTATAGTCGTCCTTGAGTGATGCCCAACCACCATCACTGTAGGAAAGCATCTGAAAACCTGCATCATGACAATAACACAAACCATAATTCCTTGTTAATTCAAGATATTGCAAAATTCGTTTTGCAATCTTCCAATGTGTCGAACCAGGATTCGTGTAGAATTGGCTCATCTTGAACACTGCATAAGCAATGTCAGGACGTGTATTGTCTACAAGGTACATCAACAATCCTATCAGTTTCTTGTAAGATGTGAGCTGCATCAATTCTCTCTCTGCTTCAGTCCTCGAACAATTTTCGTTCGTCAACACTATTCCCTGCGAGCATTGGAGTATTCACTTCTTTGCAATTCACCATCCCAAAATCCTCTAGGATTTTCTGGGTGTATCTGGACTGATGAAGGTACAGCTTACCTCCCTCATAGTCCCTTTCAATTTGTAAGCCAAGATAACACCTGGCTTCTCCTAGATCCACGATCTCAAAATGTTTTGAGATGTCTGTTTTCACTTCAGCAATCAACCTCTCACTCTTGCAGAGTATCAGAGTGTCGTCCACACACACAGCCACAATGATGATCTTTCCATCTATAATCCTTACATACACATTGGAATCAGCCAGAAGTGGCTTGAATTCCAAGGATTTCAGGGCTTGATCCTTCTTTTTGTACCGTTGTCGAGCCGACTACTTCAGATCATAGATACTCCTATGCATTCTGCATGCATAATTAGGAAGTGAATTCGAGACATATCCTAGGGGTTGATCCATGTAGACCTCTTCATCTAACTCACCATGCAAGAAGGCTGTCTTCTCGTCCACAATGTGGATCCTGAGGTCATAAGTAGTTTCATATGAAAATAACAAATGTAGGGACGAATGTTTCAGAATAATCAATACCATATCTCTGAGAGAATCCCTTTGCTACCAGTCTTGCCTTATATTTTGAGACATCCCCATCTAGTCCATACTTGAGCTTCTAAACCCATTTGCATTTGACGGTCTTACGCTTATCTGGTAATGGCTCCAATGTCCATACCTGGTTCTTCCTCATGGATTCCATCTCCTCGTTCATGGCTTGGATCCATTTGTCCTTCTCTGGACATTCAACTGCTTCTTCCAAAGTCTGTGGTTCGCCACTAAATCCATAGAATTTTTCTGATGTGGAAGCTGAGCTGTCTGACACATATCTTGTTGGCGCTCTTCGTTGTCTTGTCGACCTTCTAGGAGATCCTTCTGGGACAGCAATGCCTTTGCCTTTGTCTGCTCTGCTAGGTTCGGATCCATCTTGGTTTACACGTACTGTAGCAGAAGGCTACCTCTCGAATTTTTTGTCTTCTGATTCGTCACTCAAATGCGAAGCAACTTAAAAATCTTTGTTTTCGTGTTCGTCTTCTACTCCCTCTGTCGCTAGTGGCAAATCATAGTATTGTCTTTCTAAGACTTCATTGCTGACAGGATCATCGTTGGCCATTGTCCGGCTCTCATCGAATCTGACATCTCTCACTGTCTTCACAGTGTTTGTGTCTGGCATGTAGACTCTGTAGTATGATGAGTTGTTGTCATATCCTACCAAATATCCTTGTTCAGATTTCTCATCAAGCTTCTTTTGAAGCTTATCAGGGATATGTGCATAAGCTGCACAGCCAAAGATTTTGATGTGAGGCAGGTTGGGCTTTCTGCCCCACCATAATTCGTGTGGTGTCATGTGAGGGGCACCAGACTTCCTTGTCCTATTCTGAATATATGCAGCTGTAGCTACTACTTCAGTCCACAGTACCCTTGGAGCTTTCGAGTAGGCCATCACGCATCTGGCTGCTTCCATCAGAGTCCTATTCTTCCGTTCTGCAACACCGTTGTGCTACGGTGTGTAAGCTGCAGTCCTCCTGTAAATGATATCATGATCATTGCAGAAGTCAATGAAGCGATTCGAGATATATTTGCCACCTCGATCTGTCCTGATCTGCTTCACTTTGTTGCCAGTGCATCTCTCTACCCAATTCACATACTCTGTGAATTTGTCAAGTGCTTCTGATTTATTCTAAATAAAATACACTCTGAAAAATTTACTATAGTCATCAATAAAGGTTATGTAATATTTCGAGTCTCCTACTGAAATCACATTGAAAGACCCACAGATGCCAAAATGCACTAACTCTAGAATCTTAGTCGTTCTGTAGGAGTTTTTAACAAATAGAGTGCGAGACATCTTACCCTTCACAAGTGGTCGAATTGTTGGCATTCGAGATGCTGACCCCTGTTATTGCTCCATGATAGTTTGCTTGGTAAAGTGCCATCGAATTCATGTGGCATAGTCTTATGTGCCACAGAGTGTCTGGCGAATCAGTCTGATGCACTTAATCTGTAGACAGGCATACCTTCAGGTGATATAGATTACCTTTTCTTCTACTGGTACTGGCATCAATAACATTGCATGTTTCATCAGAAAATGTCACACACATCCCTGCATCAGCTATCCTTGCCACAGAAAGCAAGTCCTGCTACAGTGTAGGCATGAACAGAACGTCTTCGATTTGTCGATCTCTGCCATTCGTGTTGAGCTAGAGTGAACCAATACCGTTCACTTGATGTTTGGATCCATCTCCAAGAACAATGAATCTTGATGGATCTGCACTTCGAAAATCAGACATAATTCGTCTTGATGTCACGAAGTGTGAAGTAGCTCATGAGTTTAGGAGCACCTCCTGTGTGTCAGGTGTTGACAATACACACACATCTACACAAATGTAGGTGGTCGAACAATTTTTGTTCGATCTCTCTTCGTCCATTTTTTAGCTCTCAGGCTCCTCGACAAAGGATGAACTTTTATTGTTCTCTTGTTTGTTCTGTACTGATTTGTTCCTTGGGTTCAGGTGATAGTCCATGGCTGCATGACCCTTCTTGTGGTAGTGGATACATTCAATTTTTGGATTGAGCCAGCACGTATCAACTGTGTGCTCATCTCCTCTGCATCTCACGTAAGTCTTCTTTTCTCCACCTTGCTGTTTCGACCTCCCTTTGTTCTTCCACTTGCCTTTGTTGGTCCCCTCTGCTTGCTGATCACGATCCTGCCTTTGATTCGACTCCCACTTAGGCTTGAATTGTTTCTTTGTCTTTTCTTTATTGTTGTAGAGGGCTTGGTCAGAAACATCCTTGTGATCAAGATGCTCTCTAGCCTCGACTTTCTCTCGAATTTCGACAATTGCCTTTTCGAGGGTCACTGTAGGATCTTTCGCGAGCAGGGTTCTGGGTGTCTGGAAAGAGCTGGGTAAGGCTCTCAACAGGTAAGTGAGCTGCTTCTCAGCTGACACTGCATTTTCTGCTCCAGAATTGTGTAGTGATAGAAATAGATCCTTCATCTTCCTTATAAAAGAAGTGAAGTCTTTCCCATTCCACTGTAGATTTGTCAACTGATCTTCCAGTATCATTATTTGACTTCGTGATTTCGTTTAAAATCTCGTGAACAGTGTATCCCACATCTCCTTTGTCTTGGAGAGTGTAACCAGGTCAAGTGTGAGACTATCCTCGATGGATGATGATAGCAAGGCTACTGCCTTGTCATTTTTCTCCCTCTACTCGCGTAGCTCTTTGCCTAATGTCGTAGGCATCTCCTCTGTGCCATCCACCCAGGGGAATAAACCTTCACCCTTTAGTATCAACGATGTCTTAACTTTTCATGCTAGAAAGTTAGATCCTGACGAATCCAGAACTATACAGATCTTGGATTGTATGCTGCTGATTGAAGCCATTGCTTCTGAATCTGTGTTCACTTATTGATGGTTGATTGTTTGAATGCTTAAGCCCCTTGCTATCTGATAGTCTTTGGCTATATCATACTTTTACAAGGTGGCTCTAATACCACTGATGCTAAAATAATGTGCAGAAAAATGCACTCAGAAAATGCAAAATTCTAGTTATAACTCTAGTAACAAACTGATAGAATTAAATCACAAACGATTTGCGAAACTTTTCGTGACACTCAAATTATTTCTATTTGAGTTGGATCAAGCAGGCTCTGTAACACAACCAAACGAAACAAGGCGAATTCTAAATGAAAAAGAAACGAAACGAAGTGAAGCGAAGCAAAACAAAGCGAAACTTAGATGAGCTCTGACAATGATCCATGCTGGAAGAACACAGATCGCGAAACAAAACGAAACGAAAGAATTCATGACAAGATCAATCAAGCTCTGTAATGAGACGAGACGAGATGAAACGAAACGAAACGAAGGTGAGCTCTGCGATTGATTTACCCTTGTAGCCAAGCGATGGCGAAGCAAAGCGAATCACGAAATAAAGAATTCGCGAACAAGATCAGTTCTTCACGAATTCAGATGTGATCACTGGTCACTGCCGGCTGTATCACTCCTACAATCCTTCAGAGAGTAGTCAGACACTGTTATTCTACGTTAACAACTTAATACAACATTCAACGAAATTAAACCAAGATGCGAAATTGAATGAACAAGAGAATCAGACACACGAATAATATCAGACAAAAATAAATTCGAGATCATACAATCATCTAGATTAATAATGTGCACAACAGTTACAAAATCATCTATTGATATTTTTTATTCTTCAAGCACTGCATGCAGATCCACGCAGTGCGTTGGCGTGAGAGAAATACAGTTCTCTCACGAATTCGAGTCTCGTTTACTAGCGGACTTTGGATCTACAGATCCTATTATAGATTTGTCTTGGCTTTCCAAAAAACAAGATATTGTGTCACTCTCATCTTGTGAAGCTGAGTATAAGACACTCACTACAACAACAAAGGAAGTGCTTTGGATCAAGAGTTTACTAGTGGAGCTAAAGATAATCATGGAAGATGATCTACCTATGATCTTGTGTGACAACATTTAGGCCCATGCCCTTGCCAACAACCCGATATTACATGCAAGGAGCAAACATATTGAAGTTGCACATCATTTAGTAAGAGAGAAGCTCATTGGAGAGGAAATCTACTTGGAGCACATCGACACATCATCCTGTATTGCTAATATGCTCACCAA
Organism: Diphasiastrum complanatum; assembly: GCA_029204225.1. NCBI lineage: Eukaryota > Viridiplantae > Streptophyta > Lycopodiopsida > Lycopodiales > Lycopodiaceae > Diphasiastrum > Diphasiastrum complanatum. Next base: position 1,630,590 of record CM055111.1, on the reverse strand, counting down.
ACCTTTGAGCAAGAGTTCCTTCATCAAGCATAGAGCCAACCTTGGAATAATACCAAGATCCATGTTCAAGTCAATGTAGATTGTTTTTAGGAGGAGTGTCGAAATGGAAAAATAATTCATCTTGACTTTAGGCTTGCTACAAACATTGTACCATGCAAGTATGTTGTTCCATAAATGCAAATGCCAAGTTTGGCCTAGATAAAACTCGAGCTAGATGGATATGTCATATCTAGTTTGATGATTACAACTTGCATATAGATTATAGACTTAGAATTAGCAAAAATATGCTTGAAGAAACTCGTGGCATTTCACATGCATTAATTGTAAGTGATCCATAGTGACATGCAAGGCATGCACAAAGTGAAATGGACACATGCATGATGATTTGTACATTTCTAGTTAGAACTAGGACACTTGGTAAAAATAGGTAGAGATTCATGCATGAGATGTGACAAATGTCACGTAGACTCTAGTTTTTACTTTAGATGTCATTGAAAGGTGGATAGATGTGGTTCTACCTCGAGCTACCTCAAACTCCATAAATATGTGTAGCTCTTCTCATATTTTTTGATGAAGAACCAAAGCTTTGTAGCTATCTCATGCCATTTTGGATCCACACCATTTATGCTTGATATCTCTCTCACTTTCTCTCTCAACTCGTGTTGAGGCTAGTGCTAATACACTAATTTCTTCTACTTTTGCTCATTTATGATTCATTGCTATCATTCTCTGATTCTTAGCATGCTAGATTGTGGTTAAGTCATGACTTCTATACTAGATCTTGCTATTCAATGTAGAATCAGGTTATTGTGCCAATCATAAAGCTTAATTAGATCTATCATACTTGTGGATCTTCCCCACATGTGTGAATTCTAGAAATTTTGTCACACATTCCTTTGGAAACTAGAAGGAAAGAAGATGCAACTTCCTTCAGAGGAATATTTGTAAGCTATAGTGAAAATAGCAAAAAATATAGGATATTCGATCCTATTTCAAGTAAGGTAAATGTTAGCAATGATGTCTTATTTGATGAATCTCAAAATTCTACGATGTTTTCAAATGCATCTAATCCTCAATGTGTTGAAGATATTGCAAAACCCGAGAAGGAGCTTCTTGAAAATGATCTTTTGGAAGATCAAGCTCAAGAACCAAAGGGGCCGAGGAAATCCACAAGGAACAAGGCCGAGCCTTCAAGGCTCACATACTTTGAGAAAGACCGATGACCTTTAAAAGAGTCAAGTCAGGGTGAGTGGAGATCATCACGACAAAGTGCTCATAAGACTTTGGTAAAAAAGAAAACAAGGTCATTACAGCATCATCATCTTGAATAGTGTTGAACTTATAAACCTAGCTAAATAAATAGTACATGGTACAAGGTCATACTTGGGTCCAAATTTTTAAGGCCCAAGATAACTTAGGGAATTTTTTTTAGTACAAACTTGTGGGAGGCCTTCTTGCATGATGATGTCAATTACCCATTTGAGTTTGGTAGACCCCCATGCATATGTGCATGGGGGAGAATAAGTTAGTTTGCCACCTATCATGACATGCATGCAACGTCCAAGTAGGCATGCAACATGCAAAATGCATGCATGAAAATTTTGACACTTGGAAATTGCATGCCAAGTATTGTACATACTCGAATCCTATTCAATAGAGTCTCCACGAGTTGGAGAGGGTGTCGGATTGGAAGCATCCTCCATTTTTGGTGTAGGAAGTCGTTGTTGGACAGATCTGGATTTTCAATTGTTTCTCCCTCTTCTCTCATCCAAATTCGATGAGGACAATTGCAAACTGATCCTTGGGGTGCTACTATTCACACCATATATGCTTCCAATTCATGCAAATCTGGAGCCAGGACAGCCATAAACCATTTGTAGGAGGGCGCTGGTCCAGTTTGTTTAATCTTTCATTTCTCTTTAAGGAATTGTTAGAATTGGATGTAATCAGTGGCATATGATTTCTTGCTGGTTTTTTCCCAAACTTTGCATGGTCAGTGCATGCTCTTGCATGTTGTTGCATGAGCTTGCATGTTGCTTAAATCTTCTTGCATGTCTTTTTCCTAGCATCATTCATTTTATAACAGTGGTATCAGAGCAAGGTTGGCTCTATTCAAAACATAGATTGTCGAAATAATGTCTAATTCAAGTAGGCCTTGTGATTAGCATTGCTAAAAGATCCTAATTCAATTTGTGTAAGAGCTATGAATGCAGGAAACAGGTTTATCTTCTTGGAAGGCAAAAGGAGCTATCCTATGTGGAGGCTTCAAATGATCAAAGCATTCCGATGACATCATGATGGATATGTTAGAGCATGAGACTGCTAAAGAACTGTGGGAGCAGCTTCAAAGTAAGTATGGATCTGTTTTTATTTGTGACCATTGCAAGGAAGAAGGGGACACACTCAAGAGGAGTGTTTGTGCAAACCGTTGGTTGCTTGCAAGCATTGTGAATGTAATGACAATGACAATGCTACCATCTATCCCGAGGACACACAGACTTCAGAAGGATACTCAGAAGCTAAAAGGCTGCTTGTTGAAGTGGCTTCACAAGTTATTTGTTTGCAAGATGCAAAGCAAGAAGAATCTTGTGAGGAGTCATTTGCATCAAATTGTGTGCAAGATATGCATGCAACATGGTTCTCAAGATGAGAAACCTCTTACTATTGTTTTGCAGGAAGACTCTCAAGAAGAGGAGTCTCAATTATGCAAACATGAAGGTCCTCATAAAGAGAAGACTGTTTTTACTTCCATACAAAAAGAAACCTTCATGACTTGCATGCAGGAAGACCCTCAACAGGAGTTGCAAGTTGCTATCATGCAAGAGATTTCTCAGGATGAGAAATCAAATTTTAATAAGTTGTTTGTTGCCCATATCAACTAGTTGCTTTCCCTCTATCAGATCTTGTTTATGATTTGCAGCTTGCAGGTGAATTGCAGCATGCAGGGGGAGCAAATATCATGTTTCAGATCCCAAAAGGTGGTTCAATATGTCTATCAAATTGCCTTGGAGATGCAACTTTGAAGACCTTTATGCAAGAACCATATGTGGCTGAATCTTTTTATGAAGTTAAAAGAGACTTTGATGCAGATCAACCTGGAATTTTTTTGGAGGAAGAGGACTCCAAATTCCACTTAGTTGGTTGCTGCCCAGATACTTTTTTTGACCAGTTGTATATGTAGCTCCAATTTGAAGAAACGCCATTGTTTGATGATGGTGGTTAATGTCTACCTACATAGTGACAAAATTGGAGAGGAAACTGTTATGTTTCTAATCCTTGTCACATGCATGTTCGAGAAACATCGGGAGGCATTAGGAGTTATTTATTTAACAGGTTTAAGGGGGAGTTGTTGAACTTACAAACCTAGTTAAATAAATAGTACATGGTACATGGTCATACTTGGGTCCAGTTTTTTAAGGCCCAAGATAACTTAGGCAAATTCTTTTAGTCCAAACTCGTGGGAGGCCTTCTTGCATGATGATGTCACATACCCATTTGAGTTTAGTAGACCCCCATGCATATGTGCATGGGAGAGAATAGTTTGCCACCTATCATGACATGCATGCAACATGCAAAATGCATGCATGAGAATTAATAGTTTCCACGAGTTGGAGAGGGGGAAGCATCCTCCATTTTCTTTGTTTATGTGTCTTCTTGATCCATTTTTGGTGTAGGAAGTCGCTGCTGGACAAATCTAGATTTTCAATTGTTTCTCCCTCTTCTCTCATCTAAATTCGATAAAAACACATTGCAAACTGATCCATTGGTGGAGGGCACTTCTATTCACACCATTTCTACTTCCAATTCATGCAAATCTGGAGCCAAGATAGCCATAAACCATTTGTAGGAGGGCGCTAGTCCATTTTGTTTAATCTTTCATTTCTCTTTAAGGAATAGTCAGAATTGGATGTAATCAGTGGCATCTGATTTCTTGCTGGTTTTTTCCTAAACCTTGCATGGTCAGCGCATGCTCTTGCATGTTGTTGCATGAACTTGCATGTTGCTTAAATCTTCTTGCATGTCTGTTTCCTAGCATCATTAATTCTACAACAAATAGCACATCTTACAACTGACAATTGATCTAGTAAAGATTTAAAGCTGTTGATGTGAGAAGTGATGATTGTAGAATCAGACATTCTGAACATAAAACCTAAAGAGGTTGCATCTGATCCTGGATCAATGATCAAAAACATGTGCAGGAAGAATCTTGAATAAATTCTTTCATCAAGGAGAAAACCGTGAGCTTAATCTCCAACAAGTGCAACTATCTCCTAGCGATGGCGATGTAGACAGAGGGCGAGGCAATCATGATTCACTTTGGTTGGATGTTGTTCCTCTCATTCCTTCTCTCGAACCTTCTGTTCAGAATTGTGGGGGTGGGCTCTTGGCTCTCCCCACACATGCTTTGGCGCACCATCTCACACATGATGCTACTCCTACTCTCGATTTGCCTTGTCGACCTTTGCTTGTCATAATGTGCCTCCTTCTGTGCCTTCTCTTCCTCTTATTGTGGGCCTTGTTGAATTTCAGAGTTTGCTTGGTGCTTCACATGTCCTGCTACCTCCCCTTTATGTGTCCCTTCCTTTGAGCTCTTTCCCCTTTTTTCCACCAATCCCGCTTGCCTTTTCTTGGTTTCTCTGCTGTTGTGTTGGGACCTGGCCTGCATCCCTTGCTATCTCCTTTCACTATCTGCTCTTCATGGATTTTGCAACTTTCCCTCCTCCTACAAAGCAAGCTCAATAGCTGGAGGATTAGAAGTCAGTTGGCCCAGCCTTAAAGGCCCCATCACTTGCTACAACATCCAAGAAGCTCAAGCAAAAGCTATTGCAGTTGAAACATAATTCTCACCCTTCCGTGTGGCACACCTTAAAAAACCAGTGGATCCACCCCTCTAAGTTGAAGCGGTCCAGAGTAAGGAAGGGAAAGCAAGGCAAAGACAAAAGCAGGAGCTGAAGGGTTGCCTTGAAGTGGCTACATACCCTAGTTTGGGGTCAAACCCTTGTTGTTGGAAGTTGTTTCTTTTCTGATCTTTTTCAGGTTGAGCTTCTGTTTGAGCACAGATTATAGCATGGCTAGTCTTGGGGAGAGTTTGCTGGGTGAATCTAGCAAACTTGATGGCACAGATTATAGCATGGCTAGTCTTAAGGAGAGTTTGCTGGGTGAATCTAGCAAACTTGATGGCACAAACTACAGACTATAGAAGTTCAAGATGGCTAATATCTTGATGGACAGGAATTGTTGGGAGTTGATGGCAGGTAGAGAGCCTGTACCAACAATTGATCCTAAATTGAAGGACTACATGAATAGGAGACAGAAAGCTCATAGGATGATCAATCTTTCTGTCAAGGACAATATTATTCCTCACATTTGCAATGCAAGAGATGCAATGGATGCTTGGACTATTCTGAAGTCTATGTTTGAAACAGTGGATTCAGCCAAGCTTGTGTATTTGCAAAATAGGTTACATACTCTCAATGTGGAAGCAGGTGCAACAATTGGTGATCATATCACAAAGGTCAAGGATCTAATGGACCAGCTTGCTTCAGTTGGAGAAGTGACAGGAGTATTGTCCCCATAGTCTTAAATAGCTTGTCATTCAACTATCAAGACTATGTGATGTCCCTTTCTGCTAGGGAGAAACTCCCAACCTTTGGAGAGTTATGTGATAATCCACATTTGGTGGATGGTACATTGATTCTGGAGCCTCAAAGCACATGACACCTCATAGACATTGGTTCAACACCTATGAGGAGACAGGAGATGGTCAGCATGTATGCCTTAGAGATAACTCTACACATGAGGTGAGGGCAAAGGCACAGTTCCAGTGCAGTTGTCATCAGGTGAGGTGAAGGAAATCAAGAGTGTGTTGCATGTACCAGGGTTGGCTAAGAACTTGCTATCTGTCGGTGCCATTACCAAACAGAACATGCTGGTAGAGTTTGATGAATCTACGTGTTTGGTAAAAGACAAAGATCAAAATTTGTGGTAGCCAAGGGAATGCAAGAAGGGGGTCTTTACAAGCTTCACACAACCATTCCTAGCCAAGAGGCCTTGTCAGCAGGGGATACTAATCGGGACAAGCTTTGGCACGAGAGATATGGTCATTTGAGCTATAAAAGTTTGCAAGTTTTGAACAAGCACAACATGGTAGTAGATCTTCCTAGCATTAAGTCTTCTTCAGATACATGTGAGGCTTGTGCACTAGGAAAGCAACAGAGGAAAAAGTTTCCAAAGGAGAAAGCTACCAAGGCCAAGGGCATTCTTGAGCTTGTGCATTCAGATTTATGCGGTCCCATGCAGGTCAAATCAGCAGGGGGGGCATACTATCTCGTGACCTTCGTAGATGATTTCTCACGGAAGGTATGGGTCTATTTTCTGAAGCTGAAGCGTTCAAATACTTCAAACAGTGGAAAGCTTTGGTGGAAAACCACACAAGGTGGTGAGTATATTTCTGATGAGTTCAAAGATCTTTGCAAAGCATGTGAGATAAAGAGACAGTTTACTACTCCACATATACCGGAGCAGAACGGCGTGGCTGAGCAGAAAAACAGGTCTATAGTTGAATGTGCGAGAAAAGGGATTGCCGAATCTCTTTTGGGAAGAAGCGGTAGCAACTTCTATTTTTCTATTGAATAGAAGTCCAACCAAAGCAGTTGAAGGAATCACGCCAGAAGAAGCATATAGTGGCAACAAGCCCAAAGTGGGCAGCCTACGAGTATTTGGGTGTACAGCATATGCACATATACCAAAGGACTTGCGGAAGAAACTTGATGCGAAATCCGTGAAGCTTCCTTGGGTATAGTGAAGGTGAGAAAGCCTATGTGCTATTTGATCTCGAAATCAGGAAGAAGATCCTAAGTCGAGATGTCATCTTTGATGAAGAGCATTCACCCGAGATATAGGAGCAGGAGAAGGATGGAACTACTGAGTTCATACCCTTAATTGATTCCATGGATGAGGATCCTACCTAGTCAATAGTCCTGTGAGTCTTAAGTGCAAGAGCAACAACAAAAAATTGAACATACTAGTTCGAGCCCTCTTTTTGGCCAAGTATCAGAAGCCGAAGTTGGGGACAAACGGAAGACTAAGACAATCCCATGGGATACATGGTCACCATCCACATCACCTATCGCTAGGAAGAAGCTACCTAGGTGGTATTGGGAAACCATCAAAGAAGGTCAAATGATGGAAGAAGGAGAGAGCAGTGAACAGGGTGTCAGAAGATCTCTTAGGTCTCATGAGAGACAAGAGACTAACTTTGCTCTTATGTCCACTATTCTGAATGCGGATGAGCCACAGTTCTTTCACGAAGCCGTGAAGGAAAAGGTATGGCAACAGGCCATGCAAGAGGAGTACGACTCCATTGTCAAGAATGACACATGGGAGCTCACTACATTGCCAAAAGGGAAGCAACCAATAGGTTGCAAGTGGGTCTATAAGACCAAGTTTCATGCCAATGGAACAGTGGACAATTACAAGGCAAGATTGGTGGCGAAAGGCTACGCCCAGCAGGAGGGGCTAGACTATGATGAGACATTCGCACCTGTTGTTAAGATAACATCTATCATGACCGTTTTGGCATAGCATCATACTTTGATTTTGATTGGGATGTCCATCAAATGGATGTCAAGAGTGCTTTTCTTAATGGGCACCTATAGGAGGAGGTTTACATGGAACAACCGCAGGGGTTTGAGATAACAGGCAAGGAGAATCTGGTTTGCAGGCTTAGGAAAGCCTTGTATGGGCTCAAACAGGCGCCAAGGGCTTGGTATAGCCGAATTGACGAGTACTTTGCAAGGCAAGGGTTTGAGAAGAGTAAGTCTGATTGCAATCTTTATGTCTTTGGGGAAGGAGAAGACTTTCTGGTTATTGTACTCTATGTGGATGATCTACTCATCACGGGAAGCAATAACAAGCTTATTGCTTGTGTTAAAAAAAATCTTTCTAGTGAGTTTGAGATGAAAGATTTGGGTTTGCTACACTATTGCCTAGGAGTTGAGGTTTGGAAAGGGAAGCGTTGTCTTTTTATCTCACAGGCAAAGTATGCACAGAAACCATTGAAGAAGTTTAACATGCAAGAAAGCAAACCAATTAGCACACCCATTTGTGGGTGGATACACAGATGATGGGGACCTTCAGCTAGAGGGTTATTTAGATTCTGATTGGGCAGGTGATAGTGACGATCGAAGATCGACGACAGGCTATTGTTTTGGCCTAGGTTCAGGGGCTATATCATGGTGCAGCAAGAAGCAGCCTACTATTGCTCTATCATCTACCGAAGCTGAGTACAGGGCGACTTCGAGGTCCGCCTGTGAAGCCATTTGATTACGCTGTCTACTTGAGGACCTTCAAATTGCTCAAGTAACACCTACATTGTTACATTGTGATAACCAAAGTTGCATTCAGCTTGCGAGGAATCCAGTCTATCATGCACGGACGAAGCACATATAGGTGGACCAACATTTCATACGAGAGAAAGTGCATAGTGGGGAGATCGAACTAGTTTTTTGTGACACCAACGACCAGATAGCTGATACTTTTACTAAACCACTTAGTAAAGATAAGTTTGAAAAGTTTAAAACTTTGTTGGATGTCAGTTTGAATAAAATTGTCATTAAGAGAGACTGTTGAAGACTAATGCCTATTTTAGTAAATTAGTGCAAGTGGTCCACTTGGCCAAGTAGCTCACTCCTATGGTTGCCACCCTTCTATGCATGTAAAGGAGGTGCTTGCCTCACAAGGGATGGAGGACCCACGCCCTCCTCTCTCTCTCTAGCAATTTATTTCTTTTTCTAACTTTTGAGTTTGTGAGGTGCTTATGCAATTCTCGTTGTGATGTTTTCCATAGCGAAGTTTCTCAAGCTTTCATACAACAGGAACCTAATCCAACCCTTTCTGTTGAGTAAAACCTTCAACAACTAGTCTTGCCTTATGCTTCTCCACCTTACCAGTTCTCCAACTTTGTAATTAAGCATCTCAATCAAAAATTTGAAAATTGCTCTGGAAGTTTCCAAACTTTCACAAATCATATAAACAACTTGTTCTGATACCGTGATGAACTTTTAGGTCTATCTATGAAGTGTCCTAACCTCAATAACAGACACGCAACATAAAAGCTTGAAAGAAATTAGCTATAAAAGCATGTAAAACCATGGAAATCTTAAGCACCTCAGAAAAGCAAAAGTAGAAACTCAAAAAGCTTGATGAGAGAGAGAAAGAAGAGAGAGAGAGAGAGAGAGAGAGGGCCTCCTTGAGCATCAATTCTCTACAAAAGACAATAACTAGTGCAGTGTCACCTGCCACTTGAGTCTCATGCCACATGGCGCATGCCAACTTGGACTCACTTACTAACTTTAATTTCCAAAGAGCAGGAAATTACAAACAAATTATTATCTCTGGGTCCTTGTCTTTCCTAACCAAATGGCCCTTCCTTAGTGACCGTCTTTGCCCTATTTGCCCTATTTGCCAGTTGGAGGAGTATACTGTGTTCCTCTACTGTCGCAGATAACTCTATCTAGGTTCACTTCTTGCATCTGTTCAACCACCGGGGAGCCCCTCCACCTCTTGTTGTTAATTCTGTCCATCTTGTTTCACACCTCATGGATTGTTCTTCTCTTGTGTTCTGGCCTGCAAACTTTCTGTTCTATGGAAGCCAGGGACGACACATAATCAGCACATCTTCAAACGCTTAGCAACCCCCCTTTCGGCTGCTATGGGCTTATGCTTTGCTTTGCATTGGATAGATGTCATCTGGTTCTTGTTGGACTGCTTCCGTGTGTGGTGTGCACATGGTCCTTACCAGACATGCTATACAAGGCTGAAGCACTCCTCTCCCTTCGAGGAGAGGAGTGCTTCAGCCTTGTATAGCTGAAATTTTTTGTACTGTACATTTTGTGAAAGTATACTAATTACTTAATGTTTTACAAACAAAGCAAAAAAACAGTAAAGGCCAGAAATAGGTGTTCCCACAATGTTGCCTAACATTCAAAACTTCCCCACAAAGGGCATAAGGCCGCAACAAGCATATGAAAGAAAGGTGGAAAAGTTTCAAGATTAGATCAAAGTCAGATCTATAAGAGAATCCAGTTCAGAAGTTGCTACATTTGACCACAAAGAAGCACTGCTATGGTCACTAACACTTCTATGATGGGACGACCTTATGATCCAAATAGATTGAAGACACATAAAATACCTACTTCCATACCAGCTCTACAGGCACAAAATTGCGGTCAGATAAGCACTCATGTCCACTTCTTAGGCCAATAGGAATGAATGGCGTATCCAGTCTTCCAATTATCTAGAATAATCACCTTCCTCACAGCAAGATATGAGACAGCCATTCCCAAGAGCATGAGAAATCGCTGTGCAGGCTTTGATTGAACTTTGATGACGATGTGCGTCATAAATGCTATCATAAGTCCAACAATAGTGTAGAGAAATCCGACTGCAAAACCCTCTGCTCCAAGTTGCATCCCTGATCCTTGATAAAAGAACACAAGTTTGCCTGGGTTGTTCCTGTCTGCCATGAAAAGAGGCATTTTCCGAATAATGTTGTGCATGCCCCCAGAGACACTGAAGAAATAGATCACCAAGGCTCCTATGCACCAAAGATGAGGGTTATGCAAGGGCGTATTCTGTGCGGTGATCTTCTTTATGACAAAAGGAGCTGCGACGGCTAACCCACCAGCAAGAAACTGCAGTTGCTTGTTTGTTACCAGAGGAGGGCGCGCAATTGGCCCGACTATTTGCTTGGTTTTGGACTCCACAAAGGTGGCCATGCCTTCAGCAGACCTGAAAAAATCAGTCATGCCTATGGATTCAGAGTCCTTCGGGTCCGCAGAACCAGGCGGAAGCAGCCTAATGTGAGGAAGCGCGTTTACGCCAAACAAGGCGAAGCTAGCCTGCGATTTCTGGAACTCTAACTGACAGAAGAAAACCTTGGTGGCTGCATCTTTGTCCTCATTATTGGTGAAATAGGAGGAGGCCAAGAGAGCAAATTCTCGCCTCAGCTCCTCCAAATGCAGTTCGGAATTGCTCCTCAGTTGCTTGGCGTCGAAGAAGATGACGAGGGAGTATGATCGAGGCTGGTCCGCAGACGCAAAGCGTTTCAAGCTGTTGTCGTCCAGATCTATGACGCGGTCTGGGGCATCGGCCTGGCGCTGCACCAGCTCTGCCACGCGCTCCTCATTGAAATCACAAACAGCCGGGGTCAGGAACACAGCTCCAATACAGAGCAGAAGAAGAAGAAGCCGATGACGCACTACCATCCTTCTTCCCCCGATCGCCATCGCCATCGCCATCGCCATCTCCACACTCCACGATCCGCTCATCCTCGCTCTCGCTCTCGCTCTCGCTCTCTCTCTCTCTCCCTCTCCCAACACCTCAGTATATATACATCGATATCTTACCCCTGGAAACCCTAAACACGTAACCCTAACCCTAACACACCCTTAGCCCTACATCTGACGTCATCCGTAGCCCTAAATTAGCCTTAACCCTAACCTTTATAGCCCTGACCTATCTTTTTAAGAAAAATGGCCCTCTCTTTTTCCTTGACCTCAATCGCCTCTCCATGACCTTTTATGTGTTTTTTATTAGCAAGGCCACATGATAGAGGCTGCCACCGGAGGCAACCTTCTAAAATGTGGTGATTGGCACATGTCGGAAGTAGCAGCTACCTCCGACTTACATGGCATCATATGATTGGTGGGTGAACATGCGTGGCATAGTATGATACATACGTGGATGAACATGTGTAGCGCAGACATCCCAAAGGGAGCCGGGAACCACGACTTAGCTTCCCAGCCTTCAACTCTTGCCATCCAAACCCACTTGACATACAAGCAGCCAACTCGCCAACAACGATCAGACTTAACCAACTTGAAGTTCCGAAAACCAACATTGAGATCCAACCTGGCGCCATGCCAGATCGGGAGTCCCGACGTGGGTGACTTCCCTCCAAGCAAGCCGCCCGACATACATCAAACTTAACCAACTCGAAGCTTCGTTACAAACGAGTAACATCCATTCCAAGTAAGCGGTCTGACTTACATCAGACTTAACCAACTGAAAGCTTCGTCACGAGCGCTGGAAGCCAACCTGGCACCACGCCAGACTGGACAGCCATAAACAGGTAACATCCACCCAAGCAAGCCATCCAACTCAGCCGACAGGTTAGAGCCCGTTCCCCAAGAGCTTAACCCATTCACGTTCATGCAAGGAACACTCAGAACCACAAGCCGCGACAGATATGGAAACAACCAGTTCCTGGACCAAATGGTCCCGACAACATACCGCTGGCGCCACGGACCGAATGGTCCCGACGACATACCGCTGGTGTCCCGGGATACGACCCTCAGCTATGTGCCAAGTTAAAAATTTTGAAAGCGGCCTTACAACTGGCGCTTTTACCGAACACTGAAACCCAGAAGGTAATCAGAGTCAGTTTGAGGAAAATCCCACTTTATTGATAAATCTGAGAAGGTTACATTTCAAGTGTGTGACCGACCCTAGTCTCCGGAGCGCTAGCATGCCAAGGCGAGAGCCATGACAACATTCCAGCAAGGGAGGCTGAGACTTGGTTGGAGCTCGTCCTGAGTCGCAACCCGCACTCCCCTATAGTATTGGTGTGATTCGGCACCTCCCCTCATACCAAGCACTCTACCTAAGCTGGTAAAGCACGTTTTTCTCTCTCTAGAATTTTCTAGAAAGTCATTTTCTCTCTCTAGATTTTATTGATCCCCAGGCTTCCTTTAATCATGCCTAGATCGTGTGAGGTGATTGCACATCGATCTGAGCTCTCTGGACTCCGCTAGAACCGATCAAAGATTTTCAGCCATAGGAACTTGGCGCCGGCTGGATTCTGGTCACAGTGGCGCCGGGAGCGGCGTCGGCGCCGTTGGCGCCGGGAGCAGCAGGGGCGCTGCTGGCGCCGGGGACATAGCTGGCGCCAATGGCGCCGGAAGTAAAGCTTGTAAAGGTAGCTTTACAACAACATGCGTGGCATCATATGATACGTAGACAAAAAATTAGCTGCCTCCAAAGGTAGGCTACCTTTGGAGGTTACTTACACTGTAGGCTATGGTCTACTTTCGAAGACAAGAAGGAATTTAGGGCAACAATTAACTCCAACATGTGGCCGCATCTAGGACACACACACACACACACATTCTCTCTCTCTCTCTCTCTCTCTCTCTCTCTCTCTCTCTCTCTCTCTCATATATGCTCTTTTCAAAATATTCTATACTTTTCATCTTAGAAAACCACCAAGGATAGGTCAATAAGATATCAAGGGCACATGTGGCCCAATGAAATGGCAAAAATCTATTTTTATCCACAGCATCATACATGTTATCTCTAGAAATAACAACTCTTTGGACTAAGGCAATAGGGCTTATTAGCACGGAATATTTTACATCAGGCCACTTAGATTTTTGCCACCTGTCTTTTAAGTAATTGTGATATAATCATTTAATTATAACTAATAAAGTCCTAATGTTTATGCAAAATTCAAAGTGTGGTGGCCTTCACGTCAAGTCACCTTGCGTCATATATACACAACGGGGAGTAAGAGGGTCCATACTCATTTTTCTCAACTTGGGATTTCTCCTAACTTCACGTTGAGTTTTGGGACTAAGAACACGTCCCCATGGGCACCGGTGTTGGAATGGCAAGTCACTATTCGAAAGTGAATAGGTTTTTTTTAGCATACAAGGCCCCGTGAGTCACGAGTTAACACCATTAATAATAGCCTTATGTGTGATTGGGAAGCTCCAATCAACAACAAACAAAAACTTCATTTCCTCTACTAGATTATGTCCACCACGCAATCTGCAAGTAGTGGCTGTCAACAAGCAATCCATGAGATTTGCACGCAGGCACATGCAACATCCAAGCGATTTGTAAGCACAAATTATCAGTGATCTTTTGTAGGAAGTGGCTATCATCCATCACGTTGTAGGTGGAGGCTATCAGCTAGCGACTTAGCTTTTTTTCAAATGAAAAGCAAATATGGCTAAATACTAGTAGATTCTAGACTCCAATCTCAAGTCTCTACAACGTTGTGTAAAAAATGCAAGAAGAGAGTTGATTATTATCGCAACTTCAAGAACAAAGTTCAGAGTGATGGTGGAGTTGCAAGAGCAAAAGAAACGTTTCGTCTCGCCTTGACTGGATTGTGATTGCTCAATCATGACATGGTTGTTCTGGGTGGGCTTCGAGTGTGTCTTGTATTTGTCATAGATTTGTTATTTCTTCCAGCAAGATGATACTAGTTCTCAAACTTTATTCTAGTGTGCTCTGATGGCTTTGTTACTTTGGTCCGTGATCTGTATGTGAAGAACAGCCAGCAGACCAAAGACATGTGAGTCTTTTTCTATCTATGTAGGTACAATGTGTATGTAGCCAAAGATTCAAAAAGGTGTGATTCATGAAGTTTTAACTAAAGGTTGAAGATGTGTGATCGTGGTTGAGAGTTAAGAGGTTGCACAAGCATAGTTGCCAAAACTTGCCATGCAGATACATGTACATCATAGGATAGGATCGGGTGTCTGGAGATTCCCTAGATAAGGGGTTGGATTTTCATGCATTATGCATTGTGTGAATTGTGATGCCCTTAAAAGTCAAATCTCACTTGATTCCTAGCTCTCAAAACAATCAATTCTTTCTTGTAAGTGTTTACACTCTACAATAGATTCCTTTTTTAGTTCTTGCTCTTCGATTCGTACCTATGAATAATCACTCTTTCATTTGCTTTTGTTCACACTTTGTAGTAAAGTCCCTATGTGAACAATCCATATTTAGTTTCTCTATTTTCTTGTTCATAAAAAAAATTATTCATTTCTAGTTGCTAATACACCTTTGACAGCCTGTTTAAAGCATTTATTATGACATCTGGTATTTCAGCTTCATACTGCTATCAATGTTGAAAACTATGTTATGGGGGTTTACGTAATTTCGTATTTATCAAATTCAATCATCTCCCAAATTAACTTTGCTCATGACATATTCTTCGATACTACCTTTACATAATTTATAGTAGCTTTAGTATTGTGACTTTACAAATCAAATATCTATCAAATCTAAAAGGGTTTATGCTTTCAAATGTTATAAATGGATTTGAGCCGAAATCAACTTTGCTTCAATAATCCAAGACACAATAATGTGCAAGAAATTCCTACTTACGCTTCAATTAAATGAGCTGAGTACAATGATTCTTTACGGATCTGGTGTGCAAAATAAGCTTTTTGATAGGCGTAGTCATACATTAGAAGAAGAACAAAAGCTCTGATACCATTTTAGAGGAAGGATTGTTCTGCAGAGCCCGATAGTTTGTTGTTATACTTCGATTTTATTACTATCATGTTAGAATTTGCACAAGCTAGTTTGTAATTTCCACTTAAAAAATGTAATTTGGCCATGATGTGGAATGTCACTTGTGCCAACTAGGTTAGGATCTTTGTAATTAGGATTATTCTAAACCTAACCATGTTGAGGCACCTTTAGAATGAGACCAAAATGTACATAGATAAGCTTAGGAGCAAAAAATAGCAATTTTTACCTTGTTGAAGAATCCCATGATCTAGACCCCAAATTAGGGTGGATCTTATGACCTAAAAGGTCAGATGTTAGGTTTAGGTCATGAATGACTTAGAGGTAACCTTAAACCCCTCAAATCCGAGTTAATTTTGTATATATCCATGTGGGATTTCCCAAGCAATTTGATGAGAAATTCGAAATCTACTTTTGTGACTAGTTTCTGTCTACAATTTGAGTGATGCTTGCTATGATCATATGATTTCTTGTAATAATCATTGGGGGATATGAAGGTGCTGGTACTATACTCAGGTCTGATTAGGCCATGCATTCACAAGTGTGAAGGATTTTACATGATTTTGGAGCCACAGAGTGGAGTTCAAGCTGAGATAAGCTAGTAATCACTAGATTGTTTTGTGTCTAGCTTTGTGATCTCAATTGGATCTTAATTAGGTGCTTTTTCCATCATTTCTAAAGTCCATTAAAGTTTATTTGTTGTTATTTTAACATGGTATCAGAGCCAAACCAAGAAATGAGCTATGGGTCATCAAAATTAGCAAGTTTTGTGATTTCTTCTACTAGATGCCACTCATCTTGTAGAGTCTATCGCAAAGAATAGCTTTCAATCACTCAATAGGAAGTTAGATCAACATTCCAACAGAACCCGGCCTCCAGTAGGCGTTGTAACTCTTCCTTGATCTTGGCTCGATTAATGGGATTACATCTGTAGGGACGACTAGCTACCGAGGTAGCATCAAGTTGTAAGAATATGGGATGTACGGCTACCTCACACCTTTTATGTCCTTGTATAACCATGCAAAAACATGTCGATACCTTCGAAGCAATTTCTCCAGTACTCTATGTTGCTCTCGATTAGGGTGAGCTCCTATATGGACAATTCTGTCCTCCTCTTCATCAGGGTTTTTCAAATTTAGCATGACCGTTTGGGTTGGTCCATTTTGGACTGGTCCATCGAAGGGAGCATCTCCCTGTGGTTCACGTTGCGCTTGAGGCAACTGAATGGTAACATCCTCAATCGTATAGTCCTTGTGGCATAGCGGGGCCTTCTAGTGCATAAGGCACTTTAGGCTTGATTTTCTTCGCAGACTTGGAAGTGGAAGGTTTGGTAGCTGATAGTGGAGATGCTTCCCCAAAAGGTGCATCATCATGCACCTGCGTCCAATCTTTGGGAGATGGGGTTTAGGATCAAGTAATTCATGCAGAAGAGACTCATCTAACTTGAAAAGAAACTCTTATTCATGGATATCCCACTCTAAGGTAGGTTTCTTGACACGGTAAGTCTTAATAGGCTTAGTCTTGACCCTACTTACTATTGCTAATGGCGATAATGGCTTAGGAGATTCCAAGATAAGACGTTCTAGAAGCGCTCCCATGTATTTTAATATAGCCATGTTAAAAATTTCTTCTAGGTCATGGGGTAGATAGGAATATAAAACACTTTCTTCATCTACATATAGTAAAACTGAGTCATTAGTCGGTAGCCAAGCAATGTTTAACAACTCATCATTGTGTAGAAGAATTTCAATAAATCATACATTAAAGATGGGAGTATCCAAAGTGATCGATGGTTCACTTGAACCTTCTTCGTTATCAGAGCTACTAGTAATTAAGACACAGTATTTTGCGTTAACACAATCAATTGTTGCTAGACTATGACTCAAGTTGATGATATCAGTAGGCTGCGTGTAGTGCCCATTTCTTGAGTTTCATGGTAGGGTTCCAAGTTCAGTAGTGGAAGATCCATCATCTATTACGCATGCAGGTTTGATCTTTCCTACAGAATTAATGGTCACCGACTGGTCTCGATTGCTAAACATGACTTGTCCTTAATTCCAATCGTGTACTACACGGGCATTAGAAAGCCAAGGGCGACCGAGCAAGAGTTCGTAAGAGTAGGGGATAAGATCCACTCAAATTACTGTTCTCTATTGGTTACCTAGATATCTTCTAAGGCGGTCTCCCTACTAGAAGATGTAGCAAATTAGGAAGGAAATGCTAAGTTCACTATGGTTGTCTCCCAACTAGTGATTTCCTACTTAAGAAGCAAAACAATCCTACTTAACTCCATAAGGGGAATGATAAACAAGGTGAGAGAGAGAGAATAATCCTATAACTTTTTCACGAAGAAATGAGGAGAAAGACTAGTGAATTGTCCGTCAAAGACAAGTCTCTGGCATCATACACAAAGAAGAAGAAGAACTTCAAGGACAAGAATCAAGTGCAGAAGCAGTAGCAGCCTCAAACTCAACCAAAGAGCAGTGAATCGCAAAAGAAACTCTTTTGCAGATACTGCAAGAGGGTGAACCACGACATCAAGGATTGTCGCATCCGAATCTACAACAAGGTTAAGAAACAGCAACACCAACAGCCGGACTCTACCAATGCAGCAGCATTTAAGAAGCAAACCTCTGATGAAGACAAACCATCAGAACTATTAATGACTTCCAACAGTAGTAGTGCAGACTATGACAACTAGTATTTTGACAGTGGCGCTACCCAACACATGACTCTTCAAAGAGAATGGTTTACTGAGTATGTAACTTATGACAGAGATGAATTCTACCTCGGAGATTCTAGTACCATCCATGTGAAAGGCAAAAGAACTGTCAAGATTGCATTCAAAAATACACTCTCTATTTATGTTTCCAATGTTCTTCATGTACCTCAGCTATCTAAGAACCTATTATCAATTTCAAAGATAACTGATGAGGGCTATGGTGTTACATTTTCCTTTGAACAATGTGTGATTTTTGACAAGGATACTACTCTGACTACTTGCAGTCAAGCAAGAAATTTGTACATTCTGTCTGACTCAATTGCATTAGCTACTATTCATGAAAATGTAAATGATCAGGCCTTACTGTGGCATGGTCGATTTGGACACATCAATACAAGATTACATGCGTTGTAACAATTTAGTTGATGGATTGTATTTCTCTCTTTCATTAGACAAAACGTGTATTAGATCTTGTACATAGTGCTTCATGTGGTCCAATGCCAACTCCATCCTTAGGAGATGCACAAGCAATCTATGGCTTGAAGCAAGCCGCAAGGGCATGCTTCAAAAGAATCAATGCTTATTTCATTCAACTAGGTTTTGCAAACAATTCAGCTGACTGTAATGTTTATTCCAGATATATAGGTGTCAATTCGGTTCACATAGCTCTATACATACATGATGCATTTATTATGTCTAATGATACTTCTTTACTGCACACTACTAAGAGTGATATGTCAAAAGAATTTGACATGATTGATCTAGGCACTGTTCATTCTTTATTAGGAATTCACATTACTAGAGATAGACTTCAAAAGAAGATCTATCTTAGCCTGCAAAAATAGACGTACTCTAGAAAAGTTTCACATGTCTGATTGCAAACCAGTTGATACACCAATGGATCAAAGTATAGTTTTAACTAAACCTTCTTGTGTTGATTCCGAAAGTGAAGTACTCGACTTAGCGAAGTACCCTTATCATTCACTTATAGGATCTTTAATGTATGCCATGTTGTGCACTAGACCAGATCTAGCATACACTGTTAGCATGTTAGGTCAATACATGTCTAATCATAGGATCTCTCACTGGAAAACATTAAAAGGAGTGATGAAGTATATTCAAGGAAGCCTAGATCACATCTTATGCTATGATGGAAATGCTATCGACCCAATGGTTCTTGGAGGATATTCCGATTCAGATTGGAGAGGAAACGTCTCAACCAGAAAATCCACTTCTAGGTTTTGTTTCTTTCTGGCAAGGGGACTAGTTTCATGGAATTCAAGGAAGCAGAAATCAGTGGCGCTATTCTCAACTGAAGCAGAACATATCGGAGCATGTCAAGCTTCAAAGGAAGCTATTTGGATCATATTGTTACTTCATGACTTACATCTCACTCAGTTTAATGCTACTACCATTCTGTGTGAGAACATGAGTTGTATTTCACTGTCATTGAATCCTAGATTCATGGCAAGTCAAAGCACATTGAGATCTAATATTATTTTATTACGGAAAAGGTTTTTTCAAGACAAGTGATTCTTCAATACTACTACACATCCGAAATGATTGCAGACATCTTCACCAAAGCACTTCCAGGATCAAGCATCAAAAGTTTTCTAGCATGCTAAACCTGACGAAGACACTCAAGGCACCAACCGTGAACTTACTGTTGGAGATTAAGCTCACGGTTTCTTCCTTGATGAAAGAATTCATTCAAGATTCTTCTTGCACATGTTTTTGATCATTGATCTAGGATTAGATGCAACATCTTTAGATTTTATGTCTGCTTATCTGATATCTGCAGGAATCATATTTTTTTAGTTTTGCTATTCTACATATTTAGTCATGTCTCTTGACACAGACTGTAGCACCTGCAAAACTACTCTCATTCTATGTGCAAAATTAGACTTGGTAAAATAAAAGGGTTTTTGCAAAGCAGTTTGACACCTGCAAATTCCTACACATAATCGAATCAACCGAAGTACTCAAAGTCAACTTCATCGACTTTCCGGCTACTCTTCATCTTCGACGTAAAGGGTATCCATTCCTATTTGAATCTAATTCGAATGTCAACCTATTCGAAGAACATCGAAGACCTGGCCATCTTTGATTACTTCGACCGACGGTTCACTAAACAACTTCGAAGTATCCGAAGGATCCAAAGTTTCGAAGTGTCCGACTAATCCGACATCTTTGACAACTTTGACCGTCGGATCACTCAACTACTTCTATCCGAAGTATCCGAAGTGCACGACTTCATCGACAACTTCAACAAGTCACTATTTCCAAACAATCCACAGAAATACACTGTCTTTGCAATAGTCTGCAGAAATGAATTTTTTGTCACACAATTTGCATTTTTCTAAAATGCGAGAAAGCAGTCTACTTCAACGATCGACAGTTTTAACTACTTCGGAAATATGCGAAGTATGCGACAGTTGGTTCTGCTTCGAAGTTCGATCGTTCCACTACTTCGGGAAAACCCAAAATATGCGAAGTGAGAGATCAAATTATGCAAAAAATGTGACAATCTGCGACTTCGAGTCATTTGACTATTATTTACTTGTGCAGATGTCGTTGTACATAATTTCACAACCAAATACATAGTCTAAACTAAGCTAGTCTTGTAAGTATAGATTAGTTAAACAGTACTTGTAATAAACAAGATGTGTATAAATACGTCTTCAACTCTCATTTAGTCGAGTGCAAAAGAGTGGAAAATTTCCCTCTGAGTTACACCGCCGTTTTCAGGCTATAACCATTTACGTTGCTCTTTCTCTATGACAAGCATTTTCATTGTAATATACAGAAGCAACGCTTTTCATATATGTGTCTAACGTAGATATATTGTGTTGTGATTGATTGCACTTTTCATATTTACTTGTCTTGCTCGTTCACTCAGTCTGATTAAATCACGCTAATCATGGAGATATTGAACCTTGGTGAATTCATATTGGAGCTAGCTCACATGACATTTCATAAGAGAAGTATTACTCATCATTGGTGGCATATGGAGGTGAGAAGAAGGTGATTTACACGGCCAATGATGGTGAGTGTGAAATCAAAGGGATTGGCACAATTCTTATTTCTCTCTCTACTAATAGGAATGTGAATTTGAAGAATGTTTTGTTCATTTCATCAATCACTAAGAACCTTCTTAGTGTTAGTCAAATGGTTGACAAGAGTCTTAAGGTGGAGTTTGATGGAGAAGCTTACTTGACCAAGAAGGAAGGTGAAGTGATTGCAAAAGGGAAGAGGCAAGGTAAATTTCAAATCAGTAGCATCCATTCACTTAGATCTTAAGAGTTTTTGACCAAAATGGTGAGTTCTCTCAAAGCTAGTCAAGTTTGGTGAAAATCTAGGACATAGTTTATTGTCAAACCAATTCAAATTCAATCCAACTCAAAAGGTTAGAGTCTTGGATCAGAGTTGTGAAAAATGTAAAAGCTATCTATCTTGACTTTTGGGGGTGACTCCATGTACACTTGTAAATATGTGATTTCGCCAAATTGGCTTAGATTAGCTCGAGTTAATGTAGGTTGCTTACACTTGTCATGATGGTAGAGAGCAAGGACTAAACACCTCATAATGTCATTTTGCCATGTGGACCAATAGGAGCAAGAAGTGCACCAAAATGGGTATACATATGTGCTCCACAATAAGAGCTTTAATACCATTTTAGTGTAGTGTTTGGTTGCTTTCACAAGCAGTTTTTCTAAGATGTGAAACAAAGCTTTGGAAAATTAACAACTCTTGGCATACCAACGTAGTCAGCGACCATCGGCCACCACCCATGAATGACCATCGGCCACCCGTCAATGACCATCGACCATCCATTGCCCATCAACGACGGGCACTCTTTACTATATATCTATATATATATATATCTCCTTGTATTCACAAATTGTGGCTTGGGAGTGAGGCTTAGGTGACTGATCTTACAACTCTACTTGCTTGTGTGGTTTGGGTCCACTATCTCCTATCAAGTATTCTTGCATACTTGATCTTTGGGCATCATCTCAGTGATATCAAAGCCAAGCTTATAATTGGATTGGAAGGTGGAGGCAATGGTTCTTACTTCCAGTTTTTTGGTAGGGAATCATTGTTTTTCACCTACTATTCATGTTGGTATTACCATCTTCAAGTAAGACTACTCAGATTTCTTACGCACTTATTGGTTCTTTAAGATGGATCTTGGCTTAGGCTAAAGTGCTATCTGATTATCGATGAAATTACATTTTTTCATGGAATAGTAGCAGTTTCTTGCTATTGGTTGGCTTAACCTTTGATTAGACATTGCATGCTACTGAAGTGAATAATGCTTCACACCTTTTTTTATTCCAAATCAATAATCGAAAACAAGCTAAATCAAATATAAAACATCAAAGGAATAGCCAAAAAAAGTTCAATTTCAATAATTTTTGGCTATAATTTGATGTTGGATAGTGATTGAATCATTGTTAAAATTGTTGTAATAAAGTCGAATTTACGTCAAAAGACAGTAGAGTGTTATATTAAAGCATCAAAACATGTGAAAACCCATCAATTTTTTACCAAAAAAACATGATTTGTAGTCATTTACTTATGGAATTCGTTTTATGTTGGCATTCTAAAATTGTAGCAACCTTGTTCAAGTCAATTAGGACAATATTGAAGCTTTCTAGTAGTTGTATCAATCAGCTTTAGATTGTAGAAGTTGTTCAATGCTTTAAAATCATAAATTTTGGCTCTTTTCTGTAGTTCGATTGTGTGCTAGGATCAATTGGGCTTCATGCTTGAAGCTCTTAGGTGCTAATAATAGGTCATGTTAGCTCTCCACTGAGCCTATGTCAAATCCCATTTGTGTTCAGAGTGAGTTGCACGAAGCTACAGAAGGCAAGATCAAAAGCACCCCCAAAAGAACCTTCAAAAAAAATTATTTTCGCTTGTTTCTAACGAAACCACAACCCACCAATTTGATAGACATATTCACTAGGCTATTTTGAATCCCTATTGACTATTGGAAATTCTACTTCTAAGCCATGCATGGAGTTTTGAGATTTTTGAATGCTTTTATCATGCTTTTTGTTAGCCCATATATTGTTAGTAATAACGTGGTAGTCTTGTAGTTGACACAAAAACAACCTAGGCCTAGCTTTACAACACCTACTTTCAACGAGAATAAAAAAAGTTATCAATGTTTAAGGTTTTGGTCTTTTTTGGCAATTTTAGGACACTCAAATGTGAGCATGAAATCTTCTATTATAAATCGAATTCATCATTAATAGTGAAAAAACTAATTGAACATAGAGTAGTTCAATTTTTTTCCAGAAAGTTATTCATACAATTAGTTGAAAATCAATTTTTTAATATGTTGTGAGAGACAAAAGCTCAATTTTTGCGTGTTCGAGATTGCATGCTTGGCTAAACAACGTCTTCGAATTTGGGAACTAATTGTATGCTTGAGACCGATATAATCGACTACCAATTTGATTTGCTTCAAGTTACTTGGTTACAAACAATATTTGAAAAAGTATTGCAAGAAAATTGTAAATTGTAAAATTTTTTGGTGAACGGTAAATAGAGTAATTATTGTTTACTTATAAAACTGGGTGAATTAGTGATTATGATTTTATAGAAGTTTTTTGAATTTCCGTCAAATTTTAAATCACGGATGTCAC
Source organism: Diphasiastrum complanatum (assembly GCA_029204225.1). Lineage (NCBI taxonomy): Eukaryota > Viridiplantae > Streptophyta > Lycopodiopsida > Lycopodiales > Lycopodiaceae > Diphasiastrum > Diphasiastrum complanatum. Next base: position 1,606,881 of record CM055111.1, on the reverse strand, counting down.
TAGATTGACATGGTATCGATGCCTATCAATTCGATGTCAAAAATTTTCCTAAGATAAGTAGTCAGTATGACAAGAAACAGATCAATATTCCTTTGGAAATCAGTCCAACGTGGAATGCCACTTATATTCGTTCTACCAACAAATTAAGTGTGACACTTAATTGGCTGAGCAATGGAAATAATTGTCATAGCTACAAGAACTGATGGAATTGAGTTAGTTATATAATCCCTAAAAAATTCATTAAACAATTATTAAATCTTAGATGTTCACTTTTTTCTTGCTTAAACTTAGAATTCCTGGGGAACTAAATTTTTAAGAGATGAAGTGAAACAAGATATCAAAGTTATTAATTTGATTATGGAATTGTATTATGCACTAGCAGTATTTGTAATCCCTAAAAAAGTTGCATATTACTTGTTATTGAGTCATTCCTTACATATGCCTTTATGCTAAGATTCTTTTAGAATAGTTTGTAAAAATGTTTATGAAAATTGTTAACAACCATGAGCTAATTGTAATGGCAATTGCAAAAGATACACTAATAAATCTTAAATTACATTTGAAACTAATTAGTAAGAAAAAATTTATCACCTGAGTTGGCCACTCTCAATTCACACTAACCAATGAAGGTTAATAAGGTGATTAAAAAGCCATAAATTTAATCCAACTTTTTCTAATCTCTGTTAGATAGTTGAATTACTAGTACATGAGATTTTCTATTACTCAATTAAAATATCTTATGATCAAAGGCTTAACCTTAGTGTGGGACATTCCATTACCGACTTTTTTTATGATTTCAAATATTTCATCAGTATCTCATTAATGTTGGGTCGGAAGATAAACGATCCATTTACAGCATAGGTAAAAAAAAAAAAAAAGGATCTGCACATAAGTGAAACTGTTCGGAAGTAATAGAAAAATTTTCTAAGAACTATGAATTACAATCTGAAACTAGTTGTTGTTTGAGAATCGAATTATTTATATGCATGGTAATATAGGAGAAGATTAAACTTAAGCTATATTGATCAAGTTTAAGAACCATAAGATTGTTGTAAATTGGATCAAGATGAAACAAGTTTTGGTTTTAATCCTAAATTCTTGGATGCATGTATGGCTCAATCTAATCTTAGTACATGTACTGAGATCTGTGAGGGTTTGTTTGAGTGAAAAAAATTTGTGCTACTATAAGTAAAGTGGTTTATTAAAGTGGATATGTTTTTCCCTCTCAAAGATTTTCCCATATATGTTATTTACTTTTGAGTACTTGATTTTTGAATGAGACAAGAAATTAGATAAGTACTTTAGTAAAATCTACTTTCTTTGCTCCAATGAAAAAAAATGAGGACGTATTTGTCTCATGGGCTATCTCATTGAGAAATTTTTTAAAAGAGAATTTGCTCATACTGGTGGAAGATACTATGTTACGAATAATAGTCTGATTATGTATATGTACGATACTTAACTTGGATCTCTGATTATTATGGAGCTGAAAAACTATTAAGATTCAAAAGATTGCAAATCAAATAATGCAATTAACTCATGTGGGCATTTGTGATACTCAAGACTGAGTTGGAACTTGTATGCGTCTTGATAGATCTCCTAGAAGTTTTGGGTGAGTTGAATTGGTTATACGTTGGAATTCGGACGTTCTAAGGGTATACATATCTAAAAACTTTAACCTACGAGATATAGTGATTTTGAAATATAACATTATAATGATTTTTTTAGCTTTTGAACTTGATTTCTAAGGTAATGTGATGATTCACCCGATGCTTCATGTAAATCAATGAAAATTGAATTCACATAAAAATGACGCCTTTCAATTGGAGATGATCAAACCCAATTGGAGTATATATTGCTTGGTATATATTAAGGATTTGAGAATAGTGCTCAAAATCATAGATAAACCAATAAAGAATCGTTCTATCTCTGAGTGCTTAACCAGATGAATAGGTTAGACTCAGGATAATAATTCTTGGACTATAGTCAAGAGTGTAAAAAACAACTTGCCTAAATTTTCACTTCCAAGGACAAAAGTAGTTTAAGGGGGGAGGAATGTTATGTCCATGTCCGATTACGAGGATTTGGAATATTCCCTAACTTGGGTATTTGGGCCCTCCAGTGTTGAGATTATCAATTACGCCTCAAAATTTCATTCAAGGCCAGTCATATAACTAATAACCTTGTGAGGACCCAAGCATTTCTATAGTGACACAGAGCTACACATGATATGTGACGGTTACATGCATGCAAAGAGACTATTAGTCGAATTTAGAGTGAGATCAGAGTGCAGGGAGGGTTTTGCATGTCATCATCCACAAACTATCATACACTATATACAAGTAGAAACTCGCCCTTCTACCATTAGAAAATCTTGTTTCTCTCTCTCTCTCTCTCTCTCTCTCTCTCTCTCTCTCATTCACATATTGTGGCTTGGGAGTGAGGCTTAGGTGCCTGCACTTAGGCCTATGCTTGGTTGGGTGGTTTGGCTCCATCGTCTCCTTTCAAGTGTTCTTGTTGACTTGATCTTTGGGGATCGTCTCAGAGGGGACAACAACACCACGCTAGAAAAGCACATCAATCTCTTAAAAGCCAAATTTGACGTTTTTAGCAATTTATAGGAGTCTTACTGAGTTTATTTCAACATAAATTCTCGACCTAACAATACACATCACTTTCTCCCTATCTTCCACATGCACCATTGTAGTTACTATGCACTAGTTTGACTTAAGTGTGATGACATGGCATTTCTCCATTGCCTATATTCATTTCTCATTTATCATTTCCCCGGCGGGAGATGTTTACCAAAAAAGTATGAAAGAGTTACACATCACAAACATGAAGGACAACATGTTATCATAGCTTGCAAATACATAGGGAACATCTACACTTAAAAGGCTCACGAATTCATACCGCATTCAATTTGACTACACAACAATATAAGAGGTAAGTACGAAGATATGAATCAAATTATCAGTAACATCTACAAGAATTTGAGGATAATTCTATATACAAATAACGCTAGGTACTATCATTATTTCTCTTGGAGGTGTCACTTAAGTTTATCTTCATAAGCTGATTCAACATCACTGCTTTCAATGAATTCAAGCTGACACTTGATGATTCTCAAGGGCCTGAAGAAGTATTTAAAGGCTTGCAACCTGCTTTGTGCATAGGAAATTCTCAGTTTGCATCTAAGAATTCTCAAGGCTCTTGTTCAAATCAACTCCTTTCAAATCTCCACACGTAATCCTAGCTTAATGTCAAGGGCATGACCATATTTAAATATGCTTTATCTAATAAATTTATGTAGCATATCAACTGAATCTATATCATGATCACGATTCGCAACCAAGCACAACTGGTGCCTTGCACATAATTTACAAACATGCATATCATCCAGCAAATAACTAAGCTTGAATGAGCTATTCACGTAAGCTGAAATTCATCTTTTTCCCAAACAAAAAAAAAATCTGATTTAAAAATCTTATTCTACAAGAACACAAAGACGGTTATCATCCCAATTCTAATGAGATCTCCAGATTTGGCAGAGAAACTGATCAAGCTTTCAATTTACTGAGTTCTCAAATCTACTGAGAACAGTAATTTTGCAAAGCGTTTCCAGGTTGATATAGCAATAGACCACCCAGCTTGTAGCCTTTGGTAAAGAAGTTCAATTTTACTTTGCTTACCTACCTTTTTGAGAAGTAGATAATATCCCTAAGGCTTCCATCAAGTTTACAAAGGATCTTATCCTATGGTTGGATGCATACAAGGAAAATGCGTTTGTTAGGTAGCTACCAAGCCTCCACTAAGTGAGCAATATTGATTAGATTGAGCAACAATGTGAACTTTGGCTATTCTGCAATCCGCTGGTTTGGGAAACTCATGGTACCCATTTGAAACGTTACACTTTCACTTCATTTGTGCAAAGATGGCCATCATCATATCTTGGTTGCTCTCCTCCAAAAATCCTCCAATAAGAACTATTGGTCGTCAAGCTGTATTGAGCCATAAGAGGTTTACTACATAAACTAATTGTAAATGTTTATACAACTCCAACGTCTATCATAGATGCACTCAAATGATACCGTAGGATCTTCAAGCTCATTGCCAATGTCAGGTGCATTCACAATTATCACTTCTGTTAAAATAATGGCCAAATAATCCCACCATATCACAAATGTCTGTATATAGTATGTGCTACAGAGTATAGGGCCTTTGGCTCACCCACCAGAAAGAAAAACCTCAGGCTATTGCTCAAATGACACCCTTTTTTACCATCACCTAAGAAGACATTATGGTATCAAAAATTCTTTCGATTTGCTTTGGTACAATAATTGACTGGGTGATATGCTTCATCTCTATCTACCTCTTGCATGCTTCTAGGAAGAAAAAACATAAGATCAGTACGGATATTTTCCACTGAAGTGTATGTCTCTGAAATATTCAGAAGATATTCAAGGATGTTCTTGTCAGTTTTGTTTACAATGATCTTGAAAGTAGCGGAAATGATGTAGATTCACAATCTCTTGCATGCTTGTAGGAAGACAAAACATAAGACCAGTACGAATAGTTTCCACTGAAGTGTATGTCTCTGAAACATTCAGAAGATATTCAAGAATGTTCCTGTGAGTTTTGTTTACAACGATCTTGAAAGTAGAGGAAATGATGTAGATTCACAACTTCGATTGTCTCCTTGATTAAAAAGCCTCCACAACATCCCAAATAAGCAAGAATGCTGACATTATAGTTCTCAACCATCATAAAGACGAACTGTAAAACTGTTTCATGCTAATTTTTTATGTTGTGCACCATAACTAACCTGGCTTGTCTGAATTCCAACCACTGGTACACTACATTCATATCATGGTAGCGCTACAAGTATGCAAGACAGAAAAACTTCATTCTACAACAAAGCTCAGATCATTATTCTACGGCAAAATCTTCCAGTAGGAGCAGTCTATGATCTAACTGTCTTACTGAAAATCTCAGAACAGGGTTTTGCAAAGGAGAAAAGGATCTGAGCCAAGCCTTTAGCCTTAGCCATCTCATTAAACTTAACATATTATAGTTGAACGTATGGGCCATAAGATCTGAATCTCCAACTTGTTTTTAACTTCCCGTTAGCAGAATTTGTCTGAACCTTAACATTCTAATCATTGTCTCAATACATAGAAGAAAGATGCATATATCACAGAAGATAGACATAAATGACTGGTAATGGAAAATAAATAAGAAAATATACAAAGAGACAAATGACCACAACAACTGTTTGTAACAATGCCTAAAACAATCCATAGTGTGATGCATAACCTCCTATGCAAGCTTGAAGAGCATTTCAAATGATGTTAAATCAGGCAACAAAATGAAACATGTAGACAAGCTTGCATGGTAACTTGATGATTTTCAGTATACAACATACATCACGAAATCTCTATCCAAATAAACAGTTTTCAAACATGATGCAAGTGATGTGTACTTTCTAAGTGAAATTTTCTTGGAGCTGCTAAAAAAATCTCATCATAACTAACAGAAATTAGGCAAAGACCTTGAGGAGGTGCAGTCACGCAAACTCTGGCCAGCTTAGTACGATCATGGGAGGCTAAAAGATCACATACTGACCTCGGAGGCAAAATACCTTTTCCAACCTCAAGCAACAAGCTCACCTGAATGGCCAAGAATAACAAGAAGCAAGCCTATTAATCACTTCAGAAAATTGCATCAAATAATGAAGTACAAACCTCAATCCAAATATACATACTACAAAGATGCAAATGAATAAGGACTTCATAAAGAGCATCAAACAACATTAAAGTTGTTACATCTAATGATCCCCTAAAGGAGTGGTTCGAAAAAGTTAAGTTGCATACCATGTTGCGCACTTGCTTGTAGAAAAACCCAGTTCCCTCCACTTCAAACCGCAAGATAGGTGCCTGAAAAGAAAAGGGAAATCTGCTTCCTGAAGAGCTTCATGTAGAAACTAAGAACCAGACTACAATATGCAAGGGCTACACGAATTGATAATAGAGCAATAAGCATGAAGTAGATAAAAAAGGATATTACGGGACATAAAATCTAGCGTGCTACACTAATTGATATCATAGACTACTACCGAGTAATGGTCTCTTAAGCATTGGAAAAAGGAGAGAGACATTCACATGAGAGAGAAAACACAAAAACTAGACAAGCCAAACTCGCATTTAGTTCCTTTTTTTAAGTAGATAGATAAGGATATCATAGGACATAGATATTAGGATGTGTCAGGGTTAAGGGGTGCTTGAGGGCGGGATATAGTGTGAGCCTTACCAAGCATTCCCTTAGTCCTATGCAGCTGTGGTTTGGGAGGAGACTTGCAGCAACGCTCTCATGTGGTAGAGGATCATCATGTGTCAAGAGTCATAGGAAACTCCACAAGAGACAAAGGTTCATTATATATGTCATCACAAGTTATCACAGATAAGGTGTATTGGCCTAGGATCCTCTAAGTGCAATACAGATTCATGATATCGATCATGAGGCATAAGCATTACATAAAATCCCAAAGAGTGTAGTGCTTGAGGATATCTATCATCCAAAACAAGAATCTAGATGCGGCAACCGGCAACGGGTTCAAACAATTCTATCGCCTAGGCTCAATTACCAGCACCAATATCTGCAAGTAAGGCATTAGTATGTATACTACAGAGTTGGAAGGATCATAGGATGTTATCGATGTGGTAGAAGAAGATCAGCATCTATTTCATAAAGACCTGAAAGATCGTGTTCCTATAGTTTAGAAAGAGGTAATTACTTCTGTCAAGGTTCGTGTACATGCTAGTTTTTGAGCATTCTTACAGCAACTCCTCATTCAGTATGACACTTCTAGTCAGAGCACTATGGATATGCATATACTTGAAATACTATGATCCTTACTATGGTGGAGCTATCAAGCCGACTATTCTACCTGCTATACATTATGCATTTGCCGAGCCAGAGCTACATGGCATTCTTGGTCTATCTGACTAGCTTGGGAATCATTTGAGTATCTACTAATGATAAAACATTAGCTTTTGGAACTATGTCGCAGATGACGCCTGGCAGCTAATGAAGTCCTCAGTAGCTTGACATCCTAGAAGTGGGTACCTAAGCTGTTAGACCAATAATTTAACAAAAAAACAAATTAATCATAAAATCTAGTGGGAGATTTAATAATGTCATTTTATTGCTAAAATGTGCTGATTATCAACAGTCTGACTGAAAGCTTCTCTGTTTTTGTTTTTTATCACATGCCCGAGATCAGAATGTGGCACAACTAAAATTTATGGAGAAAGTGACCTTTACCTCATCAACAATGTTGAAGGACAAAATTTCTCTGGCAAGGTCTCGCTGCACAGAATCCTTAGAGGAATTGGCAAATGTTGTGAAGTCATGCACACCTACAAAGAACTGAGCAGCTTCTGTCATGGCACCGATATTCAAACTTTCACGAACATGCCATGCATAGAAACGTTGACATGGATCCATAACTGCTGCCACATACACGGTATAATGATACATCTTCTTGTGAGCATAATAGCGTGCATGGAAGTTTGGTTGTGCTGCTGCAATTTCTCGGATTCTTATGTCTTGAGGAAGGATGCCATTGAGTGACAGGTGCAACCTATCCAGCCTTTCAAAGCAGAATGGAGTAACAAAATGAGCCACCTGAAACTCAAAACAACCATAGAGCTCAATACCTTTGGAAGATGTGGGTAATTATCATAGACATAAAATTGATATATCTTTGGAAGATGTACTCTCCAGATCATATGGCCATAACATTCTTGTCAAGAAAGATGTTTCTTTAAGGATATCTGTAAACTAAAGACAACTTAATAAGATCACTGAACCATACCCTACGGAGCATATAGATGACCTGTTGATAGATTGCAGAAAGAAACACCTTCAAGAAGATGCATTGAAGCACTATCAACAATTAGATTCTGAGACAAGATGGAGGTCAAGGAGAAAGTTGTAAACTCATCATGGCCATTGTTAGCTATGGTCATTCAGTTTCATTTGCAGATTGCCCAAATCAAATTCATAATGCTGATAAACGATTCACATGGTCCAAATATGAAAAAAAAAATAGAAATAATAAACACTTTATCAGCCAGAGTTTTAGAAATACCCACATAAGCTGGAAATTCATTCCTAGCGACGGAAAGTCCAGCTTAAGCCTTGCGCACAGATTTGCATACTGATCAGGTAATGATGAGTAGCTTGTGTGTATACGCCTTTGAAGTTATACAGATATATTGTTCTGATTTTTTATTACATTTCAGAAGATGTATATTGCTCCCGACAAAAATGTTACACATTTGGATGCACTTATTCCAGTCTCCTGCACCAGATTGGGGCCACTTCCTCTCATTCCCCAACTGCCTTGCGCACCCCCCTTGAGTGTCTTGTCTCCCTCAGCTTTTGAAAAGAGAGAACACGTTTTTGGGGGCTTTGCATTTACAAAGTTAGCAGACGTGGCTATCTAGAGCGACCTAGGCACACTAAATATTTGATCATTCCGTCAATGGGAGGACATAAGTGTTATAGGGAACTTGTATTGGAATTGATCATTCTAATGGTCAACACTGAAGATCAGTGAGAACAATCAATGTGCAAATTCTTCTCTTTCCTGAAGGAACTCTCGCAATCATCTTGCGTAGAGGACCAATACATGTGCCATTTCCAATCGTGCTCCATCTGGCTCAGAGGGAGAGTGTTGTATACAAGACGTCGTTGAGATGTCTGCGGCTGGATGGTGAGCAGCTTTCATTCGTTCTACTTGGTCTTTTGCATTCAAGATTAGACAAGTTTGATAGAGGGGTGTTCTTGATTGATTGTTGAAAACAGATGGCTTGAAGGTATGCTGAAATTTCTTTGGTATTTTACATTGAAAGTTAGACAACCTCTATTGAGAATCAGTCAGGTGAGGTGTTTTTCATAGAGTAATAAGCTTGGTGTTGGAGCATTTGTATTTTACCATCTTTCAGTTCATCCGATCATTTAGGTGATGTTATCAGTTGATTGTTGAAAGAACATGGCTTGACGGTACGATGAAATTTCTTTTAGAAGCGCCTGAACGTTGCAAATTTATTAGCAAATCAACGTTTTGATTGCATTGCAAAAGTATAGTGTTGCTTGCAATGAATATCTTTTTGATTGTTTATTGTATTTTCTTCTTACATGCAAGAAACTTTTTTGCTGAAAAAAATTATCATGAAGAATTGATTGCAATTCTGGCGCAAGGGAGTGGAGGTCTTTGGCTGACGTCATCGTCAACAAGTGCTATAGCCTCGATCTCCTTGCTTATTAGCTGCTAAAAAGTCATTGCTGTGCTAGCATCATAGAGTCTGGATAGGGCTGCCAATTCAGCACTCATCAATGCAAGCAGTAGCTCTATATAGCACTAACAAGTGCTGTTATCAATAGAATTTTTTGCTACCATGGCAGCAAGCAGCTGTTGTTCCCTGCTGTTAGAAATCAAGAAACATTCAACTACGATATACTATTGAAGATGACAATTTCACACAGGATGAGGCAGCAATAAGTGTGGCAGCAAAGAGGAGCTTCAATCACTAAATTCAATGTCCTCCCTCTTGGGAAGTGCAACAAATGGATGCACAAATGATGCTTCACTTCAACAATAATGGATCTACAAACACCAAGAGCCATCCATAGGAAAAGCCAATAGTCATGAGTTACAATGGTGTCTCCTAGTTAGCGAGTTTGAGAGCGTTATAGCATGAATCTTTCTTTTCTTTTTTCTTTTCTTTTCTTTTTTTTTTTTTTTGGGGGGAGGGCGGGGCGCGCTCTTGAAGAATAACAAACATAAGTTTTCATATTGAAGTATTTCATTACTCCCCCTTGATAATAGTTTTGTTTTCATGAACCCCCAACATAGATCAAAACCTCCAGAATTTATCTTTGGTAAGTCTCTCAGTGAATAAATCAGCTACTTGATCATCTGTAGAACAGTAAAAAAGTTCTACTTCTCTAGCTTGGACCTTTTCTGTTACATAGTGATAATGCACTTCAATGTGCTTTGTCCTTGCATGAAAAGAGGCTTCAGCGAAGGAAATACAGCTTAAATCAACAAGAAGCAGTTGTGTTTTCTTGGAACACTTCTCCAAGAAGTCTTCGAAGCAAACTGCACTATATTCAGGTTCCTTGGAGGAGAGTGCCACCGTAGGTTGCTTCCAAGAAAAAATACATAACCAGAAATTAATATCCTAGTTTCAGCATTGTTTGCCCAATCTGCATCATAAAACCCTTGCAAGACAAAATCACCTTCTATTTTGTACTCAAGCCCAAAATTGAATGTGCTGCTACAGGAGTGAAAGTCTCATCAAAGTCAAAGCCTTCTTGCTACACATAACTTTTAGCAATCAATCTTGCCTTGAACTTGTCAACCTCATCATTGAAGTTGAACTTGATATGAGACACCTATTAAGTATCGATCGGCTTCTTGGCTTCATTCCTCTATACAAGCTCCCATGTATCATTCTTAAAACCAAAGCAATACTCTTCCTTCATCCAGTCTTTACATTGAGATGCTTCTTCAAACAAGTGTCGTTCATCATCATGTAGTAATTCAGACGTTGATGCGAAATTTAGATTAGTTTGAGAACTCTCTCTCTTTCTCAAAATCTTTGGACTTCCTTGATGACTATTGTCAGGCTCTCCCTGAACTCCTAACCGACACACGTACCACATGCACTGATCACCACAAATTTTTAGCCTTTTTGATTCTCTGTAAGCATAAGCATCAAACGCAGATACACAGTGGAGTTAGCTGCGTCATCTTCTCCCAACCTTTGCTACATAGAACACGATCAGGAATGCCTCTCTCTAGGCTCTCTTATCCATGAACCTCGAGCACCCCTAAACCCTGACCCTTCCTATCGTCAACACATGGGCAATTCCATGCACAGTCGACGCTCGCCACTTGGCAGTACTCTGCCATATAGGCAAACACGTAGGTCGACATGTGTCACTCATTCACTGGACCAAGTGTCCCAGTAAGCATATGACACGTGTCTTGTTTGACCGGTCAACCCTGATATGCGTCACTCATTCACTGGACCAAGTGTCCCAGTGAGCATATGACAAGTGTCAGTTGACCAACCCTCCTACTAAATAGGTGGTCAGTCGAGCCACTCCTAATTAATGACCCAATACCCTATACCAAGGCTCAGCATGCGACTCAAAGGCTCAGTAACATAGATAACCATTTTATTTACATTTCTTTTACAAGTGTCACCACAAGCCGTTGACCTAGCCATTTACAAATGTCACCATAGGCCGGTGACTAGGCCATTCTTTATTTACAAGAAGTACATTTGTCAATTAAACAGTAAACAACCGAGACAGGGAGTAAAAGCTGTAACATCCCTTCCCCCCTCAGGTAACATCGTCCGCGATGGCAAAGCTAGGGTACTGTGCTGGTACAGGGATGGTTGTGTGCTTACTCTCAACAGTTTCATCAAAGCGGAGTTAATGACGTTATGTGAGGACCCAATGTCAAATAGAATCAAAACATCTCTACCACACAGCTGTCCACGCATAACAATCAAAGAAGTGCAAGGAAACTGATACCCATGTTGCGCCGCTCTCGACAACTGTGGTAAAGGAACCGAGTCCACCTTCCGAATCACCGACATGTTTATCAACCGTGAAACACCTTGAGGTTCTTCTTGCTCCAATTCCTCGATTTTCATTGGATTTGCCTCCTCAACTTGCAAACTATAGGTGGTCCGTGAGGGATTGCGAGGACACTCCTTCCACCTATGCCGCCCTAGACAACCAAAGCAAAGGTTCTCTTTCTTTGCTTGCTCTATCTCCTACGGCAATAGCGTAGAAAAGCGCTGCCCCCCTTGAGCATTGGACGTCCCATACCGCCCTTTGCCTTTTGAGGCGCCCGCACCTTTACTCTTTTTCGCACTCTGAATTTGCTCTTGTGAGGATTGACCCTTCCATTATTTAAACTTTCTTTTCCCCCAAGGCTGAAACCCTCCTTGAGTAGGTGTTTCATACTCCTTGGCCTTTTTTCCATCTTCGTAATATAGGGCCATCTGCAAAGCCCTGTGGAGGCTTGGAGCGTGCTCCTTCCTTACAAAAGGCCGAAGGCTTTCACACAAGCCCACCACAAATTAAAACACCTGTAAAAACATCAACACCTCCTCAAGTATCCGCATGAGTGCCTCCCTATATTTGTCCGCATATTCCTGTACGGACACATTGCCTTGTTTGAGACTTGACCATGCTTGCATCGCCTGGTTTTTCTCATCCAACGGTACCCAATTCTCTGTAAACATATGTTTGAACGCTTCCCAAGTTGTAGGTACCAGATTGTCCTTCTCGATTTTGCACCACCAACATTGTGCGGTCTCTTGTAGTCGATATGTGGCCTCCACAATCTTATGATCATCGTCCTCAATGCCACACATATGAAAAAGCCTTTTCCCAGTTTTGTATCCAGTTTTCCACCGCATCATTATTCCGCATAGCAACTGCTCCCGTGTATTTCGGCAGGAATTGCTAGAGAGAGAGAGAGAGGAGGGCGTGGGCCCTCCAAATCCCTTGTGAGGCAAGCACAAGACATGCATGGAAAGTCTAGGTGTCAACCATATGAGTGAGCTACTTGGCCAAGTGAGCCACTTGCACTAATTTACTTAATGCACAAAAGGGGGCTCTCATGTATTTAATTAATAACATGCCCCATGAGTTATGTACAAGCTACAACATAATTAGTGCTAAGCCAAAGGGGTAAAACAAGCATTACTCTTCAACACAACGGGCAAAGGTGGCAATTCAGGGGCTAGAGGCACCATTCAAACACAATTATGATCATGATTGTAAGAGCTAAACCAAACATGGATATACCAGAGTGCAAGTTTTCACATGATGCAACCAAGGACTATGCAACCAATGCCTAGGTTGATCATGATAAAGGGAAATGTGGCAGGTCGTATTGTCATTATTCTTGTCCACACAAGTTCCTCACATAATTTCATTAATATTGGCAATTGATGAAACAAAATTTAGAAGCCCCGAAGTGTTTCAAATGAAGCACCACCAGAGGTTCATGATAAGGTAAGAGAAGAAATTTTGATTCCCATTATTGTTGAAAAGCCCCAAAAAACAAAAAGTTAATGAAATAAAATTGAGCAAGAGGAGAGCCACAAAGGCCACAAGAACCACATGAAAGCTAAGAATCAAGAAAAGACAAGTTTAGACTACCAACCATGAACACATGGTCACTTCCATCATCACCTATGAAGAAGCTTCTGCATTGGTACTAAAAAACGATCAAAGGGGGGAAAATATTGAACGAAGCAAAGACAAATGAGCAAGGAGCAAGGTGGTCATCACAACAACAACAACAATGGCCGTTGGAAAGGTACATGGCAAATCATGATCTTATGTCTACTATCATGCATAATCATAAGTCAAGCTCCCAAGGAAAGTTTTTGGGAAAAAGCAATGAAGTAAGAGTATGACTTTGCAGTAAAACTATACTAGCATCTCCTTGCACTCAAAGACATTGGCTATCTACCTACTTAGATGCATATTACCACACACTTCCTTGCGGCGATGACCACAACATGAAATTGAGGCAAGAAGTGACTCAAACATGGATCAAAAGCAAATTATACCAAAAATACCTCACCACAGCCAACAAGCAATGAACACGTGAGCAATTTCACTAAGAGTTCATCCCATAGTTCTTGAGTTCTGCAACATAGTCACCATACCAAATAGTGTAAGACTTCACAATCTATCTAAAGTGCAATAAGACGGAACGATAGGAGATTTTTTCCACATTGGTTTCTTCTTTATATTTCTATTGGTCTTCTCGTTTTTCTTCTTCTTCTTTGCTCACAATACATAGCTCAGACAACATAAGCACGATAACTAGCATTAGTAGTATTGCCTTGGCTATTGTCCAATCAATGCACAATTGTAGCACTTCGAAAAATCTCCCGAATTCGGATATAAATTTCTTGAGGCTGTGTTTCCTTGCAAGCGAGGGACATTATCTTGCTTGGAGCATGTATCCTTTGGGTTTAAGTTTGTTTTATACCATATACTATCTTCCATCATAAGGCAATCAGAAAATCATTGCAAAAAATGTTAAATCAATTTCCACCCCGATACCTCGAACAATGATGCAGATGGTGTGGGTATCTTCATATATTAATACATTAGCCTTCTTCTCCCCCATCCCCGAAAAAAAATTGTTGGCGCTCTTAAAAAGGGATTATGACAAATTGCACAAAAACTCTTATACTGCACGACCTTTCAATAATAAAAGTTAACATTAAAATAAATGTAAACCACAAATGCCAATGGAACAGACAGATGCAATATACCCATCTGTAAGGCAGTACCCACAACAGCAATTTGACATAAAACACAAGCAATCTTTTATATAGGGAAATAGCAGAGTCAAACTGAAGACATAGAACTATTCAGTATACTTAATTATGTGATGCTCTTCTAGAATCATGCTCTTTACTTCTTCAATATTTTGCATATTGGATGGAATTATGAAAATGCTCGTTGATCGTGCCAGTGGTGTCTATATGCTTCCATCCAAGGCCTTTTTCTTTGCTAATTAGCATTCAAAAAAACAGCTTACCTCACCGACTACATGCTCATTGATCATGGCATCCAAAAACAACAATAGTGAATATTTGACTGTAACTAGGATCTAAAGTAAACGACCATTCTTCAATATTTCCACCCCACAAGTCAAATGCTATGTGTCATTTACCAAAAGTAAAACAGGTTCTATTAACAATGGCAAGTACCTAGATGCATATTGCACTAGCAAACATCTTGTTGAGCTGCATATTTAAATTCTGCGATTGAATCACTGCTATGTCAGTAAGTCCTAGATGATAAAACCTGACCCCATGCATGAACTCCTGCATCTGTTCGGCTTGCTGCAACAACGAGGAGATCCTTTCGTGTACATCGTGTTACTTTCATTAGGGCATCTTCAATCATATATTGCACAGATCCACCTTTAGGTTGCCACTGCCAACCTTCAAATCACCAAAAATGCAATAATGAAAATGGTAGAAAGCTCTAAACTCTTTATTAGCGATCTATTTAAAGTTGCACATGCATCATTTTTGTGGTCTAGAGACTACCATCACCATGTGCCTTCCAAGTATTATGTAAGGTATAAGAACATACCAAACTCTTACCATAGCTGCTTATGACAATTCAAAGCAAAGTAAAACAATGTGATTTCAAAATCTCCTTAAAAGCTATAACTCACAGCAATCTAATTACTTGGATTAGAACTTTAGTGAGAAGTTGTTGGTAGAACAAATTCACCCTTTTATTGTCCTCTACAATAACTAGCAAAATTCGAAACTTACATCTAAAAGGCAACACAAATGCTTCAAGTTTTAAATCATCAACAAATTTTTCAAACAAGGGGCTTCATACACTGTAATCCAGCTTTGGCGACTCAAGGCATCAATAAGTCATTTTTGTGCAATTCGAAGACAAATGACTTTTCTACTGCTAGGGAACAAGCTACAACCTCATATCTGGCATTTTTCTAAATTTAGAGGAATTGGATATTTGCGGCATCTTCCAAATACTTTCTCCAATCGATCCAGGTGGTCTGCATCTGTATATGGACTCCCAAGTCATCCAAGTAATTTTCAAGAAATTTCTGTAGATAATCTTTGAAAGCAAATTGCATTACTCTTTGGAACGAACTTGGTGCATTACAGAGTCCAAACGGCATTACTTTGTAAGCATAGGTGCCCCATTCTGTTGCAAAAGCGGTTTTGTGGCGATCGGCAGGTGCTATCTTAACCTGGTTGTAACCAACTAATCCATCCAAGAAACTATAAGCTTCCGCTCCAGCAAGGCGATCCAAAATGCTTTCAATAAAAGGTAACGGAAAGTGATCCCTCCGCGTCACTTTGTTCAACGCCTTGAGATTCACACAGATTCTCAATTTCCCATTCTTCTTAGGAACAATGACAATCCTTGAGATCCATTCGGTATGCTCGATCTCATAAATGAAATCGGCGTCAAGCAGTCTCTGAAGTTCTTTCTTTATCAGATCCGCAACATTAGGATTACAGCGATAGAACTTTGTAACCCTTGGAACTGCATCAGTTACTAAAGGTATGGTATGTTCAATAACTGACGTCGGAATACCCTTCAGATCTTGATAAGTCCATGCAAAGCAATCTTGATACTTAATAAGTAACATGCGGAGTGCTTGATATTGTTCAGCGAGACGATAATGTCTTGCTAGAATTCTGACTTGTAGAATCATCCTCGACTTTCCCTTTGCCTTTATCCAGTAAGGGTGGCACATTCTCTAAATCAATCTTTTGAGGAGGATTTTCCCATTTCAGGACCGTATTATAATGTTGCTTGGCTTGCTTTTTCGTCATTGATCATGTGATCCTATCTTCCTTCAATATAACTGCTTTGGGCGGTTTTATTGTTGGTTCATCATGAACATCACGCACTCCAAATCTGGTCATATCCATATGATTGAGAATCTGCTCATCCGTAAGTTCTGCATTGTCATCATAAGTCAAGGCATGACTCACAGGTATGAGATCATCTTCAATCGGATCTGGTATAGGTTCCGTTGATATCCAAGCTACATTCAGCACATTCAATGGAAACGTGATCGGTGTATCAAAGTTCGATCTAATAATGACATCTCACTCAAATCTGATTGATTATCTTGTTGACACATATATCCTGCTGTACAATCAATCGTTGCAAGAGCTTCATTCCAGTTGACAGTATCCGTTTGAGAATCGTAATGAGCTCCCAAATTTTTCTCTGGACGGTCACAGGTATGATCCATTGTTGATGAATCATCATCCTCTTTTTGAACCACTGGTTTGATAGTCCAAGTTGTAGGATCAACTTTGACTGCACGTTCACGATTTTCAAAAGTGATTTTTCCAGTACCCCAGTTATGGATTACTTGCGCAACTCGTAACCATGGACGTCCTAATAGGACTCGGTAGACATTTGGCGCTTCTGGTAAGTCCATTACTACGAAAGTAATGACGAACTGTACTCCCGCAATTCTGACAGGTATATCTTCAACCATTCCTCGCGGACGAACTGTCGTTTGATCAGCTAGCTTAATGGCAAAAGTCACAGGCTTGATCTTTGTAAGGCCCCATTTTGCACATAGCTTTGTAGAGATCGGGTTAGAGATGCGAGCGATGATGGTAGCTGGTGGTTATGCGTCTTCCTCGCAGTATGCTCCACCACCATCTATCATGGCTGCTTCCTTAGGAAATTGTCTATGTTGTATCGGCAGAGTGATATTCTTTTGTTCACCAAGCGACTCCGACATGGAGTACTTCATTAGATTCTTCAAATCCAGCACAGAAAAGTGGCTTCTGATGGACTTATGGTTCTACTTGAGCTAACTTTTGCGCTAAAACTTCTTTTGCTTTTGGCACCAACTTCAGGAACTCTCCCAATGAAATATTAATCTTACTAGATAAAATATTCATGAGCAGTTCTATTTGCGGCACTTCCGGTTCAGTCATCTTGAAGGGTTCTTCATGATGATGCAACTGATCATTCATATCTATACGTGAATTTCTTGGTGGCTGCAATGGTGAAGAACGTACTTCAGCTGTTGCTTTAGCAGCTTCAAGCTCCTCTTCTTCTTGCAGATGTTTAATCCAAGGCGTCATATCCTGATATTTTCTTTTTTCTGCATGAAGATTGGGATAGACTCCAGACGTTGTTGGTATATCGTTCAATGGTATAGAATCAGTAGGTACTGGATCTGCTACTGGTTCTTTCTGCTTCTGTGCTCTGGTGACCACCATCAAGGGTACACTTGATTTATTTGAGCTATTGGTCTTTGCTTGATTGTTATCAAATTTATAGGTGTTGTAGCTGGTGGTGGCTTCGGTCTTGCTGGACAGTCTTTATAGCAATGCCCATAACCACAGTCACGACAGAATGGTACAAATTTTCTTTTATTTGGACATTCTGCAACTCTGTGACTTTCTCCACATGCAAAGCATCCAAGTGGTGCTCTGGTCCAATTTCTAGAGGCTTGTTGTTGCGCGGCAGCATAAATAGCATACTGTTCTGAAGATCCACCTTCTTGATCAGTACCATAGTTCCATTGCTCGGCACTTCTGTACGGTTTTGGTTCCATCAAGTTGACAGGAGGAGCGGAGTGCTTTGGTGAGGCAGGTAAGGCTAAACGTTCCGGGTATCCAAGAGCAGATTGACGAGGTCTAGCTGCTGGATTTCCTCCATACTGTGGTTCTCGATATCCCATTTGGGCATACTATTGCTGAATAATCCGAGGATTGAAGTTGCAAAAAGCAATCTCATGATCAGGCAAATTACACAAATGGCATACACTGATTTCCATTCGTTTTTTCAATTAAGGACACTCGTTCACTGTGTGATTTCCTGTACAAATAGAACACCAACCCGGCGAAGGTTTCTAGCACAAGAAAATACAGTTTCTGTAGTTTGGCAAGGGTAAAAGTCAAGATTTTCTATGATCTGGACATGAAGAATCTTCGCCGAACTCAAAAATAGTATTTTACTATAAATAGAATGTTCTGGAAACTTGGCGAAGATTTTGGCGAAGGATCAAGAGTAATACTGGTATTTTTGCAAAATAGTGACTTTTTTGGCAAAAATATGGCAATTGACAACTGATCTTCTGAAAACCCTTTTATTTTTGATATTATTCTTCGCCGACCTGGCAGTAGATAGATCTGAATCACACCTATGCTCAGTGAATCAGGCGAAGGTTCTTTTTCTGTATTTTTAGGGTTTTGGTGATTTTTTGGTATTTTTTGAGAGTTTTTCTGATGTTTTTGGAAATCTGCTAGAAATTAATCTTCGCCCTTCAAATTGAAGGTTCTGTGATCAAAACCGAAGGTGTCTGCAACTCGGCGAAGGTTTTCTGAAAGATGGCAAAAAGTTATCAGCTCTGATGACGATTTTTGCCTCTTTTTGACCAAAATCTGGCAGATTTGACCGATTTTTGTTGTTTTTTCTGATATCTCAGATCCAAATGGATCTTAAGATTGGTGATCTGAATAGCTTTCCCTGTTCTACAATCAAATTAGATTAAAGCCAAACAAATCCACTCAAATCAAGTAAAATCACTCCCAAACTAACCCTAAATGCAGATCTAACACTATTCATGCAACGACAAGATGTCTAATGCAAGCTAACCATCCACAAAACATGCTGCAAACTGAAAAATTGGCGTAGCTCCCCGGCAAGGCGCCAAAATTGTAGTGGGGTTTCTTTCCTTGCCTAACCTCAAACCAAGATCTAGTCAATCTAGCATCAAAGAGACGAAGTTAGTTGTCACGCGTAGGTTCGTTCCCATGAGAGCGATAGTATAGTTCAGATTTCAACATGAATGGAGGATTCACATCTAACTCTAACATCCATTAACCCTAAACATTAACACTACATCCATTAACACTATGCATCCACAACAAAGATAGCTTACTCTTTCTCTATAATAACATATAATCCCAATAACAATCAAATCCAACAATTAGCAAAACACAAATAAAGCATGAGAGATGGAGGAAAAGTGATACAGAGCAAGGACATTCATCAATCCATTTCTGAAGAGAACCAATCTGCTTTATTGAAATGAGGAAATGAACATGTGTAGGAACTCGAGTTGGTCCCTTTTTATAGTAGAGAGGAGGACCCTGGCCTCTGAATCCTATTGGTCCATTTCTGCCTCCCTAATTATTCAAATTTAAAAAAGAGTGGGAACCATCCAAATTAGAGGGAAACCCAACTTTATTCACTAACTTGACACTTAGGCCCTGCGACATTAACAGTCCCGCAAAAAGGCCTAAAGTCCTTTTATTGACTTACTAATTGATCAAATAACTGTGTGATCATCGGGTTTTTACTTACACACGCAGGGTGCCAAACCCCTCTCACTTATTAACTAGGGTTAGGGTTGCCTTGAGATCCGCAAACCCTCCAACAAGGCATCAAAAAACACTCATATACACCCAACGAAGCACAAAAAAGCAATCTTCTACCCATCCTTGAATGAATACGTATCTGATGATAGTCGGGGCCATAGGTCAAACTTAGAGAAAAAAGGCTCTCCCAAATGGCTGAATGGATTATTCGTAAGTAGCAAAGACTTTGTTAAGAGTACAGTAATTTATGTACAAATGCTTGGTACTATCTTTTTTGTGAAAAGGTAAAACAAAGAGCACTAAAAGAACTCTAAATAGGACAATCAAACCTCTTGATACTGCATCAAATACATGTTACTGACCCTCCTCATGCTCAAACTTAGTCATATGTTATTGATGGTGAGATACTCACATTGTGCCTAGAAGCACGTCGATGTGAAGATTAGCATCCCCCAGTGGTGGTAAGGACAAGAACATGTTGAGCCTTTTGCCTCATCAGATCATATTATTGGGAGTCAACTTCCTTTGGGGTCTTGGAGCCCCAAAAAAGATATAAAAATCACCAAGCAACATAAGCTCTGATACCATGTGAAAGATTTCAGATCCTTAAGATCCAATCTACTTGAATGATCTTTGGTTAGAAAGAGAAATACACTACCAATTTCACCAATGTAGAAAAATCAGCATCTACACACAATTTGAGATGCAAACACTAATAGAACTTGATCAAACTTGAATGAAATGATCATGTACTGTTGCTGTCCGTACGAAACCAGCAAGCTACTGTATTTCACACGTGTGAATCCAAAAATAGCAAATATAGATCATTCTACACATAGAATTGCAAGCAATCACCAAGATAGTGCACCAATGGATAGTAGAACTCAAGAGAACCATGTATAAGCATGAAATGAGATAGAGAAGAGAGAAGATCACTCTCTCCACAAGTTACATCCTTTTATAGCAGGTCCAAAGCCTATTTGGCCACTTGGCTTTCCCACCAAAATGCTAACCCTACCAATTTTGGGTCTAGATTCAATGTACCCAACTTATTCAAATTGAATCTACTCAAACTCGCATTCTATCTTTCCCACACTTTCAAAAAGTGTTTATTCAAATAAAATTTAGACTAATGAACTTTGAAAAGTCAACCTCTAAGTCTAAAACACGTTTTGGCCTCAATATGCCAAATATGGAAATATTACAAAATGTGATGAAACTAGTTGAATCTTTCACACTCCCTCTTCAACTAGTTTTAGCATAGACTTTGATAATACTCCAAGTGAAGTCCTATGCTTCATGAACAAGTCTTTTCCCAATGCTTTGGTGAAGATATCAGCTACACATTCCCTTGAAGACACATGTTGAAGCTCCACCTCCTTTGCAATGACTCGCTCCCTCACAAAATGATATTGTATCTCAATATGCTTGCTCCTAGCATGAAAGATAGGATTGGATGCCATTCTTTGGGCTGATTGATTGTCACAAAAGATGATTGGGCTCTCTGAAAAATCCAGCAAGTGAAGATCCTTGATCATCCTTTTGATCCATACCATCTCCTTTGTGCAATGTGTAAGAGCTTTGTACTCGGCCTCACTAGATGACAATGAGATAGTGGCTTGTTTCTTTGACATCCATGATATAGCTCCATCACCTATGAAAATACAAAACTAATGGATTTCCTATCCATTACATCTCCAGCATAGTCCGAATCTGAAAATCCAAAAAGATTAGGTGATGATCCCTCATACAATATGCCAAAATCTCGAGTTCCAATGATGTACCTCAAAACTCGCTTTCCTAGCTTCCAATGCTCCTAGCATAGTTTTTGCCAATAGAACTTTGATCCATCATAAGAATGATCTTCTTCCTAAGAATAGATCTCCTTTCAATGATCATGTAATGCTCGAAATAGAAACAACCATAATTGATATAGAGAATAGTGTCCACTTGGGATGCTCCACTATTTCTTACATCAATTTTACATGTAAAAATGTGACTAGAACATGAAGAATCAAATAGAATGTAAATGAAATGATTCCACCATGCTTCCAACTTTGAACTCTCTAGAAAAATACAGCAAACAAACAATAAATGTGAGTGATCAACTTTTGCTTGCATGTCTCCTCCTCCTTTGTCCTTTGTTGCCTTGTATCCACCATGATACTCCATGAATGAGCCTCCATCTTCATCTTGCCACAAGAAACCATCAAACCTTGGAAATCCATGAGTAGGTGAGTACATAAATGATGCAAATCCAGCACCACATGACTCCATAAACCAAGTAGTTTGCACTAGTCCATCTTCAAGATCTACTTGACACAAGAAAATGACCATGAATTCACCAAAAATTGACAATCTCCAAATATTGGCACCAAGTAGCTCAACACTTGAGAACTTAGCCATGGATGAGTGACATAATGAACCTCCAATAGCTTCATTTCCATCAACAAAATCAGCCAAGAATGCTAGTACAAATCCAACATCAAAACAATGCTCACCAATGTAGCTAGTTTTACCATATCTTGACAATTTGCACACATCCACATGAAATTGCTCAAACATGGATAGAACAAGTAAAGTAAACTTGAACAACACTTCCTTGCTGCTCCTTTGACCTTACTTGAGTCTTCAATATGCTGCAAAAACAGATCCATAACACCTTTGCCAATTACCTTTCCTTTGATGCTCTTGACTAGCTCCAAATTGCCAACTTCCCTTTTGACTAGTTGAAGCGCTTTGAGATCAACCTCTTGATCTTCAACTTGACCATCAAAGTCATTGAACAAAATTTGTTTTCTAGATCCATTATTTGATTTTACAGCAAGATAACATCCATCCACTTGCATAGCTCCATGTACACAAGAAGATCCTCCAAAAGATGTTCCACTCTTCATAAGAGATCGATACTCAAGATCCATTGGTTGGATCCACTCCTCTTCTTTCCTTGCTTGATCTACACTTGTAGGATCATCCAAAGAGGTTAGGAAAGCAACATAATTTCCAGAAACTACTTGCTTACCCTTTTGATCATATGTGAGCCTTGAAGGTACTTGTCTTTCTCTTGATGTTCTCCTTGGCTTTTGACTTGATGAAGGTCCATCATCACCACCATCCAAAGTAGGATCCTTCTCATCAACATCAAGAATGTTAGATCCATCTACTTTGTTAGTAGAAGGAATGTAAACCTTGTAGGCTTTACTCACCTCACTATATCCAACAAAAATACCTCTTCTTGAAAATGGATCCTCCTTGGTCCTATCATCAAGAGTAATGTTGACATAGCATGTGCATCCAAAGGTTCTTAGAAAGTTGACACTCAGCCTCCTCTTGAATAGCATCTCAAAAGGTGTCCTTCCATCCAAAATAGCACTCGGCCACCTATTGCACAAGAAATTGGCACACAACAAAGCTTGATCCCAAAATGGTTTGTCAAGATTAGCACTTAACCTCATAGCTTTAGCACTTTCACATAAAGTTCTATTCTTCCTTTCAGCCACTCCATTTTGTTGTGGGGTCCTTGATGTTGTATACTCCCTCTTGATCCCATGCTCATCACAAAAGGCCTTGAACTTGTTAGATATGTACTCACCACCATTGTCACCTCTCAAGCACTTGAACTTTGTCGAAAATTGGTTCTCCCTTGCATTCTTGAACTTGACAAAGACATCATACACTTCATCCTTGCTCTTTAGTAGATAGATCCAACAAAATCTACTAAAATCATCAATGAATGTTACATACATCTTAGCTCCACTATTGCTAATTGTAGTAAATCCATGAATATCCGAATGTACAAGTTGAAAAGGCTTTGTAAATCTAGAAATAGATCTAGTATAAGGTGACTTAGACAAAGCACAAGACTCACAAACATGCTTGTCATTACTTAAGGAACTTGGAAGACCAATCACAACCTTCTTCCTTGCCATTACCTCCAATGACTTGAAGTTGAGGTGTCTCATCCTTTTGTGCCAAACCTCTTGAATAGAAATTTGCTCCCTTGCAACACATCCAACTTGGTTAGCAATAACACAAGCATCAAGTTTGAACAACTTCCCTTGCCTTTTACCTTTTCCAATCAAGACATCCTTCCTTTTGATCGAACAAGCATCTCCATCAAACTCCACCTTGAGGCCCTTACTTAGCATTTGACTCACACTAAGCAAAATCTTGGTAATAGATGGAATAAACAAGACATCCTCCAAATGAACATTCCTATTTGTAGAGAGAGAAATAGGAATTGTGCCAATCCCTTTGATTGCACACTCACCATCATTGGCCGTGTAGATCACCCTCTTGTCATTTCCATATGCCAACAAAGAAGTGAAGTACTCTTTGTAAAAGGTCATGTGTGAACTTGCTCCACTATCAATCCACCAAGGATCTAGATCTCCATCATTAGCAAGCATACATGAAGACATCACAAAAGCATCATCATTTGCATCTTGCACATCCAAACCATCCTCATCAAGAGTAAGATTACCTTGCTTGTCTCCTTGATCTCTCTTCTTCTTGTAGCACTCGCTTGCAAAGTGTCCTTTGATGCCACAATAGAAGCACTTGAGCTTTGATCTATCCTTCTTTTTGCCACTTGAAGAAGCATCCACTTGATTTTGCCCTTTAGACCACTTGCTTTTGGTTTTGCCCTTGAATTTGCCCTTTGTGAACATAGCATCCTCTTGAAGTGTCGATGTAGATCCACCTCTTGCTTGAAGCCTATATTCCTCATTGATCAAGATCTCTTGAAGATCCATCAAACTTGGCAAAGTCTTTTGAATAGCAATACTTTGAACAATGTTAGCATGAGCATCCAACAAGCCATTAAGAATCACTTGAATAAGCTCTCCTTCCTTAATGCTTTCATCTATGCAAGCTAACTCATCATTCAATGCTTTCATTCTCAAAACAAAAGTACTTGGACTTTCTTCATTCTTTTGCAAACAAGAAAAGATTTGCCTTCTTAGAGTCAACACTCTAGAAGTAAACTTGGATTCATAAAGCTTCTTCAATGAATTCCAAGCTTCCAAAGATGATGTGCACTTACCAACTTCCTTGAGAAGTTCATTGGTAACATTCATCTTTATCATGTGTAGAGACTTCTTGGCCCTCTTGTCATACCTCAATTGATCTTGTTGTGTTGCTGGTCTCTCCTCCAAACCTACAACAATATCCAAAACATCATTCATCTCAAGAAGTGACTCCATCATCACTCTCCATAATGAATAGTTAATTGAGGTAAGCCTATCATTGGCTTCCAACATGACTCCAATTGAGGTTGCCATGTAGCAATGACCTGATCTTCTCTTTCAACCTGCTTCAATGCACAAAGCACTCCTTTGAACAACAACAAATGCTTTCAAAAGAAATCACCAAGATTTGAAACTATCTCACAAATTCTCTTCTAGCACTTATCCAAGCAAATCAACACATAGAATCATGGAATCTTGATCAACCTATGATCTATCCTCAATCTAATGACTTTTGCCACTTCCTAAGATTGAAACACACTCAAATGAAGTCCAGCAACCTCACTATCTAGAGATCCAATCAAAATTAGGGTTTTGACAAAATCACAAAAAAATTGACTATTCCAAATCTACATGCAAATGCTGAAAATTTGATATGCAATCTATAAGCCACCACTTAGGCTGAACCAATGATCCAAAAATCGG
Source organism: Diphasiastrum complanatum (assembly GCA_029204225.1). Classification (NCBI taxonomy): domain Eukaryota; kingdom Viridiplantae; phylum Streptophyta; class Lycopodiopsida; order Lycopodiales; family Lycopodiaceae; genus Diphasiastrum; species Diphasiastrum complanatum. Next base: position 1,581,230 of record CM055111.1, on the reverse strand, counting down.
CCAAATCCAGCATGTGAATTCAAAAAACGGAATTGAACAAGTATATTGACCTATTTAGTGTTTTGATCTACAAAAGATCCAATCTACAAAAGCAAAAAATCCGATTTTGGTGTAGAATCCTCTCTAGCATGCTCTAGACTTGATATCTTCACCAAATCATTGATAGATCTGATTTCCTCTTTCATAACCTGAAACATAAGCTCTGATACCATGTGAAAGATTTCAGATCCTTAAGATCCAATCTACTTGAATGATCTTTGGTTAGAAAAACCAGCAAGCTACTGTATTTCACACGTGTGGATCCAAAAATAGCAAATATAGATCATTCTACACATAGAATTGCAAGCAATCACCAAGATAGTGCACCAATGGATAGTAGAACCCAAGAGAACCATGTATAAGCATGAAATGAGGTAGAGAAGAGAGAAGATGACTCTCTCCACGAGTTACATCCTTTTATAGCAGGTCCAAACCCTATTTGGCCACTTGGCTTTCCCACCAAAATGCTAACCCTACCAATTTTGGGTCTAGATTCAATGTACCCAACTTATTCAAATTGAATCTACTCAAACTCGCTTCTATCTTTCCCACACTTTCAAAAAGTGTTTATTCAAATGAAATTTAGACTAATGAATTTTGAAAAGTCAACCTCTAAGTCTAAAACAAGTTTTGGCCTCAATATGCCAAATATGGAAATATTGCAAAATGTGATGAAACTAGTTGAATCTTTTACAATTTCTACATGCCTACGGAGACTCCTGTGACATTAGTTTCACCCGTCATCGTCCGTACTGCAAGTTTCGATTGCCAAGCCCTAATTCCATGTGTTTTCGGCCCAACTGTGAAGTGTTGTATAAGCATCTGATTGGGGCATGGTTTAGGGCTACACTGCATTTCTTCGTGCCTGCCAAGACTCCTACGCTAACAGCATTCGCCTATTATCGCTCATAGTGGAATCATCCAATCCCATGCCCTAATCCCATGTATTTCTTGGCCCTCGCTTTGATATGATCTGTAGGCATCCAATTGTGGGGCGTCTTAGGGCCACACTATGTTTTTCCATGCTCAATAGAATGACTAGGATGTATGCTCTGATAAGTAAAAAGTTATGCGAAGCTTTGAACTTTATTCATTGGAAATTAGACAAACAAAAAATCTTAGGATTTTAGGGTGATGCTTGTCACAACTGTTGTGAGCAATTCAATGCAATATATTTTCTTGTCTTGAACATTTGCCTGTTTATTTCTTTTGCAGGTCTAATTTCATATTGACACGAAGCCGGTCGCTGGCGGAGGCGTTTGGGCCAAGGTTGACCTTATAGAGGGGGATGTGGCTACGCACCATGGTAGATGGAGATCCTTGCATTGCGGTGGGCTCTTCATAGGATCGCTCACCATGATCAAGGCTCACTTGCTGCAGCTCAGAGGGCCAAATGGGTGGACATTAGGCATATATGCGTGCCCTAGGATTTCTGATGAGGAGGTGCAAAGGCTAATGGACATGTACATGCCTGTTGGTACATCCACCCAGCCAGTGACATCAGCACAAACTTTTGGTCAGGGATCAGTAGCAGGGGCAGCTACAAGATCACGTGCAAGGCCTAGTACAGGTGCAGGTGCAAGTAAATCTTCCTCGAATCATGAGTTCGTTGATGTTGAGAAAATTGAAATTTGAAAGGTAGTAAAAAAAATCACTCATTGTTTGTTAGAAGCCAATCATCCACAAAAGTAAAAAATGTGATGTTGTCTCTCGTAGCATCTCACTAATCCCAACATGGCACCTTCAAAGTGCCACACAGGATGGGAGGATGCCACATGGCAAGTGAGAGGATGTGTGTGACACTAGAAGTTCACAACCAAGGTCCCTAAACCAGCAACTATCAAGTCTTTGGCAGCCACTCTCAAGTTCCCCACCTGTTTTACAAGCATATTCAAGGGGGGAGATGAATTAACACTTGCAATTGCAAGGTTAAAGGCAGTAAGTATCAAGTGCTTGGCACCCTTTCTCAAGTTCCCAACTTCTTTTACAACCATATTCTAGAGGGCGAGGATCAGCAAACGACAAAACATTTCAAGCATCATCATCCAAGACAATCACAAAGAATCAAAATTTGAACCACCAATTCTTGATTTGAATCTCGATTTTTTGTTTTTGAAAATCTAGTTCCCAAGTTTGTTGAGAATTGTGTAATAGTTAAAAGCAATTCACTTGCGACAAGCACTATATCGTCCACCTCCCATTTGTATCTCTATTTACTATCATCAGTAACATTTAAATTTTCCACATGATCTAAGATTCATGATTTCCTAAAACCTGGAAGTACATTATCTTTGCAGAAAAAACCACTTCATTCTTAAATGCTTGATTCGAATCTTTTGGATTCTGTTCAAATCGATTTAAATCTTCTGGTGACTATAACCGTCCTTCTCCAAGAACAAATCAAGTACTACAATGAATGGACTAGTTGCTTTTGGGTAAAAAACTCTTCACTATCATTCTCCGACCAACGAACAAGCAAAACATTGTTGCAATAATGTATGCAATGATGCAGAGAGGGAACCTTCTCCAATGTTCAAGTTGCATAATTAATTTTTGGATAACTTCTAGGAATCTTGTAAATTGCCACATGTCAATACAATAAAATCAGTTCCTGCAAACATTTTGTAATGAAACATTGTGCATTTTTTATCCATCGGTTGTTGGAAACTTACCAAACTGCCAGCAGCTATGTGGATGATCTTTTGCCAATAGCTTGGAACCAGGATATTCAATCTAGAAAATCTAGTAAAAACGAGTTTTTGTTGGATTCTAGATTGAATAACATTTACATGCAACACCAAAGCTGGGAAGGAGGTGAAGGTCTCGTCTTGAATGTGAGCTGGGTGAGTGTGACTATTGTGCTTGTAATGAAGAAAGTACTGATGCTAATGTGTGGAAGCTTATGTGATGGAATTTAATGGAATGCTCTGAACTAGATATCTCTGGTTCCGTGGAAAATTCCTGGTTGCTATCTGTTATTAGTCAGATTGCAAAAAGATGTGAGAAAATGTTCATGTCACATGATGTGAGCTGGTAGATTACGACTTGAAATCGTGTGACCTTTTTGTTTTGTGAAATGAGCAAAAATATGATTTGTTTGCAAGTTTCAGGCTGAAGCAGAAAACTTTCTGGAAGTTTCCTAATGATGCCTGTACTACTACATCTTAAAAAAATTGTGCGGGCATGAATCTGTAATGAATTCTTGGATGTGTGGCTGAGTCACGGTTTATTTTGCGACCTTGAAGTTGCTAGAAATTTGGTATAACAATTATGACTTTTTCCCAAGCAGTAGTAAATTTTGCTAAGAGTGCCACATCTCCGAGAGGAATGAAAGTTCGCAAGACAGATGGATGCTTCATTGTTGATCCTAGATATAAATTTTGGCAACCAAGTGTTTTATAAACCCATTGATTTTGGGCTTTTTATGCCAAATTAGGATGCAGGTTTGTGAAAGGGCAGAGAGTAGTGGATACAGCAGGACAAACAGGAGAACCGTCAAAGGAATTTGACACAGGATGGCCTGAAAAGATCTTGGTAAGGATCAAAGCAGTGAACTATGATTCACTAGGAGTCTCAGCACTGCCCTGAATTGAAGCAGCAACAATGGCAGTTCTGTGAGCGGATACGAAAGTATTGGCGAGAACAAATCAGGTTGTGAGAAAGAATCTTGGTCCACTCATTAACTCTCCATGAGCAACACTAAATGAATAATTGTAAATGCATAACATTTGAAGCGTCAACCTAGTGACAAACCTAAATATTGTGTGCCATCATAAGCAATGACCAATCGCCATTTCCAGCTGCTACTCGTCCCATGCTCTCCTTCTTTTCCAAAATCTTCACCGCAATGAATTTTCCCTAAAAGTTCATCATCATCTGCTCCCATAATCTGCCATATTCCCATGTCCATTACTGTCCCTTCAACACAGGGCAATTTCATATTCAAGGCTAACAATGCCATTAAGCAACCATTAACATCCATGAAGAACGACTACGTGAATGCGTGCATCAGAAAACGACGCTATTAAGCATGGGTGACAGCAAATGGCAAAATTTGAAATTCCTAAAGAAGTGAGCAATCCTGAAGAGGCTGTTACCTTTTTGGGTGAAAATCCACCATCCAGTAAGACGTCACCATTAGCAGTGAGAGTCTTGGAATACGCAGCAAAGATGCAAGCGGCAGGTCCTTGACGAGAAGGAAGAGGGAGCAGGGAGCAGGAGGAATGGGAAAGAGAGGAGAGACGGATGGCAGCAGCAGACGCTGATGATGCAACTACTCCCATCATTTCTGTTGCAAAATACGCAGCAAGCGGAACTAGACTTATTTTTCATGTGCCTCGTATACAAGTAAATCAGGAACAAGTTTTAAAAAAAAACCCTAAATATTATTTATGATAGAGTGGGTTAGTACACTTAATTGGTGCATATCTATCAATACACCTCTGAGTTACTTAGATCTGTGTATATCTCTCACCTCTCACTTAGAGATAACATAACGACTTTGTCATGTGAAAAAAAGAAAGCCACCTATAATCTTCATAGCGTTCCATGATGAATTTATCGCACAACGCAATGTCTCTTGGTTTCACACACCACTTGCCTTCATTGAATGTTAGCACAAGTCCTAGAGCATCTGTAGGCCTCTTCATGCTACAAAACAAGCCCTCTCCCAAGCTTCAGCTTCATGGGTATGTTGCAATTGATCAAGCTGTGTCAAGAAGGATGATGAGGATGTCAATCCTAGATTAGCGAAAAACATTGATGTCTCTTGGATTGCAAGAACACATTGGCCTAGCATTGAAATAATAAATTGTTATTCTTCAGTGTATGCCATCAGTTGGCAGTAGTTTCATTGTCAGTAGCTATGTTGGTAGCAGCAAGGTGGATTGGCAGCATCAGTGTGAATAGTAGGCTTAGTTGCATTAGTTCATTCATGCCATAAAGTAGCTTGTTTCAAGAAGCAATGTGAAAGAAGACAAAAGCTAGTTAGGTAGTGGCATGCCAAGTGTCATCATGAGGTTGGCCCCAACCGCCTCATGACTTGTACAAATCAAATGAATACCAACACTATGAGTCATCAAACTCCACCTACCAAATGGATAAGTATGCTATTGTACACACTTTTTGAGAATCAAGATTGATGGTGATTTTGGCAATTTTGCTCTTGCAAGTGAAATACATGCTTGATTAATGTGATAAATTTTTGGGTCTATTGAGTAGAATTGAACGTGATAATAATATTGTACTTTCCATATGTGTGAGAGACCGTGACAATCATTAAATGCTAATTTACTTGTGGTGTTAAAAGGCAATTGCCAGTCTGGATGCAAAATAGCTAGATTTGATGTATAGAATTCTAGCAATTCAATCGAGTGCAATACTTGATGCTTGACTCATGATTAGAGATCCAAATGAGGTTCATAACCTCTGATACTAACCTGGTATCAGAGCCAAGATCCAAGCATTCACCAAGTTCTATCTCAAATTAGCAAGTTTTCATGTTCTGGTGGCTTTTTTGAAGCATTTCATAGACAGTCACTCGATTGGATCTCAAGCTTATTACTTTGATTATAATTAATTCTCAAGTGGTTTTAGGGTCAAGTAGGTTCTTTTCACTATGTGATGTTCAAAAACTGAGAATGATCCAAAACTTTGTGTTGGTACCAATTTAGTATGTGTATATTGTGTCTAGAATCAAGAGTTTGAAGAGGACTTTCACATGCATGTCATTCCTAAGGAAGCACATCATCATTTTTATTGTATTTATCTAATGTTTAGACCATGGTAGGGCACCCACCTATGTCACTTTAGTTTATATCGATTCAAGTACAATCTACTTTGTGTAAACGCCAAAATTTCATTGATTTTCTCAAGTGTAGTCAATAGAATGGAAAATTGTGAGGTAGTTTAGCTTCAAATCTCTTTTGATCCTTACCAAATCTCAAGTGGAGACTGATTTAGGCCTAAGTTGGTCTAACATTAGTGTTTGGATATGAGAAAAGTAATTTGTAGCTCAAGCTTAAGTGCTTCGATCTTGGTGAATTGAATAAGGACAATTTTTCAAAAAAATTGACATTAGTGAGGAGAGTGAATCTAATAGTGATGAAGATTTTATTGGATACTGATAAAACTTTGTGTACATTACTAAAGGTTGCACACACATAGAAAATCACCTCTGATCATAGTTCACACATGTGTACTTTGTGTACCACAAAATCTTTGTTATGGCTTCAATTGGAGCATTTTTTTTCAAAGCTAGTGAGAGATCGACTAAGGATGGAATCAATTCTAGTCCTTCAAGATCTCATAGATATTGTGATGGGGATTGAGGAGGAGCCTCAACTCCTTCAAGAGAATGTGAGATTCAAGAAGAGATCTAGAATGACACTTCATTGCATGAAGATGAATGTGTCCGATGAAATTCTTAGGGGAGTAGGTAGAGCGCCTAGACCTGTTTGGACACTTTTTGATTTGACCAAAAATTGCCTGTTTGATCCAAAATCCCAAATCTGTGCATACCAATCACACAAACTTGAGATTTAGACATTGTTCTTAGTTGTTTATCACATTGTTTCATACAAAGCCATTGTATTTGAGTCAATTGTGGTTTCTTTGAGCACTCCACACATGCCAAAGAAATTTTGAACCAAAACTTGTCTAAACTCCATTGCAAAGTGAGAGGTTGATCTAGTTTGTAGAACATTGGTAGAAATTTTGAGATCTATCTCAAATTTTGTTGCAAGATCTTGCATAGGAATTGGTAGTACACAAAGAAACATATCTTTTCGTTTATTATAAGGATTTTTCATAGTTTAATGGCCTCTATGGGATCCTCTTAGAACTAGTGAAAGACTAAAGACCTCCAATTACTCTATTTGGAAGGTTAGAATGGAGTCTATCCTAATACTCCAAGATGTAATGGACATAGTTCTTGGACTTGAGGAGGAGCCTCAAGCACAACAAGAAGTACCAAAATATAATAAGAGAGCTAGGATGGCCCTTCACTTTATCAAAATGAATGTCTTTAATGAGATTTTAAGAGAAATTGGCTCTTGCACCTCTGCTAAGGAAGCTTGGGATGCTCTCAAAGTCATCTATGAGGCCAAGAACACCTCTAAAATAATCACTCTTAGGAATCAAATTTTCAAAGTTTCCAAAGAAGTGATGAGAGTGCTTATAGTTATGTATTGAAAATCAAAGATGTTCATAGAGAGCTTACTTGTGTTGGAGTCTCAATCAACCAAAGTGAGCTAGTTCAAGTCATCCTTAATGGCTTGAAAGAAGAATATGACAACCTTGTCCAATCCTATGCTATCAAGGAGGAGTTACCCAATTTGGAGAATCTTCAAGAATAAAGCAAGACAACAGTACAAGCCTTTGAGGATGGACAAGCTATCTCTCAATCATAATGAAGATGTCAAAGCTTTATTTGTCAAATACAAGCACAAAGGGAGGAACAAGAATCAACACTATCATGCCTTCAACAAAGACAAAGCAAAGGACAAAGACAAAGATGGAGAAGAAGATGATTCCACATCCTCCTTCCTCCAAGTTCAAGAAGAATAAGATCAAGTGTTTTTTTTGTGGCAAGAAAGGCCATTATGCCACTAATTGCTTCAAGAAGAAGAATCAACTCAAACAACATCATCAATGAGAAAGAAGAAGATTCCATTGCAAGAGAAGGATCCCTTATGGTGTCAAGTTTCTCCTCTACACCCTTCAAGAAGGATGGATCATGGTATATTGATAGTCGTGCTTTATCACATGTGTTGCTCCAAGAAATATTTTGATTCTTAAGAAATCAATATACACAGTAAACGATCATGAATGTACTATTGAAGGAATTGGGAGTATTCCCTTGAAGCTTGCATCTTCTAAAGTTTTATCTCTTTCCAATGTTTTTTTTGTTCCTAAACTCACAAAGAACCTTATAAGTGGCCTTGATATGAAATTTAACATCAATACTTGTACTTGTACTATTAAGAAAGGTGATGAGATCCTAGCACATAAATCTAGATATGGTGGCATTTTCAAGTTAAATCCACAAGAAGTGCAAATCTTGTGATGTTTCTTATATGACTAATATTTCCAAGGAGGAATCATGGCATAGGAGATTGGGACATTCCAATCAACAAATCCATGAGTTCTATGGTCAAAGATGCAAAAGCCATTGGCTTATCAAGATCACTTTCCAAAGAGATCAAGCCATGTGAGGCTTGTGTAATAGCCAAATCACATAAGAAGCCATTTTCAAGGTCTTGAGAAAAATCACCATATGAAATCTTATTCAATAAGAAACCTAAGGTTGATCACCTTAGAGTTTTTGGAAGTACTTTCTTTGATCATATTCCCTTGAAAACAAGGAGGAAAGATGATCCAAGTTCACTCAAAGGGATCATGGTTGGGTATTCATCCAACAAGAAGGCATATAGAATCTTTATTCCCCCTACCTCAAGGACAATTGAGAGTAGAGATGTCACATTTTTTGAGGATCAAAAATTCAACTTGGCTGAGGCCGAGATCAAGGCATCTCAAAGAGCATCTCCTATTATCTCTTTTGAAGACAATCATGAAGAGATGGGGTCGAGATTTGAGGAGGAGTTGCCTCAATTTTTTTCACCTAGAAGATCCTTGAGAGAAAGATCCAAGCCCAAGAGGCTCTCATATGTTGACAAAGGCAAGCACGTGGATCTTGACTCCACTAATTATGCATATTTCATATCACATGAAGAGCCAAAGGATGTCCAAGATGCATTGAACTCAAAAGAGTGGTTTGAAGCAATGAAGCAAGAATATGATGCATTGATCACCAATAACACATGGGAGCTTGTGGATCCTCCATTCAACAAGCACATTATTGGATGCAAATGGGTATTTCGAACCAAGTATAATCAAGATGGCACTATCAAAAAACTTAAGTCAAGATTATGTGCAAAGGGATTTACTAGAATCCAAGGACTTGATTATGAAGAACCCTTTGCACCCGTGGCAAAGATGGTGACAATAAGGATGATCATATCTCTTGCTACCTATTTCAAGTGGAAGGTGTTCCAATTGGATGTCTCCAATGCCTTTCTGAATGGTGATCTTGAGGAAGAGATTTATATGGAACAACCTCAAGGATTCATCAAAGATGAGTCCAAAGTTTGCTTGCTATTCAAAAGTCTTTATGGACTTAAGCAAGCACCAAGATCCTGGTATGCTAGACTCAATTCTTTCCTTGTCTCACTAGGATTTATCCTTAGTGACTATGATCCTTCCATGTATCTAAAGTTTTATGCTAGTGATATTGTCATTCTTCTAGTTTATGTTGATGATATTACCCTAAGTGGAAGTTGTATCGATTTAGTTAAAGAAAGTAAGTTGCACTTGGAAGTGAGTTCAAGATGCAAGATCTTGGAGAAACCCACTACATATTAGGCCTAGAGATTGACTTTCATAATGATCAAGCTTTTATATGTCAATCTAAGTATGCTCTTTCAATGTTGAAAAAAATTAATATGATAGATTGTAAGAACATTGATACTCCTCTGGCGCAAGTTGTAAAAGATCCTAATAAGGGAGATGAAAGATCCTTCAAGGAGATCACCCTTTTTAAGAGTCTTATTGGCTCCTTAATATGGCTTACAATAAGTAGGCCCAATTTGAGTTTTAGTGTTTATAAATTGAGCCAATCAATGCAAGATCCTACAGTTCCTTATTGGAAAATGGCCAAAAGGGTACTAAGATACATATCTTCAACTTATGATTATGGTTTGTTCTACAAGAGTGAAGATTTATCCATCATTGGCTACTCAGACTCGGATTTTGCTAGTGACAAAGTGGATCGAAAGTCTACAAGTGCATATGTTATATATCTTGGTGGAAATCTAATATCATGGCTTTCTAAAAAGCAAGATACCATATCTCTCATCATGTGAAGCCGAATATAAAGCACTTACAACTACAACAAAAGAAGTGTTATGGATCAAAAGACTACTTTTGGAGCTAAAGACTATCAAGGAAGATGATCTACCAATGATCAAGTGTGATAATATTTCGGCAGCAAGCACATCGAAGTTGCACACCATTTTGAGAGAGAGAAGCTCATTGGAGGACTGGAACATATTGACACATCATCATGTATTGCCGATCTACTCACCAAACCTTTGAGAAAAAATTCCTTCATTAAAAAGCATAGATCCAACCTTGGATTTATTCCAAGATCAATGTTCAAGTCAAATAAATAACTTTTTAGGAGGAGTGTTGAAAATCAAAAAGCCATCTATCTTGACTTTGATGAAGTTTTTCATCATGCATGTAGTTGTAGAATGTGAAAAAGCCAAATTTGGCCTAGTAGAAACTCGAGTCGCTTCACATGCATAAAGTTTAGTTTGCCAAATGTAACACGCAAAGCAAACTAAAACTTATATTGGCACATGCATGGACATTTGTACATTTGTATTTTAGAAAGGTTATAACTTTTGATTGGCTCATCAAATTGATTTGCCATTGTCAATTCTCAACTTGAGATTCCGCTCCAAGTGTCCTTGACCTTGGTAGGTTCTAACTTCCGAAAAGTTGAACTAGAAGCCCCATGCCATTCTTCCATATTCACTGGCATAACTTGGCATAATGCCCGGATCTCACCTACAATTGGTTTCCCTCTCTCAATTCTTGCCAATCAAGAGTTTCACGATGCCTCATTGCAAATTAATCACATTTACTAGCTTTCTCCAATGCAATTCTACCCTTTCCGCTCTCACCCACCACGAACTATCACGTCGCACCTTTGATTCCCAACATGACTCGTCAATGAAAATGCCAACTTAAAAAAAATCAATTTGCATTCTCATGGTATTATACAAAATGCAGCTCTTGCTTTTCCCAGGCTAATTGAATCATTGCATTTGAGAAAAGGCCACTTCTGAATCCAAAAATTAGTATACCAATGTCTATATAATATGGACCTTCAAGCCATAGCTGCCTGGAGTACAATCCACACTCTATGGACCTCATTTAATTAGTTTAAGCTACTATTATTTAATAACAGTTTCTTATATTGTAAATCAGTTAATAAACTAGTTACTATTCTTCTATATATATAGGTCATCAATGCTTCCTAGCAAGGGCATAGTGTTACGTATTCATAAGTGAACATAATAGCCTACCTGAGGTGATTGTCTCATTATACAAGATAGGATGTTGGTCTGGAGCTATAGATCATTTGGATGCCATGTGTCAATCTTCTATTGGCACAAAGTAGCCCAAAGCTATTGACCTACGATGGTGCGCACAACAACTAACGTGTGTTGATGATGATGTGACCATGTTGGGCCCCACCTATATTATGTATATAGAGGTGGATCTCCATGAGCTAGCATTCATTCTCACTTGGAGAATGAAGAGCCCTTCCATGTGGTTAGGCCAGGACGTTATCTTGTTAAGAGATGGAGGTATGCGAGGGTTGTAGTGGTATGAGACGTTGTAGCATGGGAGAAACCTTAGCATGCTTGATGGTGGTCTATAGCTCCATTGCACGAGGGTAAGATGGTAGTATCTCTATGGATGGGCATTTTTAGAGCATTGTCACATGATTGTGTCCTTACGTAGGTCGGCTTCGACGATGGGGATTATAACATTTGGTATTATAGGTGAAATCATTCTAACTCTATTTTGGTTGGCTAAAAATTCAAATAAGGTGGGTTTGGAAAGCTCATCTGCATGGTCGAATTGTTGTGAAAAACATTGTTTTTCGTTCCATTCGATTTCGACATCGTTTGGATAGAAAATGAGCCTCTTATGCTAGTTAGGGCTAAATTTTTTTTACGATTTTCTATCATCCAAGTTTTGAATTTAGAAAAATGGTCAAAAAAAATGCTGGTTACTAGTTGTTTTCAAAAATAGTCTAGTTTGACTGTTTTTCAAAAAAAATGAAAGCTACAAATTTTTTTTTGCTAGGCCCATGCACGTAGCCGTACACGAGCAAGTAGGCTCTGCACAGGCAATGTGCAAACTACAATTTGCTAAAACAAGTTTTGCAAAGGTTTTTAAAGCTTGATTTTAATTAAGTACATAGGTACAAAAGCTTTGACTGTTTTTCAATTTTTTTTGAAAGCTGTAGATTGTTTTTTGTTAGGCCCATGCACGTGGTCGTACACGTGCAACGGGCTCTGCACAGACAGTGTGCAGACTACAAGAAGATGTTTTGCAAAAGTTTTTAAAGCTTGATTTTAATTTAGTACATAGGTACAAAAGCCTTGGAGTACAAAAAAGTACAAAGGAAGCTTTGCACATACTCCAAGCTTTGCTATGCTTTTCAATTATTAGGCTTAATAGAAAAACTTTTAACAAAAGCTTGACTATAAGGTTATGCAAAAGCTTGAATGTAACCCATTTTTTTAGGAGCCCCCCCATCTTTATTAAGCCTACCATATTTAGTTTCAAAAGATTTTGAGTTGTAAGCAAACAAACAGTCCAATTCTGACTCAAACAATCAAATGTCTTGTCTAGATAAATGTTGATGAATAGTACTTTATGGTTGTGGTAAAGAAGGCTAGAGTTTCATAGTAAAGAAGGCTTGCAAGACGTGTATGGTGTGGAGCATTTGGCTACTAAGGAACAAAATTAACTTCATGGGAAGGCCTAGAAACATCCCCATATCCAGTCTCCTTAACTTTGCTCAAAGAGTTAACATTATACATGCTCATGATATTTAATAGCCTGGTTGCGTGATGTGGTGTTTTAGAGTTTCTTGTTTTTTTTTCTTCTTCTCTGTAGGCCTCTAGTGGCCCTATAGCATTTTTACTCATATTTCTTGTAAATTTTGTCCATAATCAATATATGATTTCTAGCATATACAACCAAGAAAAACATGGCCTCCCCTTTATGGGGACAAGTTACTATGAAGAATGTTTAGCATGGAGTCTATACATGTCAATTGTAGTTATTTAGCAATAGGCTTCAACTCAACTTGTATGACGAATATTATAATTCTAATTATCCAACACTTTTTATAACACTTGACTCCACTAAACACAATTAGAATGCACCTATAACAATATCATATATTTCCTTAGCACAATATCATATATTTCCTTAGCACAACTAGAATGCACAGAAGACAACAAATTTGAAACTTTTCACAATATTATAAATTAGGTGAGATCAATTAATCATATATACTAGAAAAATTAAGGTTCATATAGTACTTCGATTATTTTGTTGAGAGAGCATAAAATCTTCTACATCAGCAAGTATTATTTTTTCTAGCTTTGACGCAATAACGGTAAGCTACTATGATGAGTTTCTAGAAGTTATTGTGAGTTGGAGCATGAAAATACATTATTTCTTCAATTGTTTTTAATTGCAATCTCTAAAAGAAAACCACAATTGAAATGTTTGTCTAAGTTTGCATGTACATGTTTATGACAAAGCTTTCAAATCACGTTGTTTTTTTGAGATTTTTTGAAGGTTTAAAATTCTTTTTTACTGATATTGTTGAACATACCTAGGATTTTCTACATCAACGTGTCGTTTTATTTTGAAGTAAAGGTTTCTCTTAAATTTTTTGGAACTAGATTATTGATCCATTTTTGCAGACAAAGTACCTTCTACCTGCACAAGAAATCATAAAAAGTGCATATGGAAAATCAACATACTCATAAAGATATTTTACAATTAGTATAAATTCTGATTAATAATTGATTTATTAGACAAACTAATGTTCTGTTAAATTTCACACATGTGGGACACCCCAAAAGTGTGATTGATCTCCTAAGATGTGGGTGATTACACAAAGATCAAACTATAGATTGAATTTCAAGATCTATCTTACAAATCTAAGGCAAGAGTACAATGCAACATGCATAAATCATTCACCAAAGTACATTCACACATGTGGGAGACTTGTGGATGAAAAAACTAAGTATAAACAAGCCAAGCCTTGCTCTAAAAAGAGAGAGAAACCAACTACAAGCTCTCAGGTAGAGAGAGAAACCAAGAAAAGTTCTCATATAATCTCAAAAAACTAAGTGTAGAAATGATCTATCATACATACTAATAGGAACTCGAGGTAGGGAGGAGTGATTTGTGATTGGACCTCTTTTTTACCTCCTCTAAATTTGATTGGCTTGGTGACATATGAGCCCTCAAACTTGATTGGACCAATTTTGTGGATTTCTCTCTTTTGATTGGTCACAAGATCTCATGCCAACACAGGGAAGTGTTACACATCCATCTCATCATGACAATTGTAGCAAGCCTAAGCTAGCTCGAGCCACATCAAACTCTAGTTTTGGCCTAATCATTTTACATGTGCACTTGCTCGATTGCCTCTAATGCCAAAATTGGCCTAATCACCCACTAACATGTGGATTGACACAAAAAGTCAACATACCCCCTAACTCAACATAGATAGCTTTCTATATTTTTTCACACTCCTCCTAAAAAGATATATATTTTAAAATAAAATAGATATTGGAATCAAGCCAAGGTTGGATCTAAGCTTGATGAAAGCACTCTCGAGTTTCCTTACGAAATGATGTGAAACTTCAATAAGCATTCTCCTTGCATGAAAGATAGGATTGTTGGCAAGGGCTTGGACCGAGATGTTACTTCCACATAAGATAACGTCATCTACATGGATGAGAAGAATGACAAGATGACTATTAAAAACTTTATGTACATGGAAGGATCATAGTCACTTAGAACAAATCCAAGTGAGACGAGAAATGAGTTGAGCCTTACATACCATGATCCTGGGGTTTGCTTGAGCCCATATAAGCTTTTTTAAAGTAGGCAAACCTTGGATTCCTCACCTTGCTTGATGAAGCCTTGTGGTTGCTCCATATGTATCTCCTCCTCAAGATACCCATTAAGATAAGCATTAGAGACATCAAGTTGAAACATTTTCCACTTGAAGTAGCAAGCAATAGATGATGATCCCTTATAGTCACCATCTTTGCAACAGGTGAAAAGGTGTCTTCATACTCAAGGCCTTGAATTTGAGCATAGCCTTTTGCACATAGCCTTGCTTTGAGCTTGTTGATAGAACCATCATTGTAGTAGTTGATTCTAAACACCCGTTTGCATCCAATAATGTGATTGTTGGTGGGTGGATTCACTAGCTCCCAAGTGTTGTTGGTAATCAAAGCATCATGCTCTTGCTTCATATCTTCATACCACTCCTTTGAATGGAGTGCATCTTGGACACGACTTGGCTCTTCATGAGAGATAAAAAAATGCATAATTGGTGGATTCAGCATCCACTTGCTTGCCTTTATCAATGTATGAGAGCCTCTTGGGCTCGGATCTCTCTCTCTCATGGATCTTTTTGGTGTGAATGCATGAGGATGATCCTCCTCAAGCCTCGACCCCATCAAATCTTGATTGTCATCACTAGAGTTAATAGAAGATGTATCATGAGATGCTTTGATCTCGGCCCCATCCAAGGTGATCTTTTGGTCTTCATGAAAAATAACATCTCTACTTTTAATAACTTTGCAAGTAGAGAGTATGTAGACTCTGTAAGCCTTCTTGGTAGATGAATATCCAACCATAACTCCTTTGCTTGAGCTAGGATCATCCTTCTTCCTAGTCTCCAAAGGGACATGAGCAAATCAAATACATTTAAAGAGTCTAAGGTGATCAACCTTAGGCTTTTCTTTATGAAACATCTCATAAGGTGTCTTTCCTCCAAGAGCAAGATGAGGGAGTCTATTGCATAGATAATTGGCACAATTGATGGCCTCTCTCCAAAAATGCTCAGGCAAGGATGCTTCAATTCTTAGAGCTTTGGCACATTTACGTAGAGCTCTATTCTTTCTCTCGACCACCCCATTTTGAGAAGGGGAATAGGCACAAGAAAATTCTATTTGATTCATTCTTGCTCACAAAAATCATGAAACTTGTTAGAAATGTACTCTCCACCACCATCACATCTCAAAGCTTTGATCTTGAAAGTGAATTGCTTTTCAACAAAAGCTTTGAATTTGAGGAAACAATCAAACACCATAGCTTTGGAAGATAGAAGATACAACCATGTATATCTTGTGTAGTCATCAATAAAGGTGACAAAGCAAGTGGCTCCTCCCTTGCTTTTGCATGATGAGAAATGGACATCCGAGTGCACAAGCTCAATTGATGACGAGTCTTGATATTTGGATTTGGCATCCTAATATGACTTTGCAATAGCACATGCTTCACAAGGCTTGACACAAGGTTTGATATCCTTGGATAGAGTCTTTGGCAAACCAATAGCTTTGGCTTATTTGACCATAGAGTGCATAGATTTGAAGTTGGGATGGCCCAATCTTCTATGCCATAATTCTTCTTTGGAAAGCTTGGTCACATATGCAATATCACAAGAGCTAGCACTCTCTCTTGGATCCAATTTGCAGATGCCTCCAAATCAAGATCCACATGCAATAATCTCATCTTCTTTTTTGATTACACAAGTGTCAGTATGAAACTTGACATCAAGGCCATTATCAAGCAATTGGCCAACACTAATAATATTCTTAGTGAGCTTTGGAACAAAGAGCACATTATTGAGAGACAATACTTTAGAGGATGCAAATTTTAAGGGAATAGGAAAAATATTCTTTGGAGCTACACATGTGAGAGCTAGATCCACTATCAATATACCACATACCATCTATTCTGAAAGGAGAAGAAGAGAAGCTTGATACCATAAGAGATTGTTCTCTATCACTTTCATTTGCATCACTCTCTTTCTCATTGGAGATGTTGGCTTGCTTGAATTGGTTTTTCTTCTTGAAGCAATTTGTGGCATAATGGCCTTTCTTGTCACAAAAGAAACATTTGATCTTCTTTTTCTTCCATTTTGATGTAGAATCTTGAGAGGAATTCTCCTCCTCTCCATCTTTGTCTTTGTCTTTGTCTTTGTCTTTGTCTTTGTCTTTGTTGGAGAATTGTTGATGTTTCTCCTCCCTTTGTGCTTGTCTTTGACAAATAAATCTTTGCCATCACCATCATTGTTGATTGAGAGTTTGCCCATCCTCATAAGCTTGTTTTCTTGTCTACACTCTTCAACAATAAGCTCTCTTTGTAGGGCCTCCAAACTTGGTAGCTCCTCTTTGATAGCATATGATTGGACAAGATTATCAAGCCCTTGAGGATGACTTGCACAAGCTCACTTTGATTGATGTGATCTCCAATGCATGCAAGCTCTCTATTAATGTCTTTGACTCTCAAAAAATACTTGGAAACACTCTCATCACTTCTTTGGAAACTTTGGAAGATTTGGTTCCTTAGAGTGAGGATTCTAGAGGTATTCTTGGCCTCATAAATGGCTTTGAGTGTGTCCCAAGCGTCCTTGGCCGAGGTGCAAAGCACCAATTTCTCTCAACACTTTATTTGAGATATTCATCTTTATCCTAGCGCTTTTCTTGTACTGTTGGACTTCTTGAAGCAATTGAGGCTCCTCCTTACATCCTAGAGGATTAAAATCGACTCCATTCTCACCTTCCAAATAGAGTAATTGGAGGTGGTTAATCTCTCACTAGACTCCAAGAGAAAGGAACCCATGGAAGCCATAAAATCTTGAGAAGATGTCTTGTAATGGATCAAAAGGTGTTGCTTCTCTCTCAATAATGGATCCATTAAAGGTTTTTTACCAACTCCAATATGAGGTCTTGCAACTTGGTGTGAGATCTATCTCACTAGCTCTACCAATCACTCAAGGATGAAGCAAGGACAAATTTTGGGTCAACCTTACTCAAGCACGTGGAAAGCACTCAAATCATCAACAAAACACTCAAATACAAAGTGGTTTGCTTGAAACTATGTGACTATGACCTCAAAAAAATTTCTAGGTCTCAAATAGACAAGATTGGCAAGCCTTTTCTTGAGTTTTTGGATCAAACAAGCTACATATGGTTCAATTTTGGTGTGTCCAACCAAGTTGGGTGCCCTACCCACCTTATGCTAGGTCTACATCTAGATCTACAAAGCCTTTTTCAAATTGTACATTCGGATATTCATGTATTTACTACAATTAGCAATAGTGGAGCTAAGATGTATGTTTTAGTAGATTTTGTAGATGATTTTAGTAGATTTTGTTGGATCTATCTACTAAAGTGCAAAGATGAAGTGTATAATGTCTTTGTTAAGTTCAAGAATGCAAGGGAGAACCAATTTTTCACAAGGATCAAGTGCTTAAGGAGTGACAATGGTGGTGACTACCAAGTTCAAAGACTTTTGTGATGAGCATGGGATCAAGAGGGAGTATACAAAATCAAGGACCTTACAACAAAATGGAGTGGCTGAAAGGAAGAATAGGACTTTATGTGAAAGTGCTAAAGCCATGAGGTTAAGTGCTAATCTTGATAAACCGTTTTGGGATCAAGCTTTGTTGTGTGCGAATTTCTTGTGAAATAGGTGGCCGAGTGCAATTTTGGATGGAATAACACCTTTTGAGATGCTATAATGGTGATATTGAGGAGGAAGTGTACATGGAGCAACCCGAGAGCTATATTTCATCAACAAAGCCAAATCATGTGTGTCTACTACAAAAGAGTTTGTATGGCCTTAAGCAAACACCAAGGAGCTTGTATGTTAAGCTTAACACTTTTTTACTCTCTCAAGGCTTTGTTATGAGTGAGTATGATCATTCACTTTATTATAGGTTTGTTGGAAATGATGTTACCATATCATCTTGAGTGGTGGAGACAATCAAGATGTGGAGGATATCAAGAGTGCTCTTGAGAAGGAATTTGAGGTGCATGATCTTGGTAACTTACATTACATTTTGGGAATAGAAGTGATTATATTTTCTCAATCTACTTTCATTTTTCAAGAGAAGTACACTAATTCTATTCTAGAAAGATTCATATGGTAGATGCAAAAGCTAGTGATACACCTATGGAGTCTCATGTAAAGCTAACTATAAGAGGTAGTGAAAGATCTTTCAAGGACATTACTCTCTATAGAAAGCTAGTTGTTTCACTCATCTATCTAGCCATTACTAGACCAGATCTAAGTTATTGTGTTGGAAGATCGAGTCAATTCATGCAAGATCCTAGTGAGGAGCATTGCAAGCTAGGAAAACGAGTTTTGAGGTACATCATTGGAACTCGAGATTTTGCCATATTGTATGAGGGATCTGTTGGAAATTAAGTCCACAGTTGTCTCCTTGGTGAATGACTATTTCTATTTCAAGATTCTTCTTGCACGTTTATTGATCGTTAATCTAGGGTCAGGTGAAACCAACTTTGGTTCTACGTCTGCTCATCTAATACCTGCAGGAATCGCAACTTAGACGACCAAACTATTTGAAGAACGTCTACAACTGGCTTTTGGCTGATCTCCAACAAAGGGTAACCAATCCTATCATATTTTCATGTTCAAATGTTAAGTTCAATTGTTTTAAGATCATTGAGGACTTGGCCATCTTCGAGGACTTCCAGGAACTAGCATTTAGAACAAGTCTGCAGAGATACATTACTTTTTCAACAGTCTACAGAAATACTCTAAGTGTCGCAACAGTATGTAAAAATGAACGATGTTTTTAACAGTGTTGGCTTTTTCACATTTTTTTGAAATGCGACACTTCAACATAGTTGAACAGTTTAACTATTTTTCAACAATGTCGGCTTTTTTGCACTTTCTCAAAAAATGCGACTCTTGCCTTCGGCTTCTTCCTTTCAACTATTTGAAGGAGTTAACTTATGTGTAGTTCAGAAGTTAAAGACACCTTCACACTTTTAAGGGCACTGTCACATTTTTAAAGGACAATGTTAGCTTTTTAAGGATAGTGTCGGGTTTTTGCAAAATCTCGAAGAGAGAGAAAAATCTTGAAGGTCATCTATTTTCAATGAGGAACGTTCCAGGCACTTCCCAGAATTTGCGAAGTGAGAGAAAGCCACTTCATGTAAAATGCGAAGTGAGAGATTTGTAGCTCCTCGTCCGCGTCAACATTCCCTGATTCGTTGACCGTACATATGTATACTCTGTAGTATGTAGAGTGTATATCATAGCCAACCAAGAATCCTTGGTCCACCTTTTTGTCCAACTTCTTCCTCTTCTTGTCTGGTATGTGTGTGTATGCTACACATCCGAAGATCCGAACATGACCAAGATTGGGCTTGCTTATCCACCATACCTCGTGTGGAGTAATATGAGCAACGCTTGATTTGCCTGTCCTGTTCTGTAGGTAGGCAGCTATAGCTATTGCCTCAGCCCATAGTGATCTTGATGCCTTCGAGTAGGCCATCATAGATCTTGCAACTTCTATGAGAGTTCTGTTCTTCCTCTCCGCTACATTGTGTTGTGGTGTGTAGGCTGTTGTCTTCCTGTGGAGAATGCCTCAACTTTTACTGGAGAATGCCTCAACTTTTACAGAAGTCAGTAAATCGGTTGGAGATGTATTCTCCTCCCTTGTTAGTCCTGATCCGCTTGACTTTCTTTTCGATCCACCTTATGTGCAGTGTGAGCGTGACTGTGCTTGTAAGGTATTAACATGTGAGTTTGAGAGTTACGGATCATGAGACTTGTAGAACACGATACGGTTTTAGTCAACTTAAAAGACATTATGTACCTCAACTAGTTAGTGACGCTAGGACCATGACAATAAGAGTGTTTTCACACACAGGCCTAAGGCATGTCCATTTAACAATAAACTCAATGCTCATTGGAGAGAAAAGATAGGAAGGACTACCCATTTCACATATCAAAGTGACGACCCCCATGTGACAGATGACCTGGCATAAAAAATGCTGACTTTGGGCAAGTGAAGATGTCGGGCCCTCCTACCAAGCCTATGTTTTGAAGGGTGGACATCTACTTTTAAGGTGAAAAGGTGAAAATTCTAAGCAGCTTTCATGACTAAATATGCTTCAATGGTTTTTTTGAAATAATAAATTTTTGACTGGAAAGGCTAAAAATGAAATTGCATCTCTATGATTTCGAAATGCAAGCCAATAGATTCACTATGCACATTTGTGTGTGAAATGGAAATGAAGGTTTTGAAATGCAAGCCAATAGATCCACTATGCACATTTGGGTGTGAAATGCAGATGAAGACGGAAAGAAAAGGAAACACATGAGAGGTATGTAGATCCACTATGCACATTTGTGTGCAAAATGGAGATGAAGGTTTCGAAATGCAAGCCAAGAGATCCACTATGCACATTTGGGTGTGAAATGGAGATGAAGACGAAAAAACAAGGAAACACATGAGAGGATATGTGTGACTCATCATAGCTATTGCACCCCATTGTGTGCTAAAACACCCTAAGCGTCTGGTCCAATCCAAGAGACGTCATCTATCTCATTGACATTGAGGGAGCAACGTATTTTGCACCACCCTCAATGGAGATGGGCATTGCCCAAGGATCTATGGGCCACCACTACACCATTGGTGGTGGTGGAATACACTCTCGTGACATTGAGTGTCACTAGGACCACTCAAAAACTAAGAAGAAACCCAAAAGAGAGGAGAGAGATTTAGGGGTGGGTTCCAATTTCAACTTCCACACCACCTAAGCCTTGATTGGAGTTGGGCGAAAATGTACGAAGAGGTGTCTCGTGTTCGGAGTAGAGCTACGTCGGCACGGCTTGCGTCTTCTTCACTGATTTTGATCCATTTTTCCTCCCATCAATAATAAACTGTGAATGCAAACTTTGCGTATTGCAGCAATTTATGAAGAATATGCTTGGATCTTGAATCAATGGACGCCAGCGATGGTTTCTGGGTAGGGATTTCTTTTGCCTTCTTCAATTGAGAAGCGTATTGTAACACCTTTGTTTAAATTTCTGATCTCTTGTCTTATGATTGTTATATATTGAAGATAAAGCAAAGAAGTCAGAATTTGGATATGCCTACAAACCTGTCGGGTGCTTTCGCAATTGAGATGTGTATTTAGCACCTTTGTTTGAATTTGTCATCTCCCGTATGAGTGTGATATGAAGATAAAACAAAGAAGTCGGAACCTGGTATGATATAACTCTGAGGCAGTTCTTGTGATGCTTAGGATATCAATGCGAAGAAACCATTTCTCAGAGCTCAGAAAGCAAATGCAGTGTCGAGATTATTGCAGTGATTCTTTTAATAGGGTAATTGGAGTGCAAGAAAGGCAGATTGTTGAGTTTTTTGGTGGATGTCTCACTCCGCTTGTGGTGGCAGAGAACTTCTGTGATGTTCTTTATGATGGCTATGACTGCTTTGATGTTTTGGAATAAGAAGAGAAAGAGGCAATAGACAGGCAAACGAGGACGTGAAATCAGGCTCATACGGCATCAAAGAACATATGTTAAAGATGGAAAGAAGTCAAGTTTATCCTGCAGAAGAGTCTGATGAGGAAAAGAAAAATAAGCATAAATTCTTAAACCAGAGAGAGGAAAGGCAACAGCATAAGAGCGGAACTGCTACTCGGATGCGGGGAGCATTGAAAGCTGTGCTTTCACCATCGAAATTTCGGACGCTATCCTGGACTAAGAATAAGAGTAACAAGTCTTATTTTAGAAGCAAGCCTGTTGCCATCGAAGATGTTCGTGATATTGAGGAGCAGAAGGCTGTCCAGGTTTTCCGTGAAATTCTCTTTGCAGACAACTTACTTCCGGAAAAACTTGATGACTACCATACTCTTCTCAGATTTCTTAGGGCTCGAAGGTTTGATATTTATAAGACCAAAAGCATGTGGTTGGATATGCTGCAGTGGCGCAAAGAATATGGTGCTGATACTATAGTAGAGGATTTTCAGTTCAATGAATACGATGAGGTGAAAAAATGCTACCCTCAGGGTCATCACGGAGTTGATAAAGAGGGACGACCTATTTACATTGAGAGATTAGGGAAAGTGGAGCCAAACAAGCTGTTACAGGTTACTACGCTAGAGAGATACCTAAGATATCGTGTTCGAGAATTTGAGATAACTCTGAATAAGAGATTTCCCGCATGCTCTATAGCAGAAAAGAGGCATGTAGATTCAACAATAACCATCTTGGACGTTGCAGGTGTGGGACTCAAGAACTTCACCAAAGCTGCGCGAGATGTTGTATTTAGTTTGGAAAAGATTGACAGCAACAATTATCCTGAAACTCTACACAAGATGTTTGTCATCAATGCTGGTCCCGGGTTCAGGCTGCTCTGGAACACTGTGAAAGGTTTTCTCGATCCGCATACAACAAAGAAGATAAGTATGATAGGGAGCAATTATCAGAGCAAGTTGCTCGAGTACATAGACTCAACTCAGCTGCCAACGTTTTGGGGTGGGACGTGCACCTGTTCCGGCGAACTCGGTTGCCTTCGTTCTGACAAAGGGCCTTGGAAGCATCCAGATATTATGAAAGCTGTGTCAGAAGGAAAGGCTCAGACTCTTAGGAACATTATCACAAGTTCAAGGCCTGAAAGAGATGCTACTCCTTACGGTACAGAAGCCCTTCTCAACGGAAAAGGGTTTGATATTCTGCAAGGATCAACTTCTCAGCCAATCGTGGATATGTCTGATAAATTCCTGTTGAGTTCTCTCCCAAATGATGAAACTCTTCACGATCATCATCTAAATGTCAAACAGAGAAAAGAGAATGTTGAGGAGTACGATAAGAGGGCCTATGGAGCGAACCCTGTTGAACCGGCTGGACAAGCTATTTTCAATGTTGTCAACAGTGCAGATGTCGAGAGGGTAGAGGATGTGATAATATGCAAATCCTGGTCAATGCTGTATATTGTATTCAGACTTTGGACCGTTATAAAGTCTATTTTTCGGTCTTTTTATTATCTCATGCTATGGCGGATCGAGAGGCCTCACTTCCTGCGAAGTGCATTCCTGGATTCATCATGTCCGAATGATGCTTCCGAGAATTCGGAATCCTGGGATGCTTTTCAAGAACAGAAACCTATTACAAGCCTTACTTCTTCCCGAATGAAAGTCCGACATAAAGAAGAGTCAAAAAGGACGAAATACATTCGAACAAGGTTACTGAGTCAGACTGGTATACTGTCTACTGAAGTAGATCCGATGGTAACAAGTATTGAGTGCATCCAAGTACTTGCGTCTGAACTTCTAGATGTGAAAACAACTTTGCAAGCTATGCTTTCAAAGCAGGAAGAATTATGCTCTTCTTTGGAGCACTCACATTTCAGGAAATTCACAAAGTAAGCTCCATTTTTTTATATCCGGCAAAAAATCCTTTCTTTTAGCCGGTTCGAGAATACAAGTAGGTTTTTTCACAGGAATTGAGTCTATATTGGCCTGCTGAGGGGATGCGGCAAGTGTATGCATAACCTTATAATGAGAGGGTGCCCGTGCCTTGCAAACTGGGCTAAACA
>CM055111.1:1486040-1546920 GCA_029204225.1 Diphasiastrum complanatum | reverse complement strand
TTTGGTTGTGCTGCTGCAATTTCTCGGATTCTTATGTCTTGAGGAAGGATGCCATTGAGTGACAGGTGCAACCTATCCAGCCTTTCAAAGCAGAATGGAGTAACAAAAGGAGCCACCTGAAACTCAAAACAACCATAGAGCTCAATACCTTTGGAAGATGTGGGTAATTATCATAGACATAAAATTGATATATCTTTGGAAGATGTACTCTCCAGATCATATGGCCATAACATTCTTGTCAAGAAAGATGTTTCTTTAAGGATATCTGTAAACTAAAGACAACTTAATAAGATCACTGAACCATACCCTACGGAGCATATAGATGACCTGTTGATAGATTGCAGAAAGAAACACCTTCAAGAAGATGGCATTGAAGACAATTAGATTCTGAGACAAGATGGAGGTCAAGGAGAAAGTTGTAAACTCATCATGGCCATTGTTAGCTATGGTCATTCAGTTTCATTTGCAGATTGCCCAAATCAAATTCATAATGCTGATAAACGATTCACATGGTCCAAATATGAAAAAAAAAATAGAAATAATAAACACTTTATCAGCCAGAGTTTTAGAAATACCCACATAAGCTGGAAATTCATTCCTAGCGACGGAAAGTCCAGCTTAAGCCTTGCGCACAGATTTGCATACTGATCAGGTAATGATGAGTAGCTTGTGTGTATACGCCTTTGAAGTTATACAGATATATTGTTCTGATTTTTTATTACATTTCAGAAGATGTATATTGCTCCCGACAAAAATGTTACACATTTGGATGCACTTATTCCAGTCTCCTGCACCAGATTGGGGCCACTTCCTCTCATTCCCCAACTGCCTTGCGCACCCCCCTTGAGTGTCCTTGTCTCCCTCAGCTTTTGAAAAGAGAGAACACGTTTTTGGGGGCTTTGCATTTACAAAGTTAGCAGACGTGGCTATCTAGAGCGACCTAGGCACACTAAATATTTGATCATTCCGTCAATGGGAGGACATAAGTGTTATAGGGAACTTGTATTGGAATTGATCATTCTAATGGTCAACACTGAAGATCAGTGAGAACAATCAATGTGCAAATTCTTCTCTTTCCTGAAGGAACTCTCGCAATCATCTTGCGTAGAGGACCAATACATGTGCCATTTCCAATCGTGCTCCATCTGGCTCAGAGGGAGAGTGTTGTATACAAGACGTCGTTGAGATGTCTGCGGCTGGATGGTGAGCAGCTTTCATTCGTTCTACTTGGTCTTTTGCATTCAAGATTAGACAAGTTTGATAGAGGGGTGTTCTTGATTGATTGTTGAAAACAGATGGCTTGAAGGTATGCTGAAATTTCTTTGGTATTTTACATTGAAAGTTAGACAACCTCTATTGAGAATCAGTCAGGTGAGGTGTTTTTCATAGAGTAATAAGCTTGGTGTTGGAGCATTTGTATTTTACCATCTTTCAGTTCATCCAATCATTTAGGTGATGTTATCAGTTGATTGTTGAAAGAACATGGCTTGACGGTACAATGAAATTTCTTTTAGAAGCGCCTGAACGTTGCAAATTTATTAGCAAATCAACGTTTTGATTGCATTGCAAAAGTATAGTGTTGCTTGCAATGAATATCTTTTTGATTGTTTATTGTATTTTCTTCTTACATGCAAGAAACTTTTTTGCTGAAAAAAATTATCATGAAGAATTGATTGCAATTCTGGCGCAAGGGAGTGGAGGTCTTTGGCTGACGTCATCGTCAACAAGTGCTATAGCCTCGATCTCCTTGCTTATTAGCTGCTAAAAAGTCATTGCTGTGCTAGCATCATAGAGTCTGGATAGGGCTGCCAATTCAGCACTCATCAATGCAAGCAGTAGCTCTATATAGCACTAACAAGTGCTGTTATCAATAGAATTTTTTGCTACCATGGCAGCAAGCAGCTGTTGTTCCCTGCTGTTAGAAATCAAGAAACATTCAACTACGATATACTATTGAAGATGACAATTTCACACAGGATGAGGCAGCAATAAGTGTGGCAGCAAAGAGGAGCTTCAATCACTAAATTCAATGTCCTCCCTCTTGGGAAGCGCAACAAATGGATGCACAAATGATACTTCACTTCAACAATAATGGATCTACAAACACCAAGAGCCATCCATAGGAAAAGCCAATAGTCATGAGTTACAATGGTGTCTCCTAGTTAGCGAGTTTGAGAGCGTTATAGCATGAATCTTTCTTTTCTTTTCTTTTTCTTTTTTTTGGGGGGGGGGCCGGGGCGCGCTCTTGAAGAATAACAAACATAAGTTTTCATATTGGGGTATTTCATTACTCCCCCTTGATAATAGTTTTGTTTTCATGAACCCCCAACATAGATCAAAACCTCCAGAATTTATCTTTGGTAAGTCTCTCAGTGAATAAATCAGCTACTTGATCATCTGTAGAACAGTAAAAAAGTTCTACTTCTCTAGCTTGGACCTTTTATGTTACATAGTGATAATGCACTTCAATGTGCTTTGTCCTTGCATGAAAAGAGGCTTCAGCGAAGGAAATACAGCTTAAATCAACAAGAAGCAGTTGTGTTTTCTTGGAACACTTCTCCAAGAAGTTTTCGAAGCCAACTGCACTATATTCAGGTTCCTTGGAGGAGAGTGCCACCGTAGGTTGCTTCCAAGAAAAAATACATAACCAGAAATTAATATCCTAGTTTCAGCATTGTTTGCCCAATCTGCATCATAAAACCCTTGCAAGACAAAATCACCTTCTATTTTGTACTCAAGCCCAAAATTGAATGTGCTGCTACAGGAGTGAAAGTCTCATCAAAGTCAAAGCCTTCTTGCTACACATACCTTTTAGCAATCAATCTTGCCTTGAACTTGTCAACCTCATCATTGAAGTTGAACTTGATATGAGACACCTATTAAGTATCGATCGGCTTCTTGGCTTCATTCCTCTATACAAGCTCCCATGTATCATTCTTAAAACCAAAGCAATACTCTTCCTTCATCCAGTCTTTACATTGAGATGCTTCTTCAAACAAGTGTCGTTCATCATCATGTAGTACTTCAGACGTTGATGCGAAATTTAGATTAGTTTGAGAACTCTCTCTCTTTCTCAAAATCTTTGGACTTCCTTGATGACTATTGTCAGGCTCTCCCTGAACTCCTAACCGACACACGTACCAACATGCACTGATCACCACAAATTTTTAGCCTTTTTGATTCTCTGTAAGCATAAGCATCAAACGCAGATACACAGTGGAGTTGGCTGCGTCATCTCCTCCCAACCTTTGCTACATAGAACACGATCAGGAATGCCTCTCTCTAGGCTCTCTTATCCATGAACCTCGAGCACCCCTAAACCCTGACCCTTCCTATCGTCAACACATGAGCAATTCCATGCACAGTCGACGCTCGCCACTTGGCAGTACTCTGCCATATAGGCAAACACGTAGGTCGACATGTGTCACTCATTCACTGGACCAAGTGTCCCAATAAGCATATGACACGTGTCTTGTTTGACCGGTCAACCCTGATATGCGTCACTCATTCACTGGACCAAGTGTCCCAATGAGCATATGACAAGTGTCAGTTGACCAACCCTCCTACTAAATAGGTGGTCAGTCCAGCCACTCCTAATTAATGACCCAATACCCTATACCAAGGCTCAGCATGCGACTCAAAGGCTCAGTAACATAGATAACCATTTTATTTACATTTCTTTTACAAGTGTCACCACAAGCCGTTGACCTAGCCATTTACAAATGTCACCATAGGCCGGTGACTAAGCCATTTCTTTATTTACAAGAAGTACATTTGTCAATTAAACAGTAAACAACCGAGACAGGGAGTAAAAGCTGTAACATCCCTTCCCCCCTCAGGTAACATCGTCCGCGATGGCAAAGCTAGGGTACTGTGCTGGTACAGGGATGGTTGTGTGCTTACTCTCAACAGTTTCATCAAAGCGGAGTTAATGACGTTATGTGAGGACCCAATGTCAAATAGAATCAAAACATCTCTACCACACAGCTGTCCACGCATAACAATCAAAGAAGTGCAAGGAAACTGATACCCATGTTGCGCCGCTCTCGACAACTGTGGTAAAGGAACCGAGTCCACCTTCCGAATCACCGACATGTTTATCAACCGTGAAACACCTTGAGGTTCTTCTTGCTCCAATTCCTCGATTTTCATTGGATTTGCCTCCTCAACTTGCAAACTATAGGTGGTCCGTGAGGGATTGCGAGGACACTCCTTCCACCTATGCCGCCCTAGACAACCAAAGCAAAGGTTCTCTTTCTTTGCTTGCTCTATCTCCTACGGCAATAGCGTAGAAAAGCGCTGCCCCCCTTGAGCATTGGACGTCCCATACCGCCCTTTGCCTTTTGAGGCGCCCGCACCTTTACTCTTTTTCGCACTCTGAATTTGCTCTTGTGAGGATTGACCCTTCCATTATTTAAACTTTCTTTTCCCCCAAGGCTGAAACCCTCCTTGAGTAGGTGTTTCATACTCCTTGGCCTTTTTTCCATCTTCGTAATATAGGGCCATCTGCAAAGCCCTGTGGAGGCTTGGAGCGTGCTCCTTCCTTACAAAAGGCCGAAGGCTTTCACACAAGCCCACCACAAATTGAAACACCTGTAAAAACATCAACACCTCCTCAAGTATCCGCATGAGTGCCTCCCTATATTTGTCCGCATATTCCTGTACGGACACATTGCCTTGTTTGAGACTTGACCATGCTTGCATCGCCTGGTTTTTCTCATCCAACGGTACCCAATTCTCTGTAAACATATGTTTGAACGCTTCCCAAGTTGTAGGTACCAGATTGTCCTTCTCGATTTTGCACCACCAACATTGTGCGGTCTCTTGTAGTCGATATGTGGCCTCCACAATCTTATGATCATCGTCCTCAATGCCACACATATGAAAAAGCCTTTTCCCAGTTTTGTATCCAGTTTTCCACCGCATCATTATTCCGCATAGCAACTGCTCCCGTGTATTTCGGCAGGAATTGCTAGAGAGAGAGAGAGAGAGAGGAGGGCGTGGGCCCTCCAAATCCCTTGTGAGGCAAGCACAAGACATGCATGGAAAGTCTAGGTGTCAACCATATGAGTGAGCTACTTGGCCAAGTGAGCCACTTGCACTAATTTACTTAATGCACAAAAGGGGGCTCTCATGTATTTAATTAATAACATGCCCCATGAGTTATGTACAAGCTACAACATAATTAGTGCTAAGCCAAAGGGGTAAAACAAGCATTACTCTTCAACACAACGGGCAAAGGTGGCAATTCAGGGGCTAGAGGCACCATTCAAACACAATTATGATCATGATTGTAAGAGCTAAACCAAACATGGATATACCAGAGTGCAAGTTTTCACATGATGCAACCAAGGACTATGCAACCAATGCCTAGGTTGATCATGATAAAGGGAAATGTGGCAGGTCGTATTGTCATTATTCTTGTCCACACAAGTTCCTCACATAATTTCATTAATACTGGCAATTGATGAAACAAAATTTAGAAGCCCCGAAGTGTTTCAAATGAAGCACCACCAAAGGTTCATGATAAGGTAAGAGAAGAAATTTTGATTCCCATTATTGTTGAAAAGCCCCAAAAAACAAAAAGTTAATGAAATAAAATTGAGCAAGAGGAGAGCCACAAAGGCCACAAGAACCACATGAAAGCTAAGAATCAAGAAAAGACAAGTTTAGACTACCAACCATGAACACATGGTCACTTCCATCATCACCTATGAAGAAGCTTCTACATTGGTACTAACAAACGATCAAAGGGGGGAAAATATTGAACGAAGCAAAGACAAATGAGCAAGGAGCAAGGTGGTCATCACAACAACAACAACAATGGCCGTTGGAAAGGTACATGGCAAATCATGATCTTATGTCTACTATCATGCATAATCATAAGTCAAGCTCCCAAGGAAAGTTTTTGGGAAAAAGCAATGAAGTAAGAGTATGACTTTGCAGTAAAACTATACTAGCATCTCCTTGCACTCAAAGACATTGGCTATCTACCTACTTAGATGCATATTACCACACACTTCCTTGCGGCGATGACCACAACATGAAATTGAGGCAAGAAGTGACTCAAACATGGATCAAAAGCAAATTATACCAAAAATACCTCACCACAGCCAACAAGCAATGAACACGTGAGCAATTTCACTAAGAGTTCATCCCATAGTTCTTGAGTTCTGCAACATAGTCACCATACCAAATAGTGTAAGACTTCACAATCTATCTAAAGTGCAATAAGGCGGAACGATAGGAGATTTTTTCCACATTGGTTTCTTCTTTATATTTCTATTGGTCTTCTCGTTTTTCTTCTTCTTCTTCTTCTTCTTCTTTGCTCACAATACATAGCTCAGACAACATAAGCACGATAACTAGCATTAGTAGTATTGCCTTGGCTATTGTCCAATCAATGCACAATTGTAGCACTTCGAAAAATCTCCCGAATTCGGATATAAATTTTTTGAGGCTGTGTTTCCTTGCAAGCGAGGGACATTATCTTGCTTGGAGCATGTATCCTTTGGGTTTAAGTTTGTTTTATACCATATACTATCTTCCATCATAAGGCAATCAGAAAATCATTGCAAAAAATGTTAGATCAATTTCCACCCCGATACCTCGAACAATGATGCAGATGGTGTGGGTATCTTCATATATTAATACATTAGCCTTCTTCTCCCCCATCCCCGAAAAAAAATTGTTGGCGCTCTTAAAAAAGGATTATGACAAATTGCACAAAAACTCTTATACTGCACGACCTTTCAATAATAAAAGTTAACATTAAAATAAATGTAAACCACAAATGCCAATGGAACAGACAGATGCAATATACCCATCTGTAAGGCAGTACCCACAACAGCAATTTGACATAAAACACAAGCAATCTTTTATATAGGGAAATAGCAGAGTCAAACTGAAGACATAGAACTATTCAGTATACTTAATTATGTGATGCTCTTCTAGAATCATGCTCTTTACTTCTTCAATATTTTGCATATTGGATGGAATTATGAAAATGCTCGTTGATCGTGCCAGTGGTGTCTATATGCTTCCATCCAAGGCCTTTTTCTTTGCTAATTAGCATTCAAAAAAACAGCTTACCTCACCGACTACATGCTCATTGATCATGGCATCCAAAAACAACAATAGTGAATATTTGACTGTAACTAGGATCTAAAGTTAACGACCATTCTTCAATATTTCCACCCCACAAGTCAAATGCTATGTGTCATTTACCAAAAGTAAAACAGGTTCTATTAACAATGGCAAGTACCTAGATGCATATCGCACTAGCAAACATCTTGTTGAGCTGCATATTTAAATTCTGCGATTGAATCACTGCTATGTCAGTAAGTCCTAGATGATAAAACCTGACCCCATGCATGAACTCCTGCATCTGTTCGGCTTGCTGCAACAACGAGGAGATCCTTTCGTGTACATCGTGTTACTTTCATTAGGGCATCTTCAATCATATATTGCACAGATCCACCTTTAGGTTGCCACTGCCAACCTTCAAATCACCACAAATGCAATAATGAAAATGGTAGAAAGCTCTAAACTCTTTATTAGCGATCTATTTAAAGTTGCACATGCATCATTTTTGTGGTCTAGAGACTACCATCACCATGTGCCTTCCAAGTATTAAGAACATACCAAACTCTTACCATAGCTGCTTATGACAATTCAAAGCAAAGTAAAAGAATGTGATTTCAAAATCTCCTTAAAAGCTATAACTCACAGCAATCTAATTACTTGGATTAGAACTTTAGTGAGAAGTTGTTGGTAGAACAAATTCACCCTTTTATTGTCCTCTACAATAACTAGCAAAATTCGAAACTTACATCTAAAAGGCAACACAAATGCTTCAAGTTTTAAATCATCAACAAATTTTTCAAACAAGGGGCTTCATACACTGTAATCCAGCTTTGGCGACTCAAGGCATCGATAAGTCATTTTTGTGCAATTCGAAGACAAATGACTTTTCTACTGCTAGGGAACAAGCTACAACCTCATATCTGGCATTTTTCTAAATTTAGAGGAATTGGATATTTGCGGCATCTTTCAAATACTTTCTCCAATCGATCCAGGTGGTCTGCATCTGTATATGGACTCCCAAGTCATCCAAGTAATTTTCAAGAAATTTTTGTAGATAATCTTTGAAAGCAAATTGCATTACTCTTTGGAACGAACTTGGTGCATTATAGAGTCCAAACGGCATTACTTTGTAAGCATAGGTGCCCCATTCTGTTGCAAAAGCGGTTTTGTGACGATCGGCAGGTGCTATCTTAACCTGGTTGTAACCAACTAATCCATCCAAGAAACTATAAGCTTCCGCTCTAGCAAGGCGATCCAAAATGCTTTCAATAAAAGGTAACGGAAAGTGATCCCTCCGTGTCACTTTGTTCAACGCCTTGAGATTCACACAGATTCTCAATTTCCCATTCTTCTTAGGAACAATGACAATCCTTGAGATCCATTCGGTATGCTCGATCTCATAAATGAAATCGGCGTCAAGCAGTCTCTGAAGTTCTTTCTTTATCAGATCCGCAACATTAGGATTACAGCGATAGAACTTTGTAACCCTTGGAACTGCATCAGTTACTAAAGGTATGGTATGTTCAATAACTGACGTCGGAATACCCTTCAGATCTTGATAAGTCCATGCAAAGCAATCTTGATACTTAATAAGTAACATGCGGAGTGCTTGATACTGTTCAGCGAGACGATAATGTCTTGCTAGAATTCTGACTTGTAGAATCATCCTCGACTTTCCCTTTGCCTTTATCCAGTAAGGGTGGCACATTCTCTAAATCAATCTTTTGAGGAGGATTTTCCCATTTCAGGACCGTATTATAATGTTGCTTGGCTTGCTTTTTCGTCATTGATCATGTGATCCTATCTTCCTTCAATATAACTGCTTTGGGCGGTTTTATTGTTGGTTCATCATGAACATCACGCACTCCAAATCTGGTCATATCCATATGATTGAGAATCTGCTCATCCGTAAGTTCTGCATTGTCATCATAAGTCAAGGCATGACTCACAGGTATGAGATCATCTTCAATCGGATCTGGTATAGATTCCGTTGATATCCAAGTTACATTCAGCACATTCAATGGAAACGTGATCGATGTATCAAAGTTCGATCTAATAATGACATCTCACTCAAATCTGATTGATTATCTTGTTGACACATATATCCTGCTGTACAATCAATCGTTGCAAGAGCTTCATTCCAGTTGACAGTATCCGTTTGAGAATCGTAATGAGCTCTCAAATTTTTCTCTGGACGGTCACAGGTATGATCCATTGTTGATGAATCATCATCCTCTTTTTGAACCACTGGTTTGATAGTCCAAGTTGTAGGATCAACTTTGACTGCACGTTCACGATTTTCAAAACTGATTTTTCCAGTACCCCAGTTATGAATTACTTGCGCAACTCGTAACCATGGACGTCCCAATAGGACTCGGTAGACATTTGGCGCTTCTGGTAAGTCCATTACTACGAAAGTAATGACGAACTGTACTCCCGCAATTCTGACAGGTATATCTTCAACCATTCCTCGCGGATGAACTGTCGTTTGATCAACTAGCTTAATGGCAAAAGTCACAGGCTTGATCTTTGTAAGGCCCCATTTTGCACATAGATTTGTAGAGATCGAGTTAGAGATGCGAGCGATGATGGTAGCTGGTGGTTATGCGTCTTCCTCGCAGTATGCTCCACCACCATCTATCATGACTGCTTCCTTAGGAAATTGTCTATGCTGTATCGGCAGAGTGATATTCTTTTGTTCACCAAGCGACTCCGACATGGAGTACTTCATTAGATTCTTCAAATCCAGCACAGAAAAGTGGCTCCTGATGGACTTCTGGTTCTACTTGAGCTAACTTTTGCGCTAAAACTTCTTTTGCTTTTGGCACCAACTTCAGGAACTCTCCCAATGAAATATTAATCTTACTAGATAAAATATTCATGAGCAGTTCTATTTGCGGCACTTCCGGTTCAGTCATCTTGAAGGGTTCTTCATGATGATGCAACTGATCATTCATATCTATACGTGAATTTCTTGGTGGCTGCAATGGTGAAGAACGTACTTCAGCTGTTGCTTTAGCAGCTTCAAGCTCCTCTTCTTCTTGCAGATGTTTAATCCAAGGCATCATATCCTGATATTTTCTTTTTTCTGCATGAAGATTGGGATAGACTCCAGACGTTGTTGGTATATCGTTCAATGGTATAGAATCAGTAGGTACTGGATCTGCTACTGGTTCTTTCTGCTTCTGTGCTCTGGTGACCACCATCAAGGGTACACTTGATTTATTTGAGCTATTGGTCTTTGCTTGATTGTTATCAAATTTATAGGTGTTGTAGCTGGTGGTGGCTTCGGTCTTGCTGGACAGTCTTTATAGCAATGCCCATAACCACAGTCACGACAGAATGGTACAAATTTTCTTTTATTTGGACATTCTGCAACTCTGTGACTTTCTCCACATGCAAAGCATCCAAGTGGTGCTCTGGTCCAATTTCTAGAGGCTTGTTGTTGCGCGGCAGCATAAATAGCATACTGTTCTGAAGATCCACCTTCTTGATCAGTACCATAGTTCCATTGCTCGGCACTTCTGTACGGTTTTGGTTCCATCAAGTTGGCAGGAGGAGCGGAGTGCTTTGGTGAGGCAGGTAAGGCTAAACGTTCCGGGTATCCAAGAGCAAATTGACGAGGTCTAGCTGCTGGATTTCCTCCATACTGTGGTTCTCGATATCCCATTTGGGCATACTATTGCTGAATTATCCGAGGATTGAAATTGCAAAAAGCAGTCTCATGATCAGGCAAATTACACAAATGGCATACACTGATTTTCATTCGTTTTTTCAATTAAGGACACTCGTTCACTGTGTGATTTCCTGTACAAATAGAACACCAACCCGGCGAAGGTTTCTAGCACAAGAAAATATAGTTTCTATAGTTTGGCGAGGGTAAAAGTCAAGATTTTCTATGATCTGGACATGAAGAATCTTCGCCGAACTCAAAAATAGTATTTTCCTATAAATAGAATGTTCTGGAAACTTGGCGAAAGATCAAGAGTAATACTGGTATTTTTGCAAAATAGTGACTTTTTTGGCAAAAATATGGCAATTGACAACTGATCTTCTGAAAACCCTTTTATTTTTGATATTATTCTTCGCCGACCTGGCAGTAGATAGATCTGAATCACACCTATGCTCAGTGAATCAGGCGAAGGTTCTTTTTCTGTATTTTTAGGGTTTTGGTGATGTTTTGGTATTTTTTGAGAGTTTTTCTGATGTTTTTGGAAATCTGCTAGAAATTAATCTTCGCCCTTCAAATTGAAGGTTCTGTGATCAAAACCGAAGGTGTCTGCAACTCGGCGAAGGTTTTCTGAAAGAGGGCAAAAAGTTATCAGCTCTGATGACGATTTTTGCCTCTTTTTGACCAAAATCTGGCAGATTTGACCGATTTTTGATGTTTTTTCTGATATCTCAGATCCAAATGGATCTTAAGATTGGTGATCTGAATAGCTTTCCCTGTTCTACAATCAAATTAGATTAAAGCCAAGCAAATCCACTCAAATCAAGTAAAATCACTCCCAAACTAACCCTAAATGCAGATCTAACACTATTCATGCAACGACAAGATGTCTAATGCAAGCTAACCATCCACAAAACATGCTGCAAACTGAAAAATTGGCGTAGCTCCCCGACAAGGCGCCAAAATTGTAGTGGGGTTTCTTTCCTTGCCTAACCTCAAACCAAGATCTAGTCAATCTAGCATCAAAGAGACGAAGTTAGTTGTCACGCGTAGGTTCGTTCCCATGAGAGCGATAGTATAGTTTAGATTTCAACATGAATGGAGGATTCACATCTAACTCTAACATCCATTAACCCTAAACATTAACACTACATCCATTAACACTATGCATCCACAACAAAGATAGCTTACTCTTTCTCTATAATAACATATAATCCCAATAACAATCAAATCCAACAATTAGCAAAACACAAATAAAGCATGAGAGATGGAGGAAAAGTGATACAGAGCAAGGACATTCATCAATCCATTTCTGAAGAGAACCAATCTGCTTTATTGAAATGAGGAAATGAACATGTGTAGGAACTCGAGTTGGTCCCTTTTTATAGTAGAGAGGAGGACCCTGGCCTCTGAATCCTATTGGTCCATTTCTGCCTCCCTAATTATTCAAATTTAAAAAAGAGTGGGAACCATCCAAATTAGAGGGAAACCCAACTTTATTCACTAACTTGACACTTAGGCCTTGCGACATTAACAGTCCCGCAAAAAGGCCTAAAGTCCTTTTATTGACTTACTAATTGATCAAATAACTGTGTGATCATCGGGTTGGACTTACACACGCAGGGTGCCAAACCCCTCTCACTTATTAACTAGGGTTAGGGTTGCCTTGAGATCCGCAAACCCTCCAACAAGGCATCAAAAAACACTCATATACACCCAACGAAGCACAAAAAAGCAATCTTCTACCCATCCTTGAATGAATACGTATCTGATGATAGTCGGGGCCATAGGTCAAACGTAGAGAAAAAAGGCTCTCTCAAATGGCTGAATAGATTATTCGTAAGTAGCAAAGACTTTGTTAAGAGTACAGTAATTTATGTACAAATGCTTGGTACTATCTTTTTTGTGAAAAGGTAAAACAAAGAGCACTAAAAGAACTCTAAATAGGACAATCAAACCTCTTGATACTACATCAAATACATGTTACTGACCCTCCTCATGCTCAAACTTAGTCATATGTTATTGATGGTGAGATACGCACATTGTGCCTAGAAGCACGTCGATGTGAAGATTAGCATCCCCCAGTGGTGGTAAGGACAAGAACATGTTGAGCCTTTTGCCTCATCAGATCATATTATTGGGAGTCAACTTCCTTTGGGGTCTTGGAGCCCCAAAAAAGATATAAAAATCACCAAGCAACATAAGCTCTGATACCATGTGAAAGATTTCAGATCCTTAAGATCCAATCTACTTGAATGATCTTTGGTTAGAAAGAAAAATACACTACCAATTTCACCAATGTAGAAAAATCAGCATCTACACACAATTTGAGATGCAAACACTAATAGAACTTGATCAAACTTGAATGAAATGATCATGTACTGTTGCTGTCCGTACGAAACCAGCAAGCTACTGTATTTCACACGTGTGGATCCAAAAATAGCAAATATAGATCATTCTACACATAGAATTGCAAGCAATCACCAAGATAGTGCACCAATGGATAGTAGAACCCAAGAGAACCATGTATAAGCATGATGAGATAAAGAAGAGAGAAGATCACTCTCTCCACGAGTTACATCCTTTTATAGCAGGTCCAAAGCCTATTTGGCCACTTGGCTTTCCCACCAAAATGCTAACCCTACCAATTTTGGGTCTAGATTCAATGTACCCAACTTATTCAAATTGAATCTACTCAAACTCGCATTCTATCTTTCCCACACTTTCAAAAAGTGTTTATTCAAATGAAATTTAGACTAATGAACTTTGAAAAGTCAACCTCTAAGTCTAAAACAAGTTTTGGCCTCAATATGCCAATTATGGAAATATTGCAAAATGTGATGAAACTAGTTGAATCTTTCACACTCCCTCTTCAACTAGTTTTAGCATAGACTTTGATAATACTCCAAGTGAAGTCCTACGCTTCATGAACAAGTCTTTTCCCAATGCTTTGGTGAAGATATCAGCTACACATTCCCTTGAAGACACATGTTGAAGCTCCACCTCCTTTGCAATGACTCGCTCCCTCACAAAATGATATTGTATCTCAATATGCTTGCTCCTAGCATGAAAGATAAGATTGGATGCCATTCTTTGGGCTGATTGATTGTCACAAAAGATGATTGGGCTCTCTGAAAAATCCAGCAAGTGAAGATCCTTGATCATCCTTTTGATCCATACCATCTCCTTTGTGCAATGTGTAAGAGCTTTGTACTCGGCCCCACTAGATGACAATGAGATAGTGGCTTGTTTCTTTGACATCCATGATATAGCTCCATCACCTATGAAAATACAAAACTAATGGATTTCCTATCCATTACATCTCCAGCATAGTCCGAATCTGAAAATCCAAAAAGATTAGGTGATGATCCCTCATACAATATGCCAAAATCTCGAGTTCCAATGATGTACCTCAAAACTCGCTTTCCTAGCTTCCAATGCTCCTAGCATAGTTTTTGCCAATAGAACTTTGATCCATCATAAGAATGATCTTCTTCCTAAGAATAGATCTCCTTTCAATGATCATGTAATGCTCAAAATAGAAACAACCATAATTGATATAGAGAATAGTGTGCACTTGGGATGCTCCACTATTTCTTACATCAATTTTACATGTAAAAATGTGACTAGAACATGAAGAATCAAATAGAATGTAAATGAAATGATTCCACCATGCTTCCAACTTTGAACTCTCTGGAAAAATACAGCAAACAAACAATAAATGTGAGTGATCAACTTTTGCTTGCATGTCTCCTCTTCCTTTGTCCTTTGTTGCCTTGTATCCACCATGATACTCCATGAATGAGCCTCCATCTTCATCTTGCCACAAGAAACCATCAAACCTTGGAAATCCATGAGTAGGTGAGTACATAAATGATGCAAATCCAGCACCACATGACTCCATAAACCAAGTAGTTTGCACTAGTCCATCTTCAAGATCTACTTGACACAAGAAAATGACCATGAATTCACCAAAAATTGACAATCTCCAAATATTGGCACCAAGTAGCTCAACACTTGAGAACTTAGCCATGGATGAGTGACATAATGAACCTCCAATAGCTTCATTTCCATCAACAAAATCAGCCAAGAATGCTAGTACAAATCCAACATCAAAACAATGCTCACTAATGTAGCTAGTTTTACCATATCTTGACAATTTGCACACATCCACATGAAATTGCTCAAACATGAGATAGAACAAGTAAAGTAAACTTGAACAACACTTCCTTGCTGCTCCTTTGACCTTACTTGAGTCTTCAATATGCTGCAAAAACAGATCCATAACACCTTTGCCAATTACCTTTCCTTTGATGCTCTTGACTAGCTCCAAATTGCCAACTTCCCTTTTGACTAGTTGAAGTGCTTTGAGATCAACCTCTTGATCTTCAACTTGACCATCAAAGTCATTGAACAAAATTTGTTTTCCAGATCCATTATTTGATTTTACAGCAAGATAACATCCATCCACTTGCATAGCTCCATGTACACAAGAAGATCCTCCAAAAGATGTTCCACTCTTCATAAGAGATCGATACTCAAGATCCATTGGTTGGATCCACTCCTCTTCTTTCCTTGCTTGATCTACACTTGTAGGATCATCCAAAGAGGTTAGGAAAGCAACATAATTTTCAGAAACTACTTGCTTACCCTTTTGATCATATGTGAGCCTTGAAGGTACTTGTCTTTCTCTTGATGTTCTCCTTGGCTTTTGACTTGATGAAGGTCCATCATCA
Organism: Diphasiastrum complanatum; assembly: GCA_029204225.1. Classification (NCBI taxonomy): domain Eukaryota; kingdom Viridiplantae; phylum Streptophyta; class Lycopodiopsida; order Lycopodiales; family Lycopodiaceae; genus Diphasiastrum; species Diphasiastrum complanatum. The sequence goes on along the minus strand of CM055111.1, from coordinate 1,531,428 downwards.
CCACCATCCAAAGTAGGATCCTTCTCATCAACATCAAGAATGTTAGATCCATCTACTTTGTTAGTAGAAGGAATGTAAACCTTGTAGGCTTTACTCACCTCACTATATCCAACAAAAATACCTCTTCTTGAAAATGGATCCTCCTTGGTCCTATCATCAAGAGTAATGTTGACATAGCATGTGCATCCAAAGGTTCTTAGAAAGTTGACACTCAGCCTCCTCTTGAATAGCATCTCAAAAGGTGTCCTTCCATCCAAAATAGCACTCGGCCACCTATTGCACAAGAAATTGGCACACAACAAAGCTTGATCCCAAAATGGTTTGTCAAGATTAGCACTTAACCTCATAGCTTTAGCACTTTCACATAAAGTTCTATTCTTCCTTTCAGCCACTCCATTTTGTTGTGGGGTCCTTGATGTTGTATACTCCCTCTTGATCCCATGCTCATCACAAAAGGCCTTGAACTTGTTAAATATGTACTCACCACCATTGTCACCTCTCAAGCACTTGATCTTTGTCGGAAATTGGTTCTCCCTTGCATTCTTGAACTTGACAAAGACATCATACACTTCATCCTTGCTCTTTAGTAGATAGATCCAACAAAATCTACTAAAATCATCAATGAATGTTACATACATCTTAGCTCCACTATTGCTAATTGTAGTAAATCCATGAATATCCGAATGTACAAGTTGAAAAGGCTTTGTAAATCTAGAAATAGATCTAGTATAAGGTGACTTAGACAAAGCACAAGACTCACAAACATGCTTGTCATTACTTAAGGAACTTGGAAGACCAATCACAACCTTCTTCCTTGCCATTACCTCCAATGACTTAAAGTTGAGGTGTCTCATCCTTTTGTGCCAAACCTCTTGAATAGAAATTTGCTCCCTTGCAACACATCCAACTTGGTTAGCAATAACACAAGCATCAAGTTTGAACAACTTCCCTTGCCTTTTACCTTTTCCAATCAAGACATCCTTCCTTTTGATCGAACAAGCATCTCCATCAAACTCCACCTTGAGGCCCTTACTTAGCATTTGACTCACACTAAGCAAATTCTTGGTAATAGATGGAATAAACAAGACATCCTCCAAATGAACATTCCTATTTGTAGAGAGAGAAATAGGAATTGTGCCAATCCCTTTGATTGCACACTCACCATCATTGGCCGTGTAGATCACCCTCTTGTCATTTCCATATGCCAACAAAGAAGTGAAGTACTCTTTGTGAAAGGTCATGTGTGAACTTGCTCCACTATCAATCCACCAAAGATCTAGATCTCCATCATTAGCAAGCATACATGAAGACATCACAAAAGCATCATCATTTGCATCTTGCACATCCAAACCATCCTCATCAAGAGTAAGATTACCTTGCTTGTCTCCTTGATCTCTCTTCTTCTTGTAGCACTCGCTTGCAAAGTGTCCTTTGATGCCACAATAGAAGCACTTGAGCTTTGATCTATCCTTCTTTTTGCCACTTGAAGAAGCATCCACTTGATCTTGCCCTTTAGACCACTTGCTTTTGGTTTTGCCCTTGAATTTGCCCTTTGTGAACATAGCATCCTCTTGAAGTGTCGATGTAGATCCACCTCTTGCTTGAAGCCTATATTCCTCATTGATCAAGATCTCTTGAAGATCCATCAAACTTGGCAAAGTCTTTTGAATAGCAATACTTTGAACAATGTTAGCATGAGCATCCAACAAGCCATTAAGAATCACTTGAATAAGCTCTCCTTCCTTAATGCTTTCATCTATGCAAGCTAACTCATCATTCAATGCTTTCATTCTCAAAACAAAAGTACTTGGACTTTCTTCATTCTTTTGCAAACAAGAAAAGATTTGTCTTCTTAGAGTCAACACTCTAGAAGTAAACTTGGATTCATAAAGCTTCTTTAATGAATTCCAAGCTTCCAAAGATGATGTGCACTTACCAACTTCCTTGAGAAGTTCATTGGTAACATTCATCTTTATCATGTGTAGAGACTTCTTGGCCCTCTTGTCATACCTCAATTGATCTTGTTGTGTTGCTGGTCTCTCCTCCAAACCTACAACAATATCCAAAACATCATTTATCTCAAGAAGTGACTCCATCATCACTTTCCATAATGAATAGTTAATTGAGGTAAGCCTATCATTGGCTTCCAACATGACTCCAATTGAGGTTGCCATGTAGCAATGACCTGATCTTCTCTTTCAACCTGCTTCAATGCACAAAGCACTCCTTTGAACAACAACAAATGCTTTCAAAAGAAATCACCAAGATTTGAAACTATCTCACAAATTCTCTTCTAGCACTTATCCAAGCAAATCAACACATAGAATCATGGAATCTTGATCAACCTATGATCTATCCTCAATCTAATGACTTTTGCCACTTCCTAAGATTGAAACACACTCAAATGAAGTCCAGCAACCTCACTATCTAGAGATCCAATCAAAATTAGGGTTTTGACAAAATCACAAAAAAATTGACTATTCCAAATCTACATGCAAATGCTGAAAATTTGATATGCAATCTATAAGCCACCACTTAGGCTGAACCAATGATCCAAAAATCGGCCAAATCCAGCATGTGAATTCAAAAAACGGAATTGAACAAGTATATTGACCTATTTAGTGTTTTGATCTACAAAAGATCCAATCTACAAAAGCAAAAAATCCGATTTTGGTGTAGAATCCTCTCTAGCATGCTCTAGACTTGATATCTTCACCAAATCATTGATAGATCTGATTTCCTCTTTCATAACCTGAAACATAAGCTCTGATACCATGTGAAAGATTTCAGATCCTTAAGATCCAATCTACTTGAATGATCTTTGGTTAGAAAAACCAGCAAGCTACTGTATTTCACACGTGTGGATCCAAAAATAGCAAATATAGATCATTCTACACATAGAATTGCAAGCAATCACCAAGATAGTGCACCAATGGATAGTAGAACCCAAGAAAACCATGTATAAGCATGAAATGAGGTAGAGAAGAGAGAAGATGACTCTCCACGAGTTACATCCTTTTATAGCAGGTCCAAACCCTATTTGGCCATTTGGCTTTCTCACCAAAATGCTAACCCTACCAATTTTGGGTCTAGATTCAATGTACCCAACTTATTCAAATTGAATCTACTCAAACTCGCTTCTATCTTTCCCACACTTTCAAAAAGTGTTTATTCAAATGAAATTTAGACTAATGAATTTTGAAAAGTCAACCTCTAAGTCTAAAACAAGTTTTGGCCTCAATATGCCAAATATGGAAATATTGCAAAATGTGATGAAACTAGTTGAATCTTTTACAATTTCTACATGCCTACGGAGACTCCTATGACATTAGTTTCACCCGTCATCGTCCGTACTGCAAGTTTTGATTGCCAAGCCCTAATTCCATGTGTTATCGGCCCAACTGTGAAGTGTTGTATAAGCATCTGATTGGGGCATGGTTTAGGGCTACACTGCATTTTTTCGTGCCTGCCAAGACTCCTACGCTAACAGCATTCGCCTATTATCGCTCATAGTGGAATCATCCAATCCCATGCCCTAATCCCATGTATTTCTTGGCCCTCGCTTTGATATGATCTGTAGGCATCCAATTGTGGGGCGTCTTAGGGCCACACTATGTTTTTCCATGCTCAATAGAATGACTAGGATGTATGCTCTGATAAGTAAAAAGTTATGCGAAGCTTTGAACTTTATTCATTGGAAATTAGACAAACAAAAAATCTTAGGATTTTAGGGTGATGCTTGTCACAACTGTTGTGAGCAATTCAATGCAGTATATTTTCTTGTCTTGAACATTTGCCTGTTTATTCCTTTTGCAGGTCTAATTTCATATTGACACGAAGCCGGTCGCTGGCCGAGGCGTTTGGGCCAAGGTTGACCTTATAGAGGGGGATGTGGCTACGCACCATGGTAGATGGAGATGCTTGCATTGCGGTGGGCTCTTCATAGGATCGCTCACCATGATCAAGGCTCACTTGCTGCAGCTCAGAGGGCCAAATGGGTGGACATTGGGCATATACGCGTGCCCTAGGATTTCTGATGAGGAGGTGCAAAGGCTAATGGACATGTACATGCCTGTTGGTACATCCACCCAGCCAGTGACATCAGCACAAACTTTTGGTCAGGGATCAATAGCAGGGGCAGCTACAAGATCACGTGCAAGGCCTAGTACAGGTGCAGGTGCAAGTAAATCTTCCTCGAATCATGAGTTCGTTGATGTTGAGAAAATTGAAATTTGAAAGGTAGTAAAAAAAATCACTCATTGTTTGTTAGAAGCCAATCATCCACAAAAGTAAAAAATGTGATGTTGTCTCTCGTAGCATCTCACTAATCCCAACATGGCACCTTCAAAGTGCCACACAGGATGGGAGGATGCCACATGGCAAGTGAGAGGATGTGTGTGACACTAGAAGTTCACAACCAAGGTCCCTAAACCAGCAACTATCAAGTCTTTGGCAGCCACTCTCAAGTTCCCCACCTGTTTTACAAGCATATTCAAGGGGGGAGATGAATTAACACTTGCAATTGCAAGGTTAAAGGCAGTAAGTATCAAGTGCACCCTTTCTCAAGTTCCCAACTTCTTTTACAACCATATTCTAGAGGGCAAGGATCAGCAAACGACAAAACATTTCAAGCATCATCATCCAAGACAATCACAAAGAATCAAAATTCGAACCACCAATTCTTGATTTGAATCTCGATTTTTTGTTTTTGAAAATCTAGTTTCCAAGTTTGTTGAGAATTGTGTAATAGTTAAAAGCAATTCACTAGCGACAAGCACTATATCGTCCACCTCCCATTTGTATCTCTATTTACTATCATCAGTAACATTTAAATTTTCCACATGATCTAAGATTCATGATTTCCTAAAACCTGGAAGTACATTATATTTGCAGAAAAAACCACTTCATTCTTAAATGCTTGATTCGAATCTTTTGGATTCTGTTCAAATCGATTTAAATCTTCTGGTGACTATAACCGTCCTTCTCCAAGAACAAATCAAGTACTACAATGAATGGACTAGTTGCTTTTGGGTAAAAAACTCTTCACTATCATTCTCCGACCAACGAACAAGCAAAACATTGTTGCAATAATGTATGCAATGATGCAGAGAGGGAACCTTCTCCAATGTTCAAGTTGCATAATTAATTTTTGGATAACTTCTAGGAATCTTGTAAATTGCCACATGTCAATACAATAAAATCAGTTCCTGCAAACATTTTGTAATGAAACATTGTGCATTTTTTATGCATCGGTTGTTGGAAACTTACCAAACTGCCAGCAGCTATGTGGATGATCTTTTGCCAATAGCTTGGAACCAGGATATTCAATCTAGAAAATCTAGTAAAAACGAGTTTTTGTTGGATTCTAGATTGAATAACATTTACATGCAACACCAAAGCTGGGAAGGAGGTGAAGGTCTCGTCTTGAATGTGAGCTGGGTGAGTGTGACTATTGTGCTTGTAATGAAGAAAGTACTGATGCTAATGTGTGGAAGCTTATGTGATGGAATTTAATGGAATGCTCTGAACTAGATATCTCTGGTTCCGTGGAAAATTCCTGGTTGCTATCTGTTATTAGTCAGATTGCAAAAAGATGTGAGAAAATGTTCATGTCACATGATGTGAGCTGGTAGATTACGACTTGAAATCGTGTGACCTTTTTGTTTTGTGAAATGAGCAAAAATATGATTTGTTTGCAAGTTTCAGGCTGAAGCAGAAAACTTTCTGGAAGTTTCCTAATGATGCCTGTACTACTACATCTTAAAAAAATTGTGCGGGCATGAATCTGTAATGAATTCTTGGATGTGTGGCTGAGTCACGGTTTATTTTGCGACCTTGAAGTTGCTAGAAATTTGGTATAACAATTATGACTTTTTCCCAAGCAGTAGTAAATTTTGCTAAGAGTGCCACATCTCCGAGAGGAATGAAAGTTCGCAAGACAGATGGATGCTTCATTGTTGATCCTAGATATAAATTTTGGCAACCAAGTGTTTTATAAACCCATTGATTTTGGGCTTTTTATGCCAAATTAGGATGCAGGTTTGTGAAAGGGCAGAGAGTAGTGGATACAGCAGGACAAACAGGAGAACCGTCAAAGGAATTTGACACAGGATGGCCTGAAAAGATCTTGGTAAGGATCAAAGCAGTGAACTATGATTCACTAGGAGTCTCAGCACTGCACTGAATTGAAGCAGCAACAATGGCAGTTCTGTGAGCGGATACGAAAGTATTGGCGAGAACAAATCAGGTTGTGAGAAAGAATCTTGGTCCACTCATTAACTCTCCATGAGCAACACTAAATGAATAATTGTAAAAGCATAACATTTGAAGCGTCAACCTAGTGACAAACCTAAATATTGTGTGCCATCATAAGCAATGACCAATCGCCATTTCCAGCTGCTACTCGTCCCATGCTCTCCTTCTTTTCCAAAATCTTCACCGCAATGAATTAGTTCATCATCATCTGCTCCCATAATCTGCCATATTCCCATGTCCATTACTGTCCCTTCAACACACAGGGCAATTTCATATTCAAGGCTAACAATGCCATTAAGCAACCATTAACATCCATGAAGAACGACTACGTGACTGCGTGCATCAGAAAACGACGCTATTAAGCATGGGTGACAGCAAATGGCAAAATTTGAAATTCCTAAAGAAGTGAGCAATCCTGAAGAGGCTGTTACCTTTTTGGGTGAAAATCCACCATCCAGTAAGACGTCACCATTAGCAGTGAGAGTCTTGGAATACGCAGCAAAGATGCAAGCGGCAGGTCCTTGACGAGAAGGAAGAGGGAGCAGGGAGCAGGAGGAATGGGAAAGAGAGGAGAGACGGATGGCAGCAGCAGACGCTGATGATGCAACTACTCCCATCATTTCTGTTGCAAAATACGCAGCAAGCGGAACTGACTTATTTTTCATGTGCCTCGTATACAAGTAAATCAGGAACAAGTTTTAAAAAAAAACCCTAAATATTATTTATGATAGAGTGGGTTAGTACACTTAATTGGTGCATATCTATCAATACACCTCTGAGTTACTTAGATCTGTGTATATCTCTCACCTCTCACTTAGAGATAACATAACGACTTTGTCATGTGAAAAAAAGAAAGCCACCTATAATCTTCATAGCGTTCCATGATGAATTTATCGCACAACGCAATGTCTCTTGGTTTCACACACCACTTACGCAATGTCTCTTGGTTTCACACACCACTTGCCTTCATTGAATGTTAGCACAAGTCCTAGAGCATCTGTAGGCCTCTTCATGCTACAAAACAAGCAAGCTTCAGCTTCATGGGTATGTTGCAATTGATCAAGCTGTGTCAAGAAGGATGATGAGGATGTCAATCCTAGATTAGCAAAAAACATTGATGTCTCTTGGATTGCAAGAACACATTGGCCTAGCATTGAAATAATAAATTGTTATTCTTCAGTGTATGCCATCAGTTGGCAGTAGTTTCATTGTCAGTAGCTATGTTGGTAGCAGCAAGGTGGATTGGCAGCATCAGTGTGAATAGTAGGCTTAGTTGCATTAGTTCATTCATGCCATAAAGTAGCTTGTTTCAAGAAGCAATGTGAAAGAAGACAAAAGCTAGTTAGGTAGTGGCATGCCAAGTGTCATCATGAGGTTGGCCCCAACCGCCTCATGACTTGTACAAATCAAATGAATGATTAGAAATAGTTAATTAGGAGTATGAAGTTTCATTGAAATTCCTTGAGCCCCAAATCGAATTCCTAAAATCTAGGAGTGATTGGTAAGATTTACCACCAACACTATGAGTCATCAAACTCCACCTACCAAATGGATAAGCATGCTATTGTACACACTTTTTGAGAATCAAGATTGATGGTGATTTTGGCAATTTTGCTCTTGCAAGTGAAATACATGCTTGATTAATGTGATAAATTTTTGGGTCTATTGAGTAGAATTGAACGTGATAATAATATTGTACTTTCCATATGTGTGAGAGACCGTGACAATCATTAAATGCTAATTTACTTGTGGTGTTAAAAGGCAATTGCCAGTCTGGATGCAAAATAGCTAGATTTGATGTATAGAATTCTAGCAATTCAATCGAGTGCAATACTTGATGCTTGACTCATGATTAGAGATCCAAATGAGGTTCATAACCTCTGATACTAACCTGGTATCAGAGCCAAAATCCAAGCATTCACCAAGTTCTATCTCAAATTAGCAAGTTTTCATGTTCTGGTGGCTTTTTTGAAGCATTTCATAGACAGTCACTCGATTGGATCTCAAGCTTATTACTTTGATTATAATTAATTCTCAAGTGGTTTCAGGGTCAAGTAGGTTCTTTTCACTATGTGATGTTCAAAAACTGAGAATGATCCAAAACTTTGTGTTGGTACCAATTTAGTATGTGTATATTGTGTCTAGAATCAAGAGTTTGAAGAGGACTTTCACATGCATGTCATTCCTAAGGAAGCACATCATCATTTTTATTGTATTTATCTAATGTTTAGACCATGGTAGGGCACCCTCCTATGTCACTTTAGTTTATATCGATTCAAGTACAATCTACTTTGTGTAAACGCCAAAATTTCATTGATTTTCTCAAGTGTAGTCAATAGAATGGAAAATTGTGAGGTAGTTTAGCTTCAAATCTCTTTTGATCCTTACCAAATCTCAAGTGGAGACTGATTTAGGCCTAAGTTGGTCTAAAATTAGTGTTTGGATATGAGAAAAGTAATTTGTAGCTCAAGCTTAAGTGCTTCGATCTTGGTGAATTGAATAAGGACAATTTTTCAAAAAAATTGACATTAGTGAGGAGAGTGAATCTAATAGTGATGAAGATTTTATTGGATACTGATAAAACTTTGTGTACATTACTAAAGGTTGCACACACATAGAAAATCACCTCTGATCATAGTTCACACATGTGTACTTTGTGTACCACAAAATCTTTGTTATGGCTTCAATTGGAGCATTTTTTTTCAAAGCTAGTGAGAGATTGACTAAGGATGGAATCAATTCTAGTCCTTCAAGATCTCATAGATATTGTGATGGGGATTGAGGAGGAGCCTCAACTCCTTCAAGAGAATGTGAGATTCAAGAAGAGATCTAGAATGACACTTCATTGCATGAAGATGAATGTGTCCGATGAAATTCTTAGGGGAGTAGGTAGAGCGCCTAGACCTGTTTGGACACTTTTTGATTTGACCAAAAATTGCCTGTTTGATCCAAAATCCCAAATCTGTGCATACCAATCACACAAACTTGAGATTTAGACATTGTTCTTAGTTGTTTATCACATTGTTTCATACAAAGCCATTGTATTTGAGTCAATTGTGGTTTCTTTGAGCACTCCACACATGCCAAAGAAATTTTGAACCAAAACTTGTCTAAACTCCATTGCAAAGTGAGAGGTTGATCTAGTTTGTAGAACATTGGTAGAAATTTTGAGATCTATCTCAAATTTTGTTGCAAGATCTTGCATAGGAATTGGTAGTACACAAAGAAACATATCTTTTCGTTTATTACAAGGATTTTTCATAGTTTAATGGCCTCTATGGGATCCTCTTAGAACTAGTGAAAGACTAAAGACCTCCAATCACTCTATTTGAAAGGTTAGAATGGAGTCTATCCTAATACTCCAAGATGTAATGGACATAGTTCTTGGACTTGAGGAGGAGCCTCAAGCACAACAAGAAGTACCAAAATATAATAAGAGAGCTAGGATGGCCCTTCACTTTATCAAAATGAATGTCTTTAATGAGATTTTAAGAGAAATTGGCTCTTGCACCTCTGCTAAGGAAGCTTGGGATGCACTCAAAGTCATCTATGAGGCCAAGAACACCTCTAAAATAATCACTCTTAGGAATCAAATTTTCAAAGTTTCCAAAGAAGTGATGAGAGTGCTTATAGTTATGTATTGAAAATCAAAGATGTTCATAGAGAGCTTACTTGTGTTGGAGTCTCAATCAACCAAAGTGAGCTAGTTCAAGTCATCCTTAATGGCTTGAAAGAAGAATATGACAACCTTGTCCAATCCTATGCTATCAAGGAGGAGTTACCCAATTTGGAGAATCTTCAAGAATAAAGCAAGACAACAGTACAAGCTTTTGAGGATGGACAAGCTATCTCTCAATCATAATGAAGATGACAAAGCTTTATTTGTCAAATACAAGCACAAAGGGAGGAACAAGAATCAACACTATCATGCCTTCAACAAAGACAAAGCAAAGGACAAAGACAAAGATGGAGAAGAAGATGATTCCACATCCTCCTTCCTCCAAGTTCAAGAAGAATAAGATCAAGTGTTTTTTTTGTGGCAAGAAAGGCCATTATGCCAGTAATTGCTTCAAGAAGAAGAATCAACTCAAACAACATCATCAATGAGAAAGAAGAAGATTCCATTGCAAGAGAAGGATCCCTTATGGTGTCAAGTTTCTCCTCTACACCCTTCAAGAAGGATGGATCATGGTATATTGATAGTGGTGCTTTATCACACGTGTTGCTCCAAGAAATATTTTGATTCTTAAGAAATCAATATACACAGTAAACGATCATGAATGTACTATTGAAGGAATTGGGAGTATTCCCTTGAAGCTTGCATCTTCTAAAGTTTTATCTCTTTCCAATGTTTTTTTTGTTCCTAAACTCACAAAGAACCTTATAAGTGGCCTTGATATGAAATTCAACATCAATACTTGTACTTGTACTATTAAGAAAGGTGATGAGATCCTAGCACATAAATCTAGATATGGTGGCATTTTCAAGTTAAATCCACAAGAAGTGCAAATCTTGTGATGTTTCTTATATGACTAATATTTCCAAGGAGGAATTATGGCATAGGAGATTGGGACATTCCAATCAACAAATCCATGAGTTCTATGGTCAAAGATGCAAAAGCCATTGGCTTATCAAGATCACTTTCCAAAGAGATCAAGCCATGTGAGGCTTGTGTAATAGCCAAATCACATAAGAAGCCATTTTCAAGGTCTTGAGAAAAATCACCATATGAAATCTTATTCAATAAGAAACCTAAGGTTGATCACCTTAGAGTTTTTGGAAGTACTTTCTTTGATCATATTCCCTTGAAAACAAGGAGGAAAGATGATCCAAGTTCACTCAAAGGGATCATGGTTGGGTATTCATCCAACAAGAAGGCATATAGAATCTTTATTCCCCCTACCTCAAGGACAATTGAGAGTAGAGATGTCACATTTTTTGAGGATCAAAAATTCAACTTGGCTGAGGCCGAGATCAAGGCATCTCAAAGAGCATCTCCTATTATCTCTTTTGAAGACAATCATGAAGAGATGGGGTCGAGATTTGAGGAGGAGTTGCCTCAATTTTTTTCACCTAGAAGATCCTTGAGAGAAAGATCCAAGCCCAAGAGGCTCTCATATGTTGACAAAGGCAAGCACGTGGATCTTGACTCCACTAATTATGCATATTTCATATCACATGAAGAGCCAAAGGATGTCCAAGATGCATTGAACTCAAAAGAGTGGTTTGAAGCAATGAAGCAAGAATATGATGCATTGATCACCAATAACACATGGGAGCTTGTGGATCCTCCATTCAACAAGCACATTATTGGATGCAAATGGGTATTTCGAACCAAGTATAATCAAGATGGCACTATCAAAAAACTTAAGTCAAGATTATGTGCAAAGGGATTTACTAGAATCCAAGGACTTGATTATGAAGAACCCTTTGCACCCGTGGCAAAGATGGTGACAATAAGGATGATCATATCTCTTGCTACCTATTTCAAGTGGAAGGTGTTCCAATTGGATGTCTCCAATGCCTTTCTAAATGGTGATCTTGAGGAAGAGATTTATATGGAACAACCTCAAGGATTCATCAAAGATGAGTCCAAAGTTTGCTTGCTATTCAAAAGTCTTTATGGACTTAAGCAAGCACCAAGATCCTGGTATGCTAGACTCAATTCTTTCCTTGTCTCACTAGGATTTATCCTTAGTGACTATGATCCTTCCATGTATCTAAAGTTTTATGCTAGTGATATTGTCATTCTTCTAGTTTATGTTGATGATATTATCCTAAGTGGAAGTTGTATCGATTTAGTTAAAGAAAGTAAGTTGCACTTGGAAGTGAGTTCAAGATGCAAGATCTTGGAGAAACCCACTACATATTAGGCCTAGAGATTGACTTTCATAATGATCAAGCTTTAATATGTCAATCTAAGTATGCTCTTTCAATGTTGAAAAAAATTAATATGATAGATTGTAAGAACATTGATACTCCTCTGGCGCAAGTTGTAAAAGATCCTAATAAGGGAGATGAAAGATCCTTCAAGGAGATCACCCTTTTTAAGAGTCTTATTGGCTCCTTAATATGGCTTACAATAAGTAGGCCCAATTTGAGTTTTAGTGTTTATAAATTGAGCCAATCAATGCAAGATCCTACAGTTCCTTATTGGAAAATGGCCAAAAGGGTACTAAGATACATATCTTCAACTTATGATTATGGTTTGTTCTACAAGAGTGAAGATTTATCCATCATTGGCTACTCAGACTCGGATTTTGCTAGTGACAAAGTGGATCGAAAGTCTACAAGTGCATATGTTATATATCTTGGTGGAAATCTAATATCATGGCTTTCTAAAAAGCAAGATACCATATCTCTCATCATGTGAAGCCGAATATAAAGCACTTACAACTACAACAAAAGAAGTGTTATGGATCAAAAGACTACTTTTGGAGCTAAAGACTATCAAGGAAGATGATCTACCAATGATCAAGTGTGATAATATTTCGGCAGCAAGCACATCGAAGTTGCACACCATTTTGAGAGAGAGAAGCTCATTGGAGGACTGGAACATATTGACACATCATCATGTATTGCCGATCTACTCACCAAACCTTTGAGAAAAAATTCCTTCATTAAAAAGCATAGATCCAACCTTGGATTTATTCCAAGATCAATGTTCAAGTCAAATAAATAACTTTTTAGGAGGAGTGTTGAAAATCAAAAAGCCATCTATCTTGACTTTGATGAAGTTTTTCATCATGCATGTAGTTGTAGAATGTGAAAAAGCCAAATTTGGCCTAGTAGAAACTCGAGTCGCTTCACATGCATAAAGTTTAGTTTGCCAAATGTAACATGCAAAGCAAACTAAAACTTATATTGGCACATGCATGGACATTTGTACATTTGTATTTTAGAAAGGTTATAACTTTTGATTGGCTCATCAAATTGATTTGCCATTGTCAATTCTCAACTTGAGATGCCGCTCCAAGTGTCCTTGACCTTGGTAGGTTCTAACTTCCGAAAAGTTGAACTAGAAGCCCCATGCCATTCTGCCATATTCACTGGCATAACTTGGCATAATGCTCGGATCTCACCCACCTACAATTGATTTCCCTCTCTCAATTCTTGCCAATCAAGAGTTTCACGATGCCTCATTGCAACTTAATCGCATTTACTAGCTTTCTCCAATGCAATTCTACCCTTTCCGCTCTCACCCACCACGAACTATCACGTCGCACCTTTGATTCCCAACATGACTCGTCAACGAAAATGCCAACTTAAAAAAAATCAATTTGCATTCTCATGGTATTATACAAAATGCAGCTCTTGCTTTTCCTAGGCTAATTGAATCATTGCATTTGAGAAAAGGCCACTTCTGAATCCAAAAATTAGTATACCAATGTCTATATAATATGGACCTTCAAGCCATTTTTTGAATTTAGAAAAATGGTCAAAAAAAATGCTGGTTACTAGTTGTTTTCAAAAATAGTCTAGTTTGACTGTTTTTCAAAAAAAATGAAAGCTATAAATTTTTTTTTGCTAGGCCCATGCACGTAGCCGTACACGAGCAAGTAGGCTCTGCACAGGCAATGTGCAAACTACAATTTGCTAAAACAAGTTTTGCAAAGGTTTTTAAAGCTTGATTTTAATTAAGTACATAGGTACAAAAGCTTTGACTGTTTTTCAATTTTTTTTGAAAGCTGCAGATTGTTTTCTGTTAGGCCCATGCACGTGGTCGTACACGCGCAACGGGCTCTGCACAGACAGTGTGCAGACTACAAGAAGATGTTTTGCAAAAAAAAAAAGCTTGATTTTAATTTAGTACATAGGTACAAAAGCCTTGGAGTACAAAAAAGTACAAAGGAAGCTTTGCACATACTCCAAGCTTTGCTATGCTTTTCAATTATTAGGCTTAATAGAAAAACTTTTAACAAAAGCTTGACTATAAGGTTATGCAAAAGCTTGAATGTAACCCATTTTTTTAGGAGCCCCCCCATCTTTATTAAGCCTACCATATTTAGTTTCAAAAGATTTTGAGTTGTAAGCAAACAAACAGTCCAATTCTGACTCAAACAATCAAATGTCTTGTCTAGATAAATGTTGATGAATAGTACTTTATGGTTGTGGTAAAGAAGGCTAGAGTTTCATAGTAAAGAAGGCCTGCAAGACGTGTATGGTGTGGAGCATTTGGCTACTAAGGAACAAAATTAATTTCATGGGAAGGCCTAGAAACATCCCCATATCCAGTCTCCTTAACTTTGCTCAAAGAGTTAACATTATACATGCTCATGATATTTAATAGCCTGGTTGCGTGATGTGGTGTTTTAGAGTTTCTTGTTTTTTTTTCTTCTTCTCTGTAGGCCTCTAGTGGCCCTATAGCATTTTTACTCATATTTCTTGTAAATTTTGTCCATAATCAATATATGATTTCTAGCATATACAACCAAGAAAAACATGGCCTCCCCTTTATGGGGACAAGTTACTATGAAGAATGTTTAGCATGGAGTCTATACATGTCAATTGTAGTTATTTAGCAATAGGCTTCAACTCAACTTGTATGACGAATATTATAATTCTAATTATCCAACACTTTTTATAACACTTGACTCCACTAAACACAATTAGAATGCACCTATAACAATATCATATATTTCCTTAGCACAACTAGAATGCACAGAAGACAACAAATTTGAAACTTTTCACAATATTATAAATTAGGTGAGATCAATTAATCATATATACTAGAAAAATTAAGGTTCATATAGTACTTCGATTATTTTGTTGAGAGAGCATAAAATCTTCTACATCAGCAAGTATTATTTTTTCTAGCTTTGACGCAATAACGGTAAGCTATTATGATGAGTTTCTAGAAGTTGTTGTGAGTTGGAGCATGAAAATACATTATTTCGTCAATTGTTTTTAATTGCAATCTCTAAAAGAAAACCACAATTGAAATGTTTGTCTAAGTTTGCATGTACATGTTTATGACAAAGCTTTCAAATCACGTTGTTTTTTTGAGATTTTTTGAAGGTTTAAAATTCTCTTTTACTGATATTGTTGAACATACCTAGGATTTTCTACATCAACGTGTCGTTTTATTTTGAAGTAAAGGTTTCTCTTAAATTTTTTGGAACTAGATTATTGATCCATTTTTGCAGACAAAGTACCTTCTACCTGCACAAGAAATCATAAAAAGTGCATATGGAAAATCAACATACTCATAAAGATATTTTACAATTAGTATAAATTCTGATTAATAATTGATTTATTAGACAAACTAATGTTCTGTTAAATTTCACACATGTGGGACACCCCAAAAGTGTGATTGATCTCCTAAGATGTGGGTGATTACACAAAGATCAAACTATAGATTGAATTTCAAGATCTATCTTACAAATCTAAGGCAAGAGTACAATGCAACATGCATAAATCATTCACCAAAGTACATTCACACATGTGGGAGACTTGTGGATGAAAAAACTAAGTATAAACAAGCCAAGCCTTGCTCTAAAAAGAGAGAGAAACCAACTACAAGCTCTCAGGTAGAGAGAGAAACCAAGAAAAGTTCTAAGTGTAGAATCTCATATAATCTCAAAAAACTAAGTGTAGAAATGATCTATCATACATACTAATAGGAACTCGAGGTAGGGAGGAGTGATTTGTGATTGGACCTCTTTTTTACCTCCTCTAAATTTGATTGGCTTGGTGACATATGAGCCCTCAAACTTGATTGGACCAATTTTGTGGATTTCTCTCTTTTGATTGGTCACAAGATCTCATGCCAACACATAGGGAAGTGTTACACATCCATCTCATCATGACAATTGTAGCAAGCCTAAGCTAGCTCGAGCCACATCAAACTCTAGTTTTGGCCTAATCATTTTACATGTGCACTTGCTCGATTGCCTCTAATGCCAAAATTGGCCTAATCACCCACTAACATGTGGATTGACACAAAAAGTCAACATACCCCCTAACTCAACATAGATAGCTTTTTATATTTTTCACACTCCTCCTAAAAAGATATATTTTAAAATAAAATAGATATTGGAATCAAGCCAAGGTTGGATCTAAGCTTGATGAAAGCACTCTTGAGTTTCCTTACGAAATGATGTGAAACTTCAATAAGCATTCTCCTTGCATGAAAGATAGGATTGTTGGCAAGGGCTTGGACCGAGATGTTACTTCCACAGAAGATAACGTCATCTACATGGATGAGAAGAATGACAAGATGACTATTAAAAACTTTATGTACATGGAAGGATCATAGTCACTTAGAACAAATCCAAGTGAGATGAGAAATGAGTTGAGCCTTACATACCATGATCCTGGGGTTTGCTTGAGCCCATATAAGCTTTTTTAAAGTAGGCAAACCTTGGATTCCTCACCTTGCTTGATGAAGCCTTGTGGTTGCTCCATATGTATCTCCTCCTCAAGATACCCATTAAGATAAGCATTAGAGACATCAAGTTGAAACATTTTCCACTTGAAGTAGCAAGCAATAGATGATGATCCCTTATAGTCACCATCTTTGCAACAGGTGAAAAGGTGTCTTCATACTCAAGGCCTTGAATTTGAGCATAGCCTTTTGCACATAGCCTTGCTTTGAGCTTGTTGATAGAACCATCATTGTAGTAGTTGATTCTAAACACCCGTTTGCATCCAATAATGTGATTGTTGGTGGGTGGATTCACTAGCTCCCAAGTGTTGTTGGTAATCAAAGCATCATGCTCTTGCTTCATATCTTCATACCACTCCTTTGAATGGAGTGCATCTTGGACACGACTTGGCTCTTCATGAGAGATAAAAAAATGCATAATTGGTGGATTCAGCATCCACTTGCTTGCCTTTATCAATGTATGAGAGCCTCTTGGGCTCGGATCTCTCTCTCTCATGGATCTTTTTGGTGTGAATGCATGAGGATGATCCTCCTCAAGCCTCGACCCCATCAAATCTTGATTGTCATCACTAGAGATAATAGAAGATGTATCATGAGATGCTTTGATCTCGGCCCCATCCAAGGTGATCTTTTGGTCTTCATGAAAAATAACATCTCTACTTTTAATAACTTTGCAAGTAGAGAGTATGTAGACTCTATAAGCCTTCTTGGTAGATGAATATCCAACCATAACTCCTTTGCTTGAGCTAGGATCATCCTTCTTCCTAGTCTCCAAAGGGACATGAGCAAATCAAATACATTAAAGACTCTAAGGTGATCAACCTTAGAGTTTTCTTTATGAAACATCTCATAAGGTGTCTTTCCTCCAAGAGCAAGATGAGGGAGTCTATTGCATAGATAATTGGCACAATTGATGGCCTCTCTCCAAAAATGCTCAGGCAAGGATGCTTCAATTCTTAGAGCTTTGGCACATTTACGTAGAGCTCTATTCTTTCTCTCGACCACCCCATTTTGAGAAGGGGAATAGGCACAAGAAAATTCTATTTGATTCATTCTTGCTCACAAAAATCATGAAACTTGTTAGAAATGTACTCTCCACCACCATCACATCTCAAAGCTTTGATCTTGAAAGTGAATTGCTTTTCAACAAAAGCTTTGAATTTGAGGAAACAATCAAACACCATAGCTTTGGAAGATAGAAGATACAACCATGTATATCTTGTGTAGTCATCAATAAAGGTGACAAAGCAAGTGGCTCCTCCCTTGCTTTTGCATGATGAGAAATGGACATCCGAGTGCACAAGCTCAATTGATGACGAGTCTTGATATTTGGATTTGGCATCCTAATATGACTTTGCAATAGCACATGCTTCACAAGGCTTGACACAAGGTTTGATATCCTTGGATAGAGTCTTTGGCAAACCAATAGCTTTGGCTTCTTTGACCATAGAGTGCATAGATTTGAAGTTGGGATGGCCCAATCTTCTATGCCATAATTCTTCTTTGGAAAGCTTGGTCACATATGCAATATCACAAGAGCTAGCACTCTCTCTTGGATCCAGTTTGCAGATGCCTCCAAATCAAGATCCACATGCAATAATCTCATCTTCTTTTTTGATTACACAAGTGTCAGTATGAAACTTGACATCAAGGCCATTATCAAGCAATTGGCCAACACTAATAATATTCTTAGTGAGCTTTGGAACAAAGAGCACATTATTGAGAGACAATACTTTAGAGGATGCAAATTTTAAGGGAATACTCCCTACTTCTTCAATTTTGCATTTACAACCATTTGCAGTATAGATGGATTTCTTGACTCCTTCATAAGGCAAAAGAGTGGAAAAATATTCTTTGGAGCTACACATGTGAGAGCTAGCTCCACTATCAATATACCACATACCATCTATTCTGAAAGGAGAAGAAGAGAAGCTTGATACCATAAGAGATCGTTCTCTATCACTTTCATTTGCATCACTCTCTTTCTCATTGGAGATGTTGGCTTGCTTGAATTGGTTTTTCTTCTTGAAGCAATTTGTGGCATAATGGCCTTTCTTGTCACAAAAGAAACATTTGATCTTCTTTTTCTTCCATTTTGATGTAGAATCTTGAGAGGAATTCTCCTCCTCTCCATCTTTGTCTTTGTCTTTGTCTTTGTTGGAGAATTGTTGATGTTTCTCCTCCCTTTGTGCTTGTCTTTGACAAATAAATCTTTGCCATCACCATCATTGTTGATTGAGAGTTTGCCCATCCTCATAAGCTTGTTTTCTTGTCTACACTCTTCAACAATAAGCTCTCTTTGTAGGGCCTCCAAACTTGGTAGCTCCTCTTTGATAGCATATGATTGGACAAGATTATCAAGCCCTTGAGGATGACTTGCACAAGCTCACTTTGATTGATGTGATCTCCAATGCATGCAAGCTCTCTATTAATGTCTTTGACTCTCAAAAAATAGTTGGAAACACTCTCATCACTTCTTTGGAAACTTTGGAAGATTTGGTTCCTTAGAGTGAGGATTCTAGAGGTATTCTTGGCCTCATAAATGGCTTTGAGTGTGTCCCAAGCGTCCTTGGCCGAGGTGCAAAGCACCAATTTCTCTCAACACTTTATTTGAGATATTCATCTTTATCCTAGCGCTTTTCTTGTACTGTTGGACTTCTTGAAGCAATTGAGGCTCCTCCTTACATCCTAGAGGATTAAAATCAACTCCATTCTCACCTTCCAAATAGAGTAATTGGAGGTGGTTAATCTCTCACTAGACTCCAAGAGAAAGGAACCCATGGATGCCATAAAATCTTGAGAAGATGTCTTGTAATGGATCAAAAGGTGTTGCTTCTCTCTCAATAATGGATCCATTAAAGGTTTTTTACCAACTCCAATATGAGGTCTTGCAACTTGGTGTGAGATCTATCTCACTAGCTCTACCAATCACTCAAGGATGAAGCAAGGACAAATTTTGGGTCAACCTTACTCAAGCACATGGAAAGCACTCAAATCATCAACAAAACACTCAAATACAAAGTGGTTTGCTTGAAACTATGTGACTATGACCTCAAAAAAATTTCTAGGTCTCAAATAGACAAGATTGGCAAGCCTTTTCTTGAGTTTTTGGATCAAACAAGCTACATATGGGTCAATTTTGGTGTGTCCAACCAAGTTGGGTGCCCTACCCACCTACATCTAGATCTACAAAGCCTTTTTCAAATTGTACATTCGGATATTCATGTATTTACTACAATTAGCAATAGTGGAGCTAAGATGTATGTTTTAGTAGATTTTGTAGATGATTTTAGTAGATTTTGTTGGATCTATCTACTAAAGAGCAAAGATGAAGTGTATAATGTCTTTGTTAAGTTCAAGAATGCAAGGGAGAACCAATTTTTCACAAGGATCAAGTGCTTAAGGAGTGACAATGGTGGTGACTACCAAGTTCAAAGACTTTTGTGATGAGCATGGGATCAAGAGGGAGTATACAAAATCAAGGACCTTACAACAAAATGGAGTGGCTGAAAGGAAGAATAGGACTTTATGTGAAAGTGCTAAAGCCATGAGGTTAAGTGCTAATCTTGATAAACCGTTTTGGGATCAAGCTTTGTTGTGTGCGAATTTCTTGTGAAATAGGTGGCCGAGTGCTATTTTGGATGGAATAACACCTTTTGAGATGCTATAATGGTGATCTTGAGGAGGAAGTGTACATGGAGCAACCCGAGAGCTATATTTCATCAACAAAGCCAAATCATGTGTGTCTACTACAAAAGAGTTTGTATGGCCTTAAGCAAGCACCAAGGAGCTTGTATATTAAGCTTAACACTTTTTTACTCTCTCAAGGCTTTGTTATGAGTGAGTATGATCATTCACTTTATTATAGGTTTGTTGGAAATGATGTTACCATATCATCTTGAGTGGTGGAGACAATCAAGATGTGGAGGATATCAAGAGTGCTCTTGAGAAGGAATTTGAGGTGCATGATCTTGGTAACTTGCATTACATTTTGGGAATAGAAGTGATTAGATTTTCTCAATCTACTTTCATTTTTCAAGAGAAGTACACTAATTCTATTCTAGAAAGATTCATATGGTAGATGCAAAAGCTAGTGATACACCTATGGAGTCTCATGTAAAGCTAACTATAAGAGGTAGTGAAAGATCCTTCAAGGACATTACTCTCTATAGAAAGCTAGTTGCTTCACTCATCTATCTAGCCATTACTAGACCAGATCTAAGTTATTGTGTTGGAAGATCGAGTCAATTCATGCAAGATCCTAGTGAGGAGCATTGCAAGCTAGGAAAACGAGTTTTGAGGTACATCATTGGAACTCGAGATTTTGCCATATTGTATGAGGGATCTGTTGGAAATTAAGTCCACAGTTGTCTCCTTGGTGAATGACTATTTCTATTTCAAGATTCTTCTTGCACGTTTATTGATCGTTTATCTAGGGTCAGGTGAAACCAACTTTGGTTCTACGTCTGCTCATCTAATACCTGCAGGAATCGCAACTTAGACGACCAAACTATTTGAAGAACGTCTACAACTGGCTTTTGGCTGATCTCCAACAAAGGGTAACCAATCCTATCATATTTTCATGTTCAAATGTTAAGTTCAATTGTTTTAAGATCATTGAGGACTTGGCCATCTTCGAGGACTTCTAGGAACTAGCATTTAGAACAAGTCTGCAGAGATACATTACTTTTTCAACAGTCTACAGAAATACTCTAAGTGTCGCAACAGTATGTAAAAATGAACGATGTTTTTAACAGTGTTGGCTTTTTCACTTTTTTTTTGAAATGCGACACTTCAACATAGTTGAACAGTTTAACTATTTTTCAACAATGTCGGCTTTTTTGCACTTTCTCAAAAAATGCGACTCTTGCCTTCGGCTTCTTCCTTTCAACTATTTGAAGGAGTTAACTTATGTGTAGTTCAGAAGTTAAAGACACCTTCACACTTTTAAGGGCACTGTCACATTTTTAAAGGACAATGTTAGCTTTTTAAGGATAGTGTCGGGTTTTTGCAAATTCTCGAAGAGAGAGAAAAATCTCGAAGGTCATCTATTTTCAATGAGGAACGTTCCAGGCACTTCCCAGAATTTGCGAAGTGAGAGAAAGCCACTTCATGTAAAATGCGAAGTGAGAGATTTGTAGCTCCTCGTCCGCGTCAACATTCCCTGATTCGTTGACCGTACATATGTATACTCTGTAGTATGTAGAGTGTATATCATAGCCAACCAAGAATCCTTGGTCCACCTTTTTGTCCAACTTCTTCCTCTTCTTGTCTGGTATGTGTGTGTATGCTACACATCCGAAGATCCGAACATGACCAAGATTGGGCTTGCTTATCCACCATACCTCGTGTGGAGTAATATGAGCAACGCTTGATTTGCCTGTCCTGTTCTGTAGGTAGGCAGCTATAGCTACTGCCTCAGCCCATAGTGATCTTGATGCCTTCGAGTAGGCCATCATAGATCTTGCAACTTCCATGAGAGTTCTGTTCTTCCTCTCCGCTACATTGTGTTGTGGTGTGTAGGCTGTTGTCTTCCTGTGGAAAATGCCTCGACTTTTACAGAAGTCAGTAAATCGGTTGGAGATGTATTCTCCTCCCTTGTTAGTCCTGATCCGCTTGACTTTCTTTTCGATCCACCTTATGTGCAGTGTGAGCGTGACTGTGCTTGTAAGGTATTAACATGTGAGTTTGAGAGTTACGGATCATGAGACTTGTAGAACACGATACGGTTTTAGTCAACTTAAAAGACATTATGTACCTCAACTAGTTAGTGACGCTAGGACCGAGTGTTTTCACACACAGGCCTAAGGCATGTCCATTTAACAATAAACTCAATGCTCATTGGAGAGAAAAGATAGGAAGGACTACCCATTTCACATATCAAAGTGACGACCCCCATGTGACAGATGACCTGGCATAAAAAATGCTGACTTTGGGCAAGTGAAGATGTCGGGCCCTCCTACCAAGCCTATGTTTTGAAGGGTGGACATCTACTTTTAAGGTGAAAAGGTGAAAATTCTAAGCAGCTTTCATGACTAAATATGCTTCAATGGTTTTTTTGAAATAATAAATTTTTGACTGGAAAGGCTAAAAATGAAATTGCATCTCTATGATTTCGAAATGCAAGCCAATAGATTCACTATGCACATTTGTGTGTGAAATGGAAATGAAGGTTTTGAAATGCAAGCCAATAGATCCACTATGCACATTTGGGTGTGAAATGCAGATGAAGACGGAAAGAAAAGGAAACACATGAGAGGTATGTAGATCCACTATGCACATTTGTGTGCAAAATGGAGATGAAGGTTTCGAAATGCAAGCCAAGAGATCCACTATGCACATTTGGGTGTGAAATGGAGATGAAGACGAAAAAACAAGGAAACACATGAGAGGATATGTGTGACTCATCATAGCTATTGCACCCCATTGTGTGCTAAAACACCCTAAGCGTCTGGTCCAATCCAAGAGACGTCATCTATCTCATTGACATTGAGGGAGCAACGTATTTTGCACCACCCTCAATGGAGATGCGTATTTTGCACCACCCTCAATGGAGATGGGCATTGCCCAAGGATCTATGGGCCACCACTACACCATTGGTGGTGGTGGAATACACTCTCGTGACATTGAGTGTCACTAGGACCACTCAAAAACTAAGAAGAAACCCAAAAGAGAGGAGAGAGATTTAGGGGTGGGTTCCAATTTCAACTTCCACACCACCTAAGCCTTGATTGGAGTTGGGCGAAAATGTACGAAGAGGTGTCTCGTGTTCGGAGTAGAGCTACGTCGGCACGGCTTGCGTCTTCTTCACTGATTTTGATCCATTTTTCCTCCCATCAATAATAAACTGTGAATGCAAACTTTGCGTATTGCAGCAATTTATGAAGAATATGCTTGGATCTTGAATCAATGGACGCCAGCGATGGTTTCTGGGTAGGGATTTCTTTTGCCTTCTTCAATTGAGAAGCGTATTGTAACACCTTTGTTTAAATTTCTGATCTCTTGTCTTATGATTGTTATATATTGAAGATAAAGCAAAGAAGTCAGAATTTGGATATGCCTACAAACCTGTCGGGTGCTTTCGCAATTGAGATGTGTATTTAGCACCTTTGTTTGAATTTGTCATCTCCCGTATGAGTGTGATATGAAGATAAAACAAAGAAGTCGGAACCTGGTATGATATAACTCTGAGGCAGTTCTTGTGATGCTTAGGATATCAATGCGAAGAAACCATTTCTCAGAGCTCAGAAAGCAAATGCAGTGTCGAGATTATTGCAGTGATTCTTTTAATAGGGTAATTGGAGTGCAAGAAAGGCAGATTGTTGAGTTTTTTGGTGGATGTCTCACTCCGCTTGTGGTGGCAGAGAACTTCTGTGATGTTCTTTATGATGGCTATGACTGCTTTGATGTTTTGGAATAAGAAGAGAAAGAGGCAATAGACAGGCAAACGAGGACGTGAAATCAGGCTCATACGGCATCAAAGAACATATGTTAAAGATGGAAAGAAGTCAAGTTTATCCTGCAGAAGAGTCTGATGAGGAAAAGAAAAATAAGCATAAATTCTTAAACCAGAGAGAGGAAAGGCAACAGCATAAGAGCGGAACTGCTACTCGGATGCGGGGAGCTTTGAAAGCTGTGCTTTCACCATCGAAATTTCGGACGCTATCCTGGACTAAGAATAAGAGTAACAAGTCTTATTTTAGAAGCAAGCCTGTTGCCATCGAAGATGTTCGTGATATTGAGGAGCAGAAGGCTGTCCAGGTTTTCCGTGAAATTCTCTTTGCAGACAACTTACTTCCGGAAAAACTTGATGACTACCATACTCTCCTCAGATTTCTTAGGGCTCGAAGGTTTGATATTTATAAGACCAAAAGCATGTGGTTGGATATGCTGCAGTGGCGCAAAGAATATGGTGCTGATACTATAGTAGAGGATTTTCAGTTCAATGAATACGATGAGGTGAAAAAATGCTACCCTCAGGGTCATCACGGAGTTGATAAAGAGGGACGACCTATTTACATTGAGAGATTAGGGAAAGTGGAGCCAAACAAGCTGTTACAGGTTACTACGCTAGAGAGATACCTAAGATATCGTGTTCGAGAATTTGAGATAACTCTGAATAAGAGATTTCCCGCATGCTCTATAGCAGAAAAGAGGCATGTAGATTCAACAATAACCATCTTGGACGTTGCAGGTGTGGGACTCAAGAACTTCACCAAAGCTGCGCGAGATGTTGTATTTAGTTTGGAAAAGATTGACAGCAACAATTATCCTGAAACTCTACACAAGATGTTTGTCATCAATGCTGGTCCCGGGTTCAGGCTGCTCTGGAACACTGTGAAAGGTTTTCTCGATCCGCATACAACAAAGAAGATAAGTATGATAGGGAGCAATTATCAGAGCAAGTTGCTCGAGTACATAGACTCAACTCAGCTGCCAACGTTTTGGGGTGGGACGTGCACCTGTTCCGGCGAACTCGGTTGCCTTCGTTCTGACAAAGGGCCTTGGAAGCATCCAGATATTATGAAAGCTGTGTCAGAAGGAAAGGCTCAGACTCTTAGGAACATTATCACAAGTTCAAGGCCTGAAAGAGATGCTACTCCTTACGGTACAGAAGCCCTTCTCAACGGAAAAGGGTTTGATATTCTGCAAGGATCAACTTCTCAGCCAATCGTGGATATGTCTGATAAATTCCTGTTGAGTTCTCTCCCAAATGATGAAACTCTTCACGATCATCATCTAAATGTCAAACAGAGAAAAGAGAATGTTGAGGAGTACGATAAGAGGGCCTATGGAGCGAACCCTGTTGAACCGGCTGGACAAGCTATTTTCAATGTTGTCAACAGTGCAGATGTCGAGAGGGTAGAGGATGTGATAATATGCAAATCCTGGTCAATGCTGTATATTGTATTCAGACTTTGGACCGTTATAAAGTCTATTTTTCGGTCTTTTTATTATCTCATGCTATGGCGGATCGAGAGGCCTCACTTCCTGCGAAGTGCATTCCTGGAGTCATCACGTCCGAATGATGCTTCCGAGAATTCGGAATCCTGGGATGCTTTTCAAGAACAGAAACCTATTACAAGCCTTACTTCTTCCCGCATGAAAGTCCGACATAAAGAAGAGTCAAAAAGGACGAAATACATTCGAACAAGGTTACTGAGTCAGACTGGTATACTGTCTACTGAAGTAGATCCGATGGTAACAAGTATTGAGTGCATCCAAGTACTTGCGTCTGAACTTCTAGATGTGAAAACAACTTTGCAAGCTATGCTTTCAAAGCAGGAAGAATTATGCTCTTCTTTGGAGCACTCACATTTCAGGAAATTCACAAAGTAAGCTCCATTTTTATATATCCGGCAAAAAATCCTTTCTTTTAGCCGGTTCGAGAATACAAGTAGGTTTTTTCACAGGAATTGAGTCTATATTGGCCTGCTGAGGGGATGCCGCAAGTGTATGCATAACCTTATAATGAGAGGGTGCCCGTGCCTTGCAAACTGGGCTAAACATCTCCACATTGTACGGACAAACTATCTCATCCATTATTATACAGCAAGCATTACAAAGGTAACTGGTTGGGTTTCTTTTCCTCCTGTTAACCAGTTATTTCTTTTCATTACCTACAGAGTACAGAGGCTCAAGTGTGCCTGAAAGCTGTTGCCGGGGTTTGATAACTTAGGTTGGATCATTCTGCTGCTACTCAGCAACTTTGAACATCAAAATATCGTCTTTTATGATTCAAATTTCAAAGTTAACTTATCAAAATAAGATGAACAGAACGAAAGCTAAATAGCACATATACTTGAGAAGTTGAACCAAAAACTTCTCTCGGTGCTGAGAAAGACATTGTTAATTCTTCTATTGGAAGCTCACTTTTGAGAATAAATGAAATGATATGTTTTGATCTTTGTTTTATGACTCCATGGTTGAAATGACATTTTACTTGAGCATGTTCGAGGGTGTATAATAGGAGGATGTTACTAGTTAGATGGACACACATGACTTCTAGGTCTGTGTTGCTATCATCATATTTTGGCCTCTATCTCTCTCTCGATTGAGTAATGCTTTGAATCACTGCTCTCTTCCGCTCCTCCTTTAGTCTCTCTCTCACTCACTCACTCACTCACTCACTCACTCAGATTGCTCTCTCTTGTCCTCCTTTGCTCCATCCCGAACTGGCACACCAATCCGAATTTTTGGCCTTGCCTTGCAAAGGCAATACTATGTGTCAACCTTCAAAGGCTAATATATGGTGACATTCTAAACTTAGACTTTGGCTGAGGGCTAAAATATTATGTATTTGTTGCCATTGAAAATTCTACCAAGACATGCAAAGACGAGACATGCGAATAGTGAGTGATTAGACATTGTCAACCTATCATTGATGCATGTGTCCTCAATGCACCGAAGTTGCCTCATGCAAAAGAGAAAATCTTTTATTTGATATTCACATGCAAAAGAGAGCCTTTAATGTAATATTCTAAAACATGATTATATAGTTGTCATTTGCTTGCATGAAGTAAAAAATAGTTCATGACTTCAAACTCAAGGAGTTCAATTGCCCAATACTATCGTAATAAGTTTCATATGGACAACAATCAACATCGCTTTATACGAGCGCTTGAGAGCCATAGCAGCAAGAAAAAATGCTACGCCAAGACAACTTGCCCTTGCATGTCTCCATCACCAAGGCCAAGATGTTGTTTCTATTTTTGATACAACAAAAATAAAGAACCTTGAAGAAAATGTGGGTGTTGTTGCCATAAGGTTGTCCGAGGAAGTGAAGGACCTTAAACATACAATTACAATTGATGGTGTTGCAGGAGATCGTTCTTGCTATATCTCACTCACTTGGAGGTATATCTCTTCACCTCCTCTTTCTTCTTGGCATCATGCCTAAGAAAAACTTTGGCACCATGTGTGTGTGTGTGTGTGTGTTAGACCTTAGTACAATTTACAAGAAAGGTTCTATCCCAAGTATGTCGTTCCTCTTAGAGATGTGAATTCCTCATTTCTAAGGAGAGACTTGGCATCTAAGAGTAGCAATATATAATGGATAGATGCATGCTAAATTAAGGAAGATTTTACTTTTTCAAATAAGCAAAATTTGGAAGAACATGTCTTTCAAATTGAAAATTTAGCATTTTGGGTAGACGAATGTTAAACTAAACAAAATCTTTGTTGGCTTAAGGTATGATATTTCATTATTGTTTTACATCTAAAATGGTATTTGGATTTCCATGTAGTATACCATTCGGACATTCAAAACGTACTCTCGGATACCGTGAATACTGATTGTGATATCGTGAATACTGATTATAAAATTGTGGTTACCGATCGTGAAACTATGAATTCCGATCATAAAACTATGAATACTGATCGTGAAACTGTGAATACTGATCGTGAAACTGTGAATATTGATCCTGAAACTCTGAATACTTTGATTGATATAATTTTAATAGTGCAACTGTGAATAAAAAAATGTCAACTTTTCTAAATATTGAAATTGTGAATACCAATCGTAAATAATAAATAGTGATTTGTTTTTATATCGAATGTGAATTTCATTAATTATCTCAAATCATGAAATTAGTGAGTACCAAATCATGGTATTTGTGATTACTCAAACATATTTATGATGAAATTTGTTAATACAGATTGTGATATTGTGAGTATTTAATTGCACAAATTGTGATCACTTTTGTAAATTTAATTGTGAAATTGAGAATTGTAAAATTTATTACTACTACCATCAATCCATACATAGCAAATTGTGATGTTTGTTTTTTGCAATTGTGAATGTGCATGTGAAAGCGTAAATATCACATAATCAAATTTACTTTTGAAAACTGATTGCAATAATTAAAAATCTACTATCTTAAAAATTATGCATAATATTGTGACTTGATTCTAAGATTGGGACATAATAAATATTCAAATATAAAAATAATAATGAATATTTGTAATCTTAGAAAATCATTAGATAATTTTCATCTATAAACTATCTTTGACATTTCCTAACACCTCTCTCCAGTTTATTTCTTTACATTGCATCCTTGCATCTAATCTGTAGGCGATTTGCTTTGTGCAACCAACTTGTTGTGTTTCACTACCTCGTGTAGTAACTTCCATTTCCAACAAATCGACGTCATATTAAACTTCTTGTGAAAACTGCAAAAATAAGCTTGGTAGAGGCCAAAAATCTTGTATATAGATAAACACACATGTGTGGAGCCTGTTCCCACTTGTGAAACTAGTGTACTTGTCATGTACCATAATCATATATGTTGTACATATGATTTAATTCAAGTTCTAGTGGCTAAAATGGCCAAAAACTAGTTTTCTAGACATATGACACATGGCATCAATCTATTGATTGCATGAGCCACATCCTTTGGTTAGGTGTCATATCCCATGTGTAGAGGAAAACTCACATGTGTGGAATAAGCTGAAGTAGGCGAATTTTGACTTCTAGAAGATTTCCAAGTAGATCTCCATATAGAAGAAAAATGGATCAAAAGTGCTCAAAATAGAAGGTTTTGTCCAAGTCTCAATTTTGCATGATGAATCATCATATGACAAAGCACCTTCACACATGTGGGATCAGAGGGATGATTAGTACCAAGATCTCCCACTTATTGTATATATAGAGCCACATTTGGCCATAATCATTGTGAGACACCAATCTTGGTTTTGGAAGCAATTTTGAGTGATTCTCTCCATTTGTCTACATTTGTTTTGATTGTTTTGAGGTTCTATCAATGTGTACTTGATTTTCAGGTTGGAGTCCGAACTCAGACAGTGTTTCACACGTGTGAAACCATAAAGTACACCTACCTTCAATTAATGATTGTTCTTGTTAGGATTTTGTGTCTAGAATTGATCTAGATTGATCTTAATCTCAAGTAGATTGATAGATCAAGTAATCTGACAACCAATCCCTCTTGAGGATCAGATTAGGATCCACTCTTGGTCCTTTTTGTACTTTTTGCACATGGTATCAGAGCCTAGTACAAGAGGTTTTGTTGAAATTGATAGGGTTAATCCAAATCAAAGCCAAAATTAGCAGTTTTTTGGAAACTAGTCAAAATTTGTGTAGCGAGTTGGATTTGATAGCTATCCTCAAAATTTTTGGTCTAGATCTTGTTGTGGGCTGTAGGAACCCTTTTCACAGGTGTGAGGCCGTACAGCTCCGGTTTTGGCTGAGAAAATTCAAAAATTTGTACAATTTGACTCACACGCCCAATTTGAAAGATTTTTAATGCAAAATCAAGCATTTTCTATAGAGAATCTAATCACTTGATTAGTTCTTGGATTAGATCAGCCAAAAAATTAAAATTGAAGTCTGAATTAGGAACATTAAATGATTTTCTCTGATTTTTTGAGTGCATGTTGAAGTTAAAAGAGATTTTGCTAAAAATCATAGATTAAGGAGTGATATGCAAGGTGAGAGGTTGAAATCCATTGTACCATCACTCTAGAATTGTTCAAGAGTGATAGGGTCAAGTTTAGAAGCATCAATTTGCTAGAAAACATCTTTGGATCTGTCCTCCAAGTGAAACCTTTGAGAGTTTCTAGTGCATATAGAGCATCTATGCAAATCTTTTGTAGAATTTGACATAGATTGGCTTCAATTGAGAGTTCTAGAAAAAAGATTGAGATCCAAGTCACACTGTTCAACCCTACTCAATTTGTTTGAGTGATTGTAAGATTTGAAAAGAGTCATTAAGGTGTCTATGACAAATGTGTAGAGAGAGATCCAATTTTCTAAGAGTTCCTTCCTTTGTAGAGGGCAAGATCTAGAAGCTCATTCTGTGTTGTTATTGGTGGAGAGTTTGTCTCTTCCTAAGTGATCAAATCTTTCTAAGTGGCATTAGCTCTTTGAAGCACAATATCTTAGTGAGAAAAATCACAACTTTTGACTTTAAATTTCATTCCAAGTCTTAAAAAGTAGAGTAATTGGTGGAATCCAATAAGAGTGATTAAATTCAATTGTTGAGCAAAAATTGACATAGTATGTATGAAACTCAAATTAGTTCTATTCAACTTTCTTTGTGAGAGTGTGAGGGTCAATTTGTGATCCCATTTGATGTCTAGAATGAGGAGGAGTCCATATTTGAGTATTCATGCAATGTTGAGATCTTTGTGAATCTCTAGTTGTCTAATTTTTAAGCTTTGTGAAAGATTGGTGGTATAGTTTGTTTTCAAATCAAATCAAATTCATTCTAAATCTCAAGAGTGAGATTATTTGGGTCAAGAGTGAGTCCAAAAGAAGTGATTAAGTTTGATTTTCATGTGTTTGAAAAAAAAATCCCATCTTTTGTTCAAGAATCTCAAGTGTTGAGAGAACTAGTCAAGTGAGAAAAAAAATCTAGGTGTCAAAATATTTTCATATCCATTTCAACTTTCAAAAGAAAGAGTCATTGGTATTTGATGAGTCCAATAGGAGAGTGGATCTGATTTCTTTCGTGATTTGATTCAAAGATTGTGTGCTTTTGTCTTAGTGATCAAAGCAACATTTCCAAGTGACTAGTCATTTGTGTGAAGATTGATTCTTAGGTTTGTGACTAGATCTTTTGTAGATCATTCTATATTATTGAAGATGTTCAAATCGAGTCTCTTGAAAGTCACAAATTACATTTGTAGAATCATATCACAGGTTTTTATTCACATGGCATCAATAGGTGGCATCCTATTGAAGGAAAGAAAGGATCCTAAGTGCAACCTTTGTGGCAAGGGAGGATATTTTTTCTCAAGATGCTACAAAAAGAAGACCACTCCATCCAAGAAGAACCAAAGCAAGGGGTCCAAGGAGAAGGATGGAGCTTCAAGTTCGAAATGCAAATACAAGAAGGACAAGTCCAATGAAAGGTGTTTCTTTGTGGAAAGGTGAATGAGGCTTGGAGTCTCACAAGGACTCGAAGATTTGTCTTCAAGAGTCCATTACAACACATGTCAAATATTTTGGAATTTTTCATTTGGAAGTGCATTGTTTGGTTCAAGATGCAAAGATAGATGTCACTTTCATGAAAGTAACTTGGATTTATTTTATGTCCTTGGAAAGTATTTTGCTTGGAACTTTAGATAAGTTCAAACTTATTGTTATGATCCAAGAGAAATCAATCAAGAATAAGGAGCAGCAATCACAAAATGAAAATAGTTTCATTTATGCTATCATGTCAACTTATGAAGAACCATTTTGCTTTGAAGAGATTTTTGTATCTCAAAGGTGGATTAAGGCAATACTAGTTGAGTGTGATGCCTTAAAAGATAGCAAAATATGTTTTTCTTGTAAGCTTACATTAGTTATGAAGTCAAGGAGATGGAAATATCTTCATAATGTAGGATCTTTTGGTTTCAATAAGATCATGAATGATGTGTTCATTCATAAAGATGAAAATTGTAAGTTTTCAATCTTAAAGGCAAGTTGTAAACTTCTTATGAGAATAAGTGAAGCATCCAAAGTGGACACTTATATCCATAAGCAAGTACTTAGCCTTATTGAGATGGAGATACCTTTTGATTTCAATATTGGAAAAAATCATGCCAAGTTGTGGTGATTTTTGGACTTATGTTTTTATCATAAGTAATCTTGATAATCATAGGAAGTGCATATTGAATGTTCATACTTGTTGTGATCATTATGAGACATGGAGGTCTCGGATTTCCATCAAAAAGGAGCACCATGAAGAGGATCTTAAGGAGTCATCTCAAGGTTCAAATGTGCCAAGGATTGAGGAGGAGAATCCTTCTCAAGGTTCAAGTGTGCCAAGGATTGAGGAGGGGAGACCTTTTCAAATTGTGATTCCAAAAATAAACTCAAGAAATCCATGTGGCTCACATTTCAAGGGAAAGAGGAGCATATCTCATGTGGTATACATCTCATACTTACTTCTCTTATGTCATTTGATAAATCATTCTGCTTTAGTGAGATCATTGCATCTCAAAATTGGAGTAAAGCCATACTAGTTGAGTATGAAGTCTCTCTTGAGAACATAGATGATGTTCTTAAAAGGTTGAAATTGATTTTAAATCAATTAGAAAGCAAATGGTTATTTCATCAAATGTATGCTCTTAAGTCATGTAAGAGCAAAAGTGATTTGTTCACTCATAGTTTGAAAATTTGTATTGAGGCAAATTGTAAACTCTTTATGAGAGTAAGTGAATCATCTTCTAAAGACACTTATCTCCATAATGAAGTATTCAGCCTCATTGGATCTGAGATTAGCATGGTAAACAAGCATGAAGATATGATGCAAACACTTTGTTATTATAGCATGCATATTCTTGCCAATTTGGATGAGTCTAATTCTCTAGATCGTGGTAACATGATGGCAGATCTTTGTGATCCTAATAAATCAAGAAGAAATCTTTATTTTCTCACGAAGGAGCATGCACATGAAGAAGGAGCAAGCCTCAAAGTCAAGCATCTACATGAAATTTGGAAGGAATCAATTTTGGAGGTGCTAGGATGGTGCAAAGCTCTCAAGTTCATCAAAGATGTCAACATCAAAGAAGCACTATCATGGATATGGTGATTTCAGATCAACATCAAGCTCATTGGCTGATCTTCACACCTTTTGGACCAGCAAAGACCAATCCAGCCCATGGAGTCAAGTTCAAGATCATCATGTTTTCCATCAAGCTAGATTTACCAAGCTAGATTTTTGAGGAGGAGTGTGAAAACTGCAAAAATAAGCTTGGTAGAGGCCAAAAATCTTGTATATAGATAAACACACATGTGTGGAGCCTGTTCCCACTTGTGAAACTAGTGTACTTGTCATGTACCATAATTATATATGTTGTACATATGATTTAATTCAAGTTCTAGTGGCTAAAATGGCCAAAAACTAGTTTTCTAGACATATGACACATGGCATCAATCTATTGATTGCATGAGCCACATCCTTTGGTTAGGTGTCATATCCCACGTGTAGAGGACAGCTCACATGTGTGGAATAAGCTGAATTAGGCAAATTTTGACTTCTAGAAGATTTCCAAGTAGATCTCCATATAGAAGGAAAATGGACCAAAAGTGCTCAAAATAGAAGGTTTTGTCCAAGTGTCAGTTTTGCATGATGAATCATCATATGGCAAAGCACCTTCACACATGTGGGATCAGAGGGATGATCAGTATCATGAGCTCCCACTTATTGTATATATAGAGCCACATTTGGCCATAATCATTGTGAGACACCAATCTTGGTTTTGGAAGCAATTTTGAGTGATTCTCTCCATTTGTCTACATTTGTTTTGATTGTTTTGAGGTTCTATCAATGTGTACTTGATTTTTAGGTTGGATTCCGTACTCAGACAGTGTTTCACACGTGTGAAACCAGAAAGTACACTTACCTTCAATTAATGATTGTTCTTGTTAGGATTTTTTGTCTAGAATTGATTTAGATTGATCTTAATCTCAAGTAGATTGATAGATCAAGTAATCTGAGAACCAATCCCTCTTGAGGATCAGATTAGGATCCACTCTTGGTCCTTTTTGTACTTTTTGCACACTTCTCATGTTACAAAGTCGTTCACAAACTCATTGCTCAATGAAATCACATTTTGACAATAACCTGCAAAGTAATAGTCAACCAAACATAGACTAATTCCTTTCTCACGTTCTGTGTATGATATAAAACATTATTAATCGATGAAGTCATGATGTAATTTTTGAAATTTTTACATCCTCTCAAACAAAATAAACTAAAACCATGTTGAACAAAAAATTTACAATCACATCTATAATCAATCAATGAATTATGTTGTCTAATAAAACAAAAATATAATCATCAACATATCTTATCAATTTGTTGTGACTTTTAAATGCTTATTCAAAACTACCAACAAACTAATATCAGAATTTTAATTATAATATACAAACTTATGAAGATTATGCACATATTTCAAAATCAAAATATAAATCAATCGCACAAAATGTTTTTTCACACAATATTAAATTTTATTTTAATTTATTATTCTCATATTATGGGAGAAAGTGTTTGAAAACGTGGGGATGACTGGCAGCGGAAGGTTGAAGCTTTGAGCGTAGGCATGTAGGATCGAAAACACAACAGTTAGCAGCAGAAATATTCAAGATGAATCATTCATACAAATTGCACAAATGAAGAATACAGTAGTGAGACAAAAAAATTGCACTCTTATTAATATCAACAGTGAGTACAATGACTTGAAGTAATAACTTCAGCTTGTTGAGTGTGATAACGCTGGCTACAGAAGAACTCTGATTATAATGTTAAAAACACTTACATTGCTTGATTCAGCTAGTAGTATATATTTACAAGTGTCTTCAAAAAGTATCTTACACGCATTGAATGCTATTTACGCCAGTCTTTGTATATATACAAAGTGGGCAAGCATCCTTGAGATATTTAGCGGTCCAACTATTTTAGGGTTCATGATAAGTTGGTGACGTCTGTCTGCCATTGTTGGAAAAATCCGAAAAACGTGAAGGTGCCTTTGAAAAGCGAAGGCAGAGAAAATGCGAAAAACCCGACAGTGCCTTTAAAATAAAGTTTGGTCATAGTGTTGCATTTTTTCCCGAAGGTAATAAAATGCGAAAAATCCCACAGTGCCCTTAAAATGAAGTTTGGTCACAGTGTCGCATTTTTTTAGAAGGTAGAGTAATGCGAAAAAACTCGACAGTGTCCTTAAAATGAAATTTGGTAACAGTGCCGTATTTTTTCCAAAGGTGTTGCTTTTTTCCGAAAGTGCAAAAAAGACGAAGGTGCCTTAAAAATAATTAAGGCACAAAAAGTCCCTAAGGTACAAAAAGGCGAAAAGGGCGACAGTGCCTCAAAAACAAAAAATGCTTTAAGAAAAAACTAAGTTTTGGAAAGATGCGAAGGTCCGAAGTTGTCGTCCTTTGGCTGTTTTGAGGATGCTCATTACTTGAACGATTTGTTAAGGCTGAGCATAAGAAATCTAACACTCCCCTAGCCTTCCTTCAGCGTCGTACTTCGCCTTGAATATCCATTTGCATGGAATTGGATTTCGGTCCTTTGGCAGCTCAATGACTATCCAAGTTTGATTCTCTATTAAAGAATCAAATTTGGTGTCCATTGTTGCTTTCCACTGGTCAGCATTAGGAGTAGACATTGCCTCAGAAATGGTGGTTGATTCCTGCAGAAAGTAGCAAGCCGGATCATCCATAAATCTGGATGGAGGCTGTCTGGACCTGTTCGACCTTCTGGTTTGAACTTTGGCTCTCTGATGTGTATTGATTCATTGAGGTTTTGACTCATTGTCTGAGTCACTGTCATTTTTCTGCAGTTGAATACCAGGATCGAAATTTGGGTGCCCGATCTCTGGGTCGGATTTGTCAACAGCTTTTCCCTTGTGGTCGATGAACTAGTCTTCCACAAAAATGACATCTCTACTAGTGAATGCCTTCTCTGTATCCAAATTGTAGAGCTTGTATGCCTTGTGATCTGGTAAATAGCCGATGAAAATCATTTTCTTGTTTTTGTCATCCAGCTTTCTTCTTAGATCTTCAAGGATCTGAGTGAAAGCGATGCATCTAAACACTCGAATATATTTGAATGATGGTTTCGATCCTATCCACACCTCATAAGGTGTCTTGCCATTCAAGGCTGTTGTAACAGCTTCTGTCCAAAATTTATTTGGAAGAGAGGCATGGGCCAGCATGCTCTTGGCACTTTCGATGAGTGTCTGATTTTTCTGTTCAGCTACACCATTGGACTGAGGTGAGTAGCTGGTTGTATATATGTATCCCATTGGCCTTGCAGAACTCCTTGAACTCTATGGAGATATACTCCCCCCCTCCATCTGTGCGTAGAGCCTTGATTTACCTCTGGGTCTGGTTTTCTGCAGACCCCTTGAACTGCTTGAAGAACTTGAATGCTTTGGATTTGTTCTTTATAAAGTAAGTGGCAGTCCTTTGAGAGAAGTCATCAATGAAAGGTGCTAGAGAGATGTCTTGGTAGAAACAAGCTTGATAATCCGCAGTAGAAATGTAGATTCCTAAAATGCCTGTTCTAATACATCTACCTCTCATGGCTATAGCTTGATCCATCGAGCAATTTCGAGAGTTCACAGGCATAGTTGCTCATCCAGGTTTGAATGTCCAAAAGACGTGCATTAGACAACATTTCATTGGAATCTAATAGCACTTTCAGTCCGCTATGGATAAGATCGATGCATCCTAAAGGACTTCAACACAGTTAGGCAAGGCTGCAACATCTCTTATCTTCACATTTGTAGCATTTGTACCATCCTTAGACCCTGTGTGCAGAAGTTCTGATAGATAATGCAGGTCATTCACACTCTTTATAACAGCTCTCATGGATTTGCCTATCATGGCATGTTACCAGATTCTAGAGAATCCCCAGATGCCGAGCCAAGTTGAAGACATAGATTATCTCTCATCCATGACCGAGGAGGTCTCAGAAGGAGGAGAGCAAAAGAAGCTGAGAGCCGAGCATGAGAGCCGAGAAATTACTAGCCAGGATGATAGTGAATTATCTATGTGAGCCTACATGGTGTATCCCAGAGAAGGAACGGCCATGTAGGAGCTAGTAATATTTCTAGGCTTTGTAAATAAATGTAGACCCCCCTTAAATAATTTAGAGTGAGCCACTTCTTGATGGTGACCTCTAGTGGAAGGGTAAATTTCACTTGTATTTTCCAAATTAGTGGAATTGCCACCTAGGCTCCACATGGGCGGCCCTCTTGCTTATTTAAGGGCCTCCCTCTCTTGTGAGGGAGCTTTGAATGTATTGTCAAGTTCTCTTGAGTGAATAAAGAAGATCTTCCACGAGTTCTTGATGGTTGCTAAGCTCCCTATTCATGGCAATGTTCTTGAGTGAAATTCCTATGAGCATGCTTTGATTTTCTTTGTGTTTGTGGATTAACTAGATTTCTTGCTTACTCTCTTGCTTTTAGTTGTGGATTAGATTTCATTTCTTGTTTGTGGATTAATGTAAGAATTAGCATTCAAGTAAACTAAATAGGCTGGATTTGTGGTGTAGATCTTGCATATTCTTTTACATTCCAGTTCTTGATTGTTCTTGGGCATTCCAAGCATCAAGAAATGGGTGTTTCTTGATCCTTGGCTGCTAGAGTGCTGTTAGGAATCTAGTTTTCTTGTTTCTTGTTTTCTTAATTGAGTAGCTTAATCTTGTCTTTGTTTGTTTCCTGATTTTGGTAGATAAATTGTAGAATGCTCCCTGTTTCAAAATGATGATCTAAACCGAGCTAGGACTGGTTGCATGGCTTGTTTATGCATGTAGCTGAGTGACAAATCTGACAGGCTGGGGAATACTCGTTGTAATATGAGAAAATGCTTTTGCTTGAAAACTGTTCTAATAAGAAGACCAAACCGTAAAGAACCGTAACCTGTAGAAGTAACAAAAGGAAGAAAGAACAAGAAAAAACCGTGTTCACAGATTCAGTGGAATCTATGAACATTTGGCACCATTTCCACAGCTACACAGACACTAAACTAAGCCAAACCTTTTCGATCTGTGCTGCAAATCACCGCTCTGAAGTCTCCCACACGTCACATTACCGAGCTCATCACTTTCATCTCGACGGCCAGTTCCATTCTCAACTGAGGCTTCACGCTCCTTTCCTAGCCGAGCTCCACAACTCACGTCTGGACCGGACGAAACCTTGTTTCATTCACCTATTGAAACTACGCATTCACCCCTCGACAGAACCTACTCGCAATATCCTATAAAGTCCTGAGTTAAATTTCAACCGATGCTCATCGATCAAATCTCGACCGACGGATTTCTCTGAAATCTTGATTGACAATTTTCTTTGAGATCTCGACCGACGCCTCTTGTCAGATCTTGATTCCACAGAGGACTATCCACCAGAGATGGTCTCACCATCAACCGAACATGCTCGATCTAATTGATATTCCAGGATGAAATCCCAAGTCCAAGAGCCATCCACCAACCCATTCGACAGATGGAAATCCATGCGTTTTGAAGCTCCATATGATCCCCCACATTTTCATGCTACCGAATCTTCACATGCACGAGCTCACTTAAACGGAGCTTTTGCAAATAACGTTTTGCGTACTGAAAAACGTATTCCAAAGCTAGATTTACCTAAGTACGACAGTAACATTGATCCTCAAAGATTTCTTCAAGTCTTTGAGAATGCATGTGATGTCTATATCCAGCTACTACAGCCACACCGGGATCCTACACCAAGTTCCAACTCCTTTGAAGGACCAGCTAAAATGCTGTCATTAAACCTTAAAGATCCTGACGAGGAGATGGATTGTCTAGTTCATGTTGGTGCACACCTTTCATCCGAACAACTTTCTGATCTGGAAACTTTACTTCGCAAATACAGGGATGTATTTGCATGGAACTATACAAAAATGAAAGGAATTCCGCCGGAAGTATTGGTCCATACGATTCCTTTGGAAGACAACGCTAAGCCTATTCGGGATAAACCTTACCGAAGTAACCCTGTCTATCGTGAGAAGATCGATGAGGATATTAAGAAATTGCTAGATGTTGGTTTCATTTATGAAGTTCAACATACTGATTGGGTATCACCCATTGTGGTTGTATCCAAGAATTAACGGCAAACTTCGTATCTATGTCGATCTTAAAAACCTTAATGCAGTTACAAAGAAAGACCATTTTCCCTTGTCTTTAACGACCCCAAATTTTAGAGGAAATGGCAGGAAGCTTTCAGCTTCTTGGATGGATTTAGCGGTTATTTCCTTGTTCAAATAGTCCATGAAGATAAACATAAAATGACCTTTGCCACATAGAACAAGATTTATGCTTATAGCGTTATGCCTTTTGACTTATGCAACGCCCCTTCAACATTCCAGAGGCTCATGCAACTGGCCTTCCAAGACCTGTTAGATCGGATTGTAGAGATTTATCTGGACGATCTAGGTGTACATTCCTCAGCTGCTACACATCTTGACGCACTGGAGAAAATCTTCATTCACTGCCGTCGATTTGGAATTGCTCTAAACCCTGATAAATGCCAAATATGGGTCACCCGTTCATACTTTCAAGGGCTTGCTAGGCCTTGTACATAGCGACATCGTGGCCCAATGCAGACTGCTTTGAGAGAGCTCTCTATTTTTTAACCTTCATCGACGACTTCTCTTGAAGGACTGCCACTTATTTTATGAAGAACAAATCCGAAGCATTCAAGTTCTTCAAGCAGTACAAGGCATCTGCAGAAAACCAAACCCAGAGGAAGATCAAGGCTCTATGCACAGATGGAGGGGGAGAGTACATCTCCACAGAACTCAAGGAGTTTTGCAAGGCCAATAGTATACATCAACAATTTACAACCAGCTACTCACCTCAGTCCAATGGTGTAGCTGAACGAAAGAATCAGACACTCATCGAAAGTGCCAAGAGCATGCTGGCCCATGCCTCTCTAACAAAGAAATTTTGGACAGAAGCTGTTACTACAGCAACCTATCTTCAAAATCAATCCATTACAAAAGCCCTGAATGGCCAAACACCTTATGAGATATGGACATGAACAAAAGCAGAAAAACGATTTTCATCGGCTATTCCCTAGACCACAAGGCATACAAGCTCTACAATTTGCATACCCAGAAGGCATTCACGAGTAGAGATGCCATTCTTGTGAAAGACCAATTCATTGACCACAAGGGCAAAGCTACAAAAAAATCTGACCCAAGGATCAAACAACCAAATTTTGATCTAGGGATTCAACTGTACAAAAGCGACACTGACTCCGACATTGAGTCAGAACCTCATTGAGTCAACCCACATCAAAGGACCAAAGTTCAACCCATAAGGTCGAACAGGTTCAGACAGTCTCCATCCAGATTTATGGATGATCCGGCCTGCTACTTCATACATGAACCAACAACTATTTCTAAGGATATGTCTACTTCTGATGCTGACCAATGGAAAGCAACGATGGACACTGAATTCGATTCTCTAATAGATAATCAAACATGGATAGTCACTGAGCTGCCAAAGGACCAAAATCCGATTCCATGCAAATGGATATTCAAGGCAAAGTATGATGCTGAAGGAAAGCTAAATCGCTACAAGGCTAGGCTAGTCGCCAAAGGCTACTCCTAGATTGTAGATCTGGATTATTCTAAAACCTTCAGCCCAATTTTCAAACATGCTTTGATCTGCCTACCCCTCTCCTTTGCAGCTGCAGCAAATCTTGAAGTCCACCAAATAGATGTCCAGACAACTTTCCTCAATGAAACCATCGAAGAGAAAATATATATGTCGCAGCCAGAGGGATGCAGGCCTCAAGCTTGCACTTCCTACAACAATCTATTGTGACAATTAAAGTACAATAGCGCTATCTCTCAATTCGAGATTTCACTCTTGAAGCAAACATATTGAAATCAGGTATCATTAACCCTCAAACCTCATCTAGTACAAAAAGCATGAAGACTGTCTAGCTATCTTTGTAAGCCCTCTCTAGTAATAGAAACTAGAGCCACATCATCCGCATAAATAGGATGGCAATCAAAATGTCACCAAGCCTACAACCTGTACCACTGCACTACTCAATGACTCTCTCCAGCTCATCTATATACAATCCAAAGAGTGTGGGTGAGAAGGAGCAACCCGGCTTCACCCCAATGGGGGAGAGAGAGAGAGAGAGAGAGAGAGAGAGAGAGAGAGAGAGAGAGAGAGAGAGAGAGAGAGAGAGAGAGAGAGAGAGAGAGAGTGTGTGTGTGTGTGTGTGTGTGTGCATAGCAAGGAAGAAGCATTAGTCTTTTGTAGGACAAAATACATGGCAACAGATTACTTCACAAAGGCTCTATCAAAGGAGCATCATCTCAGATTTAACGATATGTTAAATCTGAAGATCAAAGCTTTTCAGGATTTACATTAAGGAGAAGTGTTAGATTTTAATGCTCAGCCTTAACAATCGTTCAAGTAATGAGCATCCTGAAAATAGCCGAAGGCCGCCGGCTACATATTTCAGACTTTCACATTTTTCGCAATCTTCATTTTTTTCTTAAAACATTTTTTTTTAAGGCACCTTCATCTTTTTTGCCCTCTTCACATTTTTCGCACCTTTGAAAAATGCAACACAAAAACCAAAATGCCTTGAAATCTATTTCAGGCATACCTTCAGGATTTTCGCACCTTCGGGATTTACACTCTTTCTTTGTTCAAAAGCACCTTCGGGTTTTTTGAGTTTTTCGGATTTTTTGCAACAATGGTAGACCGACTTCGCCAAACTATCATCAACCCTAAAACAATTGGACAACTAAATATCCCAAGGGTGGTTACCTACTTTGTACATATACAAAAACTGGCGTAAATAGCATTTAATGCTTGTAAGATATTTTTGAAGACACGTGTAAATATGTACTACTAGCTAGATCAAGCTAAGTAAGGATTTTAACATTCAGAGTTATTTGTAGCTAGTGTAATCAAACTCAACAATCAAGCTAAAGTTATCACTTCAAGCATTGCACTCACTATTTGATATTAATCAGAGTGCATTTTTGTCTCACTATTGTATCGTTCATTTGCGCAATTTGTCTGATTCATTCATCTTGAATATTTCTACTGCTAATTGTTGCGTTTCCGTTCCTACATGCCAATGCTCAAACTTTCGTTGCCGGTCACCCACGTTTTACGACACAAAGCTCATACCCACCTCGAGTTAGGTGAAAATCCAGCATATAATAAGGAAGATGAGATTGACGCGTTACATGCATTTGACAATAGAAGTTAACTAAACCTATTTGCTTCATCATTCATCATGTCGCTTTTCACAATGGTGCAATTTTTTCTTTCAACTACCCCATTGTTATGCTACGTGTGGGCTTGAGTAGATTGCCTCTTTATCCTATGCTCCTTACAAAAGGTCTCAAATTTGCCTGACCCTCACTCTGACCTAAGCACTTTGATTCGCACATCCATTTGGTTCTCCACCAAAGCCTTGAATTCCCTGAAGCATGCAAATGCATCTGATATTCTTTTCAAATAGACATTTAAATCTGAAGAGTTGGTGGGTAGTCGTGATCAATAAGGAAAGTATTGATCCTTTGAAACCATGCTCGAGCAAATTGCTTTAAGCCATAAAGTGCTTTATGGAGTTTACACACACGATTGTGTTTACCTTCGATTTTGTAACCTTCAGGTTGCACCATGTAAATGTCCTCTTC
Source organism: Diphasiastrum complanatum (assembly GCA_029204225.1). Taxonomy (NCBI): domain Eukaryota; kingdom Viridiplantae; phylum Streptophyta; class Lycopodiopsida; order Lycopodiales; family Lycopodiaceae; genus Diphasiastrum; species Diphasiastrum complanatum. The sequence goes on along the minus strand of CM055111.1, from coordinate 1,488,631 downwards.
GATAACTCCATTAAGATATGTTGTTTGTACATCCATTTGATGTATCTCCAAATCTACTACAACAACAAATGACAATAGAAGTCGAATAGAAGAATGTTTAACTACTAGACTGAAGGTCTCTGTGTAGTCGATGTTAAATTCACACAAGCTAGTTTGCACAATTACCACTTGTAAATGACTTTGAGGCCATATTGTGGGATGTCACACATGCCAAAAGCATAGGATACCTTATTCTAAGTCAAATCATTAACCTAGTTTTGGAGGGTTTGCGGATCCCAAGGCAACCCTAACCCTAGTTAATAAGTGAGAGAGATTTGGCACCCTGCGTGTGTAAGTCCAACCCGATGATCACATAGTTATTTGATTGACTAGTTAAAAGTCAATAAAAAAACTTTAGGCCTTTTTGCAGGACTTTTAATGTCGCAGGGCCTAAATGTCAAGTTAGTGAATAAAGTTGGGTTTCCCTCCAATTTTGATGGTTCCCACACTCTTTTAAATTTGAATAAAAAGAGAGGCAAGACTGGACCAATAGGATTCAGAGGCCAGGGTCCTCCTCTCTACTATAAGAAGGGACCAACTCGAGTTGCTCCTCATGTTCATTTCCTCATTTCAATAAAGCAGATCGGTTCTCTTTAGAAATGGATTGATGAATTCCTTGCTCTTCTTCTTTCCTTTTCCATCTCTCATGTTTTCTTTGGGTTTTGCTAATTATTAGATCTGAATGTTATTGGGATTGAGTGTTATTATACTTTTTTGAGAGAGAAAGAGAGAGAGAGAAAGAGTAAGCTATCTTTGTTGTGGATCATAGTGTTAATGGATCTTAGTATTAATGAGTAGGGTTAATGGATGTAGAGTTAGATTTAGATCTTCCATTCATGCTGAAATCTGAACTAGACTATCGCTCTCATGGGAACGAACCTACGTGTGACAATTAACTTTGTGTCTACGATGCTAGATTGACTAGATCTTGGATTCATGTTAGCAAGGAAAGAAACCCACTACACTTTTGGCACCATTGCCGGGGAGCTACTCCAATTTTTCAGTTTGCAGCATGATTGTTGGATGGTTAGCTTGCATTAGGCATCTTGTCGTAGCATGAATAATGTTAGATTTGCATTTTAGGATTAGTTTGGGATTGATTTCGCTTGATTTGAGTGGATTTGCTTGTTTGAAATCTAACTTGATTGTTAAAATAGGGGAAGCTATTCAGATCACTAATCTTAAGATCCATTTGGATTTGAGATAGTAGAGAAAATAATAAAAATCGGTCAAATCTGTCAGATTTGGTCAAAAAGAGACAAAAAGCATCATCAGAGCTTAGAACTTTTTACCCTCTTTCAAGAAACTTTTGCCGAGTTGCAAACACCTTCGGTTTTGTTCACAGAACCTTCAGTTTGAAGGGCGAAAATTAATTCCCAACAGATTTCCAGAAACATCAGAAAAATCGTCAAAAAACACCAAAAAATCATCAAAACCCAAAAAATACAAAAAAAGAACCTTTTCCCGATTCATTGTGCACATCTGTGATTCAGATCTATCTATTGCCAGGTCGGCGAAGAATAATACCAAAAATAGAAAGGATTTCAGAGGATCAGTTGTCATATTGTCATATTTTTGCCAAAAAAGTCACTTTTTTGCAAAATTACCAATATTACTCTTGATCTTTCGCCAAAACCTTCGTCGAGTTTCCAGAACATTCTACTTATAGTAAAATACTATTTTTGAGTTCGACGAAGATTCTTTTGAGTAGATCATAGAAAATCTTGAATCTTACCCTCGCCAACCATCAAAAACTATATTTTCTTATGTCATAAACCTTTGCCCGTTTTTCCATAATTGTATCTGTGTCAGATCTTTCACCTGAGAGGTCGGCAAAAGTTATTTTCCAAGAAATCATTAAAAAAAAATGTTTGAACCTTCGCCAAGCCAATCTTCGCCTAGTGAACCTTCGCTAGACCTATTTTAAGTTTCTGATTTTTTCAGATCAAGTCTTTGTCAAAATTTGGATCAAATCTAATATATTTTGAATTGGATTCTGAGAGATTTATCATTTTTGAGAAGTATCCATTCATCGAATCTCAAAAACTTTTTCATGATATAGAATCAAATTCTTGAAAAATGGAATAGATCTAGCAAATTTGATCTGAGATAGTTGTGATTAAAAAATCTAGATCCAATCTCATTGTCTGCTTAATCTAAATTTGTAAAGATGGCTGCCCCTGGAGCTGTTCCTAGAGGTGCTCCACAAGAATTCAATCCAATTATTGTTAAAAGAGCACCCTGTTTGGATCTACCCAAATATAATGGAATAATAAATCCAGTTATATTTCTTTAGATCTATGTTTAATTCTGTGAAGTCTATGGTGAGATTTATCCTCAAAATAAACTTAAGCTATTTCCTATGGCCTTAACAGGCACAACACAAGATTGGTACTATAACCAAGACAAAACTGAGCGTACAGATTGGGACGTTGTTAAGTGAGCCCTTATCACATGGTTCAAACCGCAAAAGTTTATGGAAGACCATTTTTTACTTTTAAGTAAAATTAAAATGGAAAAGCGGAAAAGGTTCGAGATTACATTGAACGGGA
>CM055111.1:1373577-1476040 GCA_029204225.1 Diphasiastrum complanatum | reverse complement strand
GAGCTAACTCCTATTGTTTCTTGTAACCACTCATGTCCTAATGACCAGGTTTGTTGTAATATCGGCAATTCCTAGGTTTCTTCTATCTTGGATTGTCGCGTCCTTGATCTCGATCTTGATGCCAATTGCCTCGATTTGGGCCATCATTGGATTGTTCTTGGAATTGTTGGAACAATCCACGATTTGAGTTTCCACCTCTTGAGTGGTCTCTTCCGCGACCAAATTTGCCACCACATCCTCTGACTACAAGATCTTGATCAAATCTCCTATTGTGATGACTCAAGTTCTCTTGACGTTGTTCTTCCTGCAAAAGGGATCCACCTAACTTTTCATTCCTGGACAACATGAAAGCTGCACTCATGTCAATAGATGCCAATACGACATGAATGGAATCATGAGTCGTAGTGTGCTCTATGCCAAAAGGGCAACACATGAGATGAGTGCCAATAGAATTAAGAGGGTGACCACATGAAAATTTTGTCAATCCTGCTAGCATTGGATGAGGGAGACCCAACCTAACTCGAAGGGCGGTTACAAATAGCTCTGAAGAAATGCGCAAGAGTGGAACAAAAAGTTGCGCAACAAGCCAAGCACTAACACCTGGGCTTGCACAAGACAGAAGGCGAGCCCGAGTCTCATCGGAAGGTGAATCACTGAAAAGCTGAGTGAAAGCATGTGAGTGGAAGTGCTCCAAAAGATACTTTTGAAAATGAGCACACTGATGGCTAAGCAAAGTCTCAAAGGGAGGCAAAGAAGCTCGCACAAGTGGAGGGATGAGATCCTTGGCCGCACAAAGATGTTGTTGGAAAGGAAGAATGCATGTTTCCACGTGAGCTACTGAATCAAGAAGAATGGGCTTGTTGTCCTACTGAAACCGAGAGTTAAGTGTTGAAGCAACAAGGGCCCAACTTCCCAAAAAAGTAGTTGGAGCAATAGAAGCTCGTTGCCATAACTACACTTAGATGAGTCCGGATCACAAAAATGACTATAAAAATGAGAAATTCACTGTGAAATTGACAAGTGACGTCTCTAACCACTTTCCAATCCAAGCTATGGATAGAAAGTTATGCCAATTTGGAGATTTTGGCCTTAGAATAGCTCAAAACTATCCTTAAGCTTGAAAAATGGCTATTATTACCAAATTGCCATTTTGAAAATTTTCTCCATCACACACAATTCTTCGATTTCAAAAAAAATTATATCAATGCATAGGCAATTGCACTAGGATAGCTCTTGTCTCATCAAATCTACAAAGTAGTCGTGTTCTCCATGCTCAAATATCACTCTGCTTTTCGCTTTTCTGCAAAAAAACACTAGTGGATAGGGCCCTTAGGAAAGATGGCCAATCCCAAAAACTAGGGGCACCTGTGGGACCCTTCAATTTGATGTGTATTTTCTTCAAGTTGATCTGAGCCATTGATTTGCTTCAATCCGATGGTCCAAATTCAAGTACCCTTGCTCTTATGACACGTGGCAGGCAAATATTGGTGTGCTTTCACTTTCTGTGTTTGCAAGGGGACCCACCCCTAGAGACGCTAAGTATTCTAATTCACTTCACCGCGCGACCACTGGACTCCTTGTTGGGGCGTTCAAGCACGGGGCCCCACGTGCTTGCGATTTGGCCTCGGTGCTCCGTGGTGCTTGACACGTGTCCCCGACGCGGTGCCCATAAAAAAATTGGGACGCGCCAATTTTTTGCAAGCCACGCCAGGCCACGGCACCGGGCACCCCGACAGTGGCATCGGCCAGCCATAAGTAGGGCGCAGGTGGGCACCGAACAGCCAAAGGTGGCATTGGGCACCAGCTGTGGGGCATCAGGCAAGGCGCAGGTGGTGTCGGGCACCGCCACGCGCAGGCACACACGTGCAGGTATTAGTGGGAGTTTGGTTATATTTTTCCTCTTGGAAAATTGCCAGAAACGCTTATGGGATAAAAATTGGCTGCCTGGACATGTGGCGCCCATGCAGCCACAGCCTCACGTGCTCGCAAGATGCAAGGGACGCCACCCCCCCCCCTCCCCCCCGCGCGTACACGTTTCAGATTGCAGATTTCACGTTTCGCCCTAAAAACTAGCATTTCGGGGCAATTTTCCAATGTTTCAGACCTTCTGCCCGGCGTTTCGAGCACTTGCAAGATGTTTTGGGGGTTGAAGTGGCATTTTTGCCCCAAAAATAGGTGTTTTGGGCTGTACAGAGGCTTTTAGTGAGCAGTACACAGACAGAGAAAGCCCAAGAAGCCTGTTTCTAAGCAAAAATCACCCTAATTAAGCCAAATCTTCATCAAAAAATGCGATTTTGAATGCAAATCCACACTAAATCGACTTGTACTTGGATCTAACAACTTCCAAAAGTATCATTACAGAAAATGAGGCGTAAAACTTTGATTTTCTATTACAAGGCTACTTCAAGCAAAAATGCACAAGAAATACAAAAAATTGCTCAAATCTCCACCAAATGAACTAGGATCAGTTCTAAACTGCTAGTAGCACTTTTCCACAAAAACTAGAAAATATTATATAAATTTCTCCACTCAACAAATTTTCAATCTGTTTGATGCTACCTTGGCCTTTCTGATGCCTCCGAGACCGTGTCTTCGTTCCCCACTGATGATTTTGAGCTCCAAAATCTGAAAAATACACCAAGGAAGGATTTCTTTCAACTTTTTGCCTCTCCAAGCTTTCACCTCCTGTGAAGGACTTTCTCACTTTATTGTTGTGACAAGCTGTATACACTGATTAGACATGCAAGACTATCGGGCTCTGATACCATGTCAATAATCGAATGAGTATTATCAATCAATCACCATAAGCAATCACCACAAGGAGGAAGAACACACCATCACAATATCACACTAACTGAATGTAGAAGATAATGAACCCTGAATAGAGAGAGAGAGGAAACTAGGAGTTGACTAACAAACTAGCCTACAGCTGCTAATAGTTGGCAACAATAAAGTACATCGTAGATAGTAATTTTTTGTGTCAAAATGCATGTTTTTGTATTAATTTTTTTTTGTGAAGTTTGAGAATTTTTATGCAAAAAAACGCACGGATCCGATACTCAGCTACATGCATTATCCAGCCATGTAACCAGTCTTAGATCAAGAAGATCAACGTTTTGTAACAAGGAGTATTCCTACCACTATCTACTAAATCAAAAAACAATCAAGAACAAGATTAACTACTCAAATAAGAAACAAGAAACTAGATTCCTAAAAGCATATCAACAGGTCCAAGAATCAAGAAACACTCATTTCTTGATGCTTAGATTGCCCAAGAACAATCAAGAACTGGAATGTAAGAAAGTATGCAAGATCTACACCACAAACCAACCTATTTAGTTTACTTGCATGCCGATTCCTACCTTATTCCACAAACAAGGAATGAATCCTAATCCACAACTAAGTAAGAAACAAGAAAACAAGATCCTAGTTGATCCACAATACAAGGAAATCAAGCATGCTCATAGAAACTTCACTCAAGAACATTGCCATGAACAAGGAGCTTAGCAATTATCAAGAACTCGTGGAGGATCCTCTTTATTTGCTCAAGAGAACTTGACAATACATTCAAAGCTCTCTCACAAGAGAGGGGAGCCCTTAAATAAGCAAGAAGGCTGCCCATGTGGAGCCCAAGTGGCAATTCAACCCAATTAGAAATTACATGTGAAATTTGCCCTTCCACTAAAGGTCACCATCAAAAGGTGGCTCACTCTAACTAATTTAAGGGGGGTCTACATTTATTTACAAAGCCTAGGAAATAGACTAGCTCCTACATGGTCGTTCCTTCTCTGGGATACACCATGTAGGCTCACATAGATATTTCATTGTCATCCTAGCTAGTAATTTCTCGGCTCTCATGCTCGGCTCTCAGCTTCTTCTGCTCTCCTCCTTCTGAGACCTCCTCGGTCATGGGTGAGAGGTATTCTGTGTCTTTGGCTTGGCTTGGCATCTAGGGATTCTCTGAAATCTGCTAACATTATCAAGCATATATTTTTTGTTTCAAGCATTGAAATTTGTTCCCTAGAGCGGGACGAGGCATTGTGTTGATCTTCTTCATGATTTTTGAGTTTTAACACCTTTGACTTCTCTGCCTGCTCGTGTTGTTGGGCTATTAGCAGGTCTTGCTGGAGCTGGACAATTTCTGCTCTCAGTTGTGTATTACTCATAGCCATTACTCATGGCCAACTCCAATACTCAGCCATCCAAAAGTGTTTTGGTTGCTACCTCATCCTGGACAAATGTTCCCAAGACTTGGTAGGCCGTTGCAAAGACCGTGGGACCAGCTGGTATGGTGACCATAGAGCTTCATTGAATGAAGTGCCAAATGACTCAAATTCGGTCCGTATATAGGTGAGAATTGAGTGCATATTAGGGGAAGTACACTTTCTCCAATTCAGTTCTAACCAAATTTTTGCAGGGACCTTCTTCCCATAATTCTAAGGCCTCAGAAAAATCTACGAAGGTTCAGAAGGTGTTTTGGATGCCCTACGAAGATTCTATGAAGGTTCACCAGCTTTAACCCTCATAGAAAGAGAACTCTCACACAACATGCTCTGTATATCAGATTTTCATGATCTGACAATGTAGCAGGTCAAATTCACTATCCTGAATCCAAAAATGTTGTCTATGAAGGTTGGTTTGAAGGTTTTGATGCCCTATGAAGGTTCCTTAGATACATCTTTTTTGAACCTTCGCAAACACTCAAATTTGACTGATTTTTCACAAGTAACCTTTGTAGAGATTTTAGTGGGTCCATCTAGGTTAGATCTAACAAAAGCTTTTGCGAAATTTTTTTTGAAGATTTTGTTGCTGATCCATCAATTTAGTGATTTTCACCCCTATTTTTAGTTTTTTTTTTTGAGATATATACTATTTTTTGAGGCTAAGTATGGACCTAGATCCTACTTGGATCCTATTGGATTTTGTCTGATTTGTCCAGATCTTGCCCAATCTTGCTGAATCTTGATCAGTTTTGTTTGATCTGATTAGATTACTTAGATGTGAGTTATTTTCATTAGATCTGGCTGTGATGACTTCTGATAGGGCTTGATCTGATCCTTGTATGTACTGATGGTCATCACCTAGCTGGATCAGTCTTATTTTGGTGGCCAGTACTTGTAAAGTCGGCTACCATTGATGGGTGTATCAAATGGCGTCCCATCAAGTTGTTCAAGGTTCGGCTCCATGGCTTCGGATTTTCTTGACTTGGTATGGGCCTTCACCTATGAACTTTAAATTTTCCTTGATCGCCTCGGTTTTATACATGAGGGCTAGATCTCCAGATCGAAGATCCTTCTTGTGTATAACCGACGATCGTGCCATGCTTTGCATCATGCCTTCTCAACTGTCAATGCATGCAAAGCTAATAAGCGTGTTTCACAAAGTTTTTTTAATGCTTTATGGTGCAATTGTAGAGATTTGGACTCATCAAGGTGTTGTGTTGTGACAACTCACAATGAAGGTACCAGAAACTCCACTGACATTACTGCATCTTGACCATAAATTAGTTGAAATGGCGTTTGATCAGTGCTTCCCTTTTATGTTGTCTTGAATGCCCATGCCTGAATGCCCACAACGCAGCATATAACTTTTGCTCCCAATCAGATCTGCTAGCCTAACTATTTTCATGATAACGCTACATAGGATCTTGTTGTTGGATGATTCTGCTTGCCCATTACCACATGGATAATAAGGTGTGATGAATTGATGGATCACGAAGTATGGATGCAATAGATTATAATTAAATCTTGTTGGCCTCCTAGCTCGTTGGCACACATCACATTTCCTCAAGTATTCCTCTGTGTCTTTATGAATCGTTGGCCACCAACATCCTGATTGCAAGATCTTTCGAACTGTAATGTTAGATGAAAAGTGATCGCCACTCATGCCTTCATCAGATAATGACATAATTTGAGTGGCCTCATATGGGAGAATACATCTTTGAAGAATACTATCTGCTCCTCTTCGATAAAGTTGGCCAACAATCAACTGATACTTTCGTTGTTCTGCCTTCAGTAGTTATTTATCCCATTGGCCCCACATAAGATACTCAACTATGTCAACAGCCCATTCGGGTATTGTATCAATGTAAAATAAGACAACATCAAGAAGCTCATCATCATGATGGGTTGTACTTTCTTTCCCTTTAATTCGTGACACATAGCTTGCATTGATAATAACTCTTTTTCTAGGCTTGGAAGGTTTGGCCTGTTTCCTCCTCCTTTCAAGGATGAGCCTTCTCTCTGCCAGTGGTGGCATGTGGTAAGACCACTCCTGAAAACTTGGTCGTATGTATTTTCCAGCATCATGACAAGGTGCGTGTCCGACAACATAAGCATAACTCTCTTGGCATGCATTGTGCAAAGGGTTGAGTCCTCAAAAAACTTGACTTGGAAGTCCTCATAAGCTATATGAAGGGCTTCCAAGGCTGTGATGTTCTAGCGAACATCATTTGAGAGTGACCTTGTCACTTGCCTCACTGCCCTATAGAAGGGGACATGGGGAATAAGTAGATGGGTAGTCCTCTACAATCTCCTAATGTCCTTGAGCCATGGTCTTCAGAGATGACCTCCTCTCCTACCAGTTCCTTTTGCTCTTTCTTTAGGAGGACAAGGAGGAGGGATAAAGGTTGACATTCATGTTGTCTACTTGGTACAAGTATGACAGAGGCACGTATCGTTACGACGTGTGGGATGGCACTAGAGGCACAAGGGGCCTGACTATGGCGCGTGGTGGCGATATCAAATTATCAGTGTATTGATACGATGGACCAGTACTATACAAAGATGGCACTAGAAGGCAGAGGGTGCATGGTGGCAATATGCGGTTTTGGGAGAGAGAGAGAGAGAGAGAGAGAGAGAGAGAGAGAGAGAGAGAGAGAGAGAGAGAGAGAGAGAGAGAGAGAGAGAGAGAGAGAGAGAGAGAGAGAGAGAGAGAGAGAGAGAGAGAGAGAGAGAGAGAGAGAGAGAGAGAGAGAGAGAGTATTGAATCTAGAAAATGAGATGAATCCTTGTTTATATAGTACTCAAAAGAGGTAATGATTGTGGTGACTATCCAAACATGTGCAGAGGGACGATTGTACATGTGTCGATGTTTGTGGCTAGTTGGCTCACACGTGCGGGTACAGTGTTGCATTTTTTTCTAGACACATGTCAACTACTGACTATGTGGTTATCTTGATCATTCATTTTGGAGACAGATGTCGGCCCAGATCTTTTTAAGAAAAGTATATGTAAGAGTATCTATTTCTAAAATCACTTTTGCAAAATCAAGACAATTAGAGAGATTCTTGCTCTCCAACTCAGTTGAATATCACCATCACACGCCCAATACACTACTCTTCCTACACTCTTCCCTCCATGCGTGTCGTACCGATATGCCATACCTGATTTGATAAAATTCACACGTGTGCGATGCCCTACACATGTACTTTTGATCTCCTAAGCCCAATAATACCATAAAGATCAAACTAGCATTGATTGACAATAGGAAAGCTGATCATACAAGAAATATTATTGTGTAACAAGCAAGATCTATCAACAAAATATGAAACTAAGTACAATAATGTCTCAACTCGACTAGAGAGAGAATGTAAATGTACAAACTCGAGTAGAGAGAGAGGGCACAAAGAGCCTAGTCTCCAAATTTGCATTACACACAAAAATCATCATCTTCTCAATGAGAGTACTTCACATGTATATAGATCCATGAACTCTCCTCCTACTTTGAGTTGAATTGGAGTTATGAATCCACCTCTCAAGCTATCTAGACTTATTCAAGCCACCTCAATATGTCTAATTGTGCCACCTAGTATTTTGATGCATTAAATGTGTCATGCAAAGTACAAATGGCAATTCCTATGGTAGCTCGAGTTTCTACTTCTACCTACCTTGAATATTTATTCTAAGATGAGTCTTTACTAAGCCAAAAGAGCTCAATTCATCTTTGGCATTTTTAGGACCCCTACTTACAACATTAGATAGATTTTTCCAAACATCTCAACACTCTTCCTAAAAATGTATCTAATGTGGATCAAGCATCGATCTTGAGATAAGACCAAGATTAGATCTATGATTTGAGAAGGCACTTTTGCAAAGTGGCTTTGTGAGAAGATCAGCAATACATGAAGATGTGTTGACATGTTCCAAGTTGATTTCACCTCAGCTTTTTCCTTACAAAATGGTGTGCCACTTCTATATGCTTGCTTCTTGCATGAAAAATAGGATTGTTTGCAAGAGCTTGGGCCGATATGTTGTCACACTTGATCAAGGGAAGATCATCCTCTTTCATGCCCTTTAGCTCCATGATTAACCTCTTGATCCAAAGCACCTCTTTAGTTGTTGTAGTGAGTGCTTTGTACTCGGCCTCACAAGAAGATAGAGATATGGTATCTTGCTTCTTTGAAAGCCAAGACACAAGATTGCCTCCAAGAAAGATAGTATATGCATTAATGGACTTTCGATCCATTTTATCACTTGCAAAATCGGAATCCGAATAGCCAACAATGGTTAGATCTTCATTCTTGTACAAAAAACCATAATCTTGAGTAGAGGATACATATCTTAGAACTCTCTTGGTCATCTTCCAATGTTGGATCTTAGGATCTTGCATAGATTGACTCAATTTGTGCACACAATAGCTCAAATTGGGTCTAGTGATAGTAAGCCAAATTAAGGAGCCTATAAGACTCCTATAAAGTGTGATGTCGTCAAAGGATCTTTCATCACCTTCTCCATGGGAGTATCTATGCCTTTACAATTTTGCATATTGAATTTTCTCAACATAGAAAAGACATATCTATTGACAAATAAAAGCATATTCTTCATGAAAATCAATCTCAAGGCCTAAAATGTAATGGATCTCTCCTAGATCTTGCATTTTAAATTCTCCTCCTAATGCATCCTTAGTTTCTTGAACTAGCATCAAACAACTTCCACTAAAAATAATGTCATCTACATAGATTAGAAGAATGACAATATTACTACCATCAAACTTTAAGTAAATAGAAGGATCATGGTCACTAAGCACAAATCCTAATGAAAGTAGAAAGTTGTTGAGTCTTGAATACCATGATCTAGGTGCTTGCTTCAAGCCATAAAGACTTCTAAATAGCAAACACACCTTAGATTTTATCCTTGATGAATCCTTGAGGTTGTTCCATGTATATCTCCTCCTCAAGATAGCCATTCAAAAAAGCGTTGGAGACATCAAGTTGATACAATTTCCACTTAAAAAATAAGGCAAGAGAGATTGTGATTCTTATTGTCACCATCTTTGCTGCAGGAGCAAAGGCTTAAAGGAGGTGAAGCAATTTGTTGTGGAGTTGACGAATCCAACTTCATGGTCGTTCTTTCATCTGCTTGGGAGAGTCCGACATTGTACATTTTTTATAATATTGAGTCAATCAGCTCAAGTTACATCACTACATTGGTGCGGCACTGCATGGCGACCCTCATGGCAGAAAACAAATTGTGTTATATTGTGCTATTTTTGGAACAAAGTATTGAAGAGGGAGTCAAGGGAAGCTTAAAGTCAATGCATGACATAAAATTCTCAATATTCGAGGGTTATTATCACCAAAATGAAGATTCTAGCTTGATCTCTGAATACTAGTTTTTAACACCAAAACTTGCTAAAAATGGATTAACCTATCTTAAGCATCAAAAAGACAATACGCTGAAACTCAAATAATTAAAAGCTCATGCAACTCTTTATAATGCTCTCAAATTAGATTTCTAATCCAACAAATGGACTTTAAATCAAGGTGGAGTGCAAATGCAAAATTTGCAACATGTTATGTATTTCCTATACAATGCGGATTACCAAGTGATCTAAGTGCCTATGTGCATAGTAAACTTAGGTTTTTCAATTTGTGTTTTGACGACAAGGGGAAGGTGCCTAAAAAATTTGTGACCCATAGTCCAAAAACTAAAAACAGAGCAAAACATTGGGAAGGCATCAACTCCATTGTTGAGTCTTTCTCTTCTCCTCAATGGTCGGTCTGTTTGTTCAGGTTATCTTACTGTGTGGCGCCGTTATTAAATGTCATGGGTCGCAAACCTATATGCATCGACACTCTGAAAAACATCAGACGGACTAAGTCTTATCTCGATGTTGTAAGATCTTTGTAGTAGGGTTCTGAGAGACAGTCTTTTGGAGAACCGCAATCGAGGGATGTGGGTTCTCATAATGTAGATTTAGATTCAAATTTATAATATACTTAGGGCAATGCATAGATGCATATATTTTGTAATACATAATGATAAATACCCTAGGCGCCGATTGTTACCGCCATTTTCCATAATATAATAGACAAACTCATTTTCAAAATCAGTTGTTATGGATGTTTGTTGAATGTCTCATAAGATGTTTGAATATTTTCATTTGCATGTGAGATTCAAAATCAGTTATGATGGATGTTTGTTATTCATATGCTAGTCATTATGTTGTTGCAGTTATACTGAAAGTATTGTCAATTTAAATGATATTTTTATCGCTAGATGATACCAATTTAGATGGATGAATCAAAGTATTAATTATATCAAAAATATGTTTAATTTGGTGTGTTGTAAATTCTCGAGTCCATTTTTGAAAATGGACTTTGGGAAAGTCCAAAATTTATTGAGATAGTGTTACTTAGCTTTTTCATCCACAAGTCTCCACACGCGTGAATGTACTTTCATGGATGATATATGCATGTTTGATTGTGCTCTTGCCTTAGATTTGTGAGATAGATCTTGATTTTCAATCTATGCTTGATCTTTCTGCAATCACCAAATATTAGGAGATCATAATTACACTTCTGGGCACTCCCACACATGTGAAATTCAACATGGTATTGTTGGAACCTCTGATGGATCATAATTTTGATTCCTTTTCTGCCTAGATAACTCTTATCCATAGCTACTATTGTGCACTAAAATCTATCTTCTTCCAAGCTACAAATTGACACAATAGATCTGATTTAAGTTTATAAACAATAGATAATGTTTAATAACAGCAGAAATATATCTACTGTTAGCAAGCATCAAAATCATTCATAGATTACACACCATAGACATAATGTCGCAACTCTTTCAAAAATAAGTCTACATCATTTTCAAGCACTGTATATTTTTCAGATCAGCGCGTCGGTGCAAGAGAGATACTCTCTCTTGCAAGGAACTAGCTACTGCTAATTCTATATCTATTTGTGTGACAATGTGTGTCTGCTACTACATGACCAACACTGACGCATCAAAACTAGCCAACTCGTCTCTCTCATCTCTCACATATAGGACAATTTGTTAGTCTTTGACACTCACCACGATACAAGATGAAATCTTTTGGACAAGCATGATGCTCTGTATAGTCCATTCCCAACATCTTGCGTGCCTCGGCTCTCGTCTCTAGCATGCATTTTCCTTTTGGGAGTAGTTTGCGCACAATACCTTGCATATAACCAAATGAATTTTTCATAATATGAAACACAATTGCTTATTCAACTAAAACTTTTAACTTACACAAGTACACACTTAGTTAAATAAAAAATAATTCAATTTTTTTTACCCAAATAAAGATGTAACACTTGTATCACTCCATTTATATTTTGCTTGGAGATTCAATAGAAGCAACGCAGCGGACAAATGAGATGTCTTTGCTCCAGAGTATAATGGTGTATGTGATTCTTCTCTCAATTTCCTTTTCTCGTCAATCACAAAAGGTTCGGTATGTTTCAGTGGGTTCTTTCTTATTATCATGATGCTCATAGACATCATTTATCAAGTTGTTCATAATTTCAACTTCATCTTGCATAGAACAATCATGCTCATCACTTGAACTTGATTTTGAGGAAGAAGAAGAGTAAGGTCGAGACTGATTTGTCTTGCGACGTTGTTGTTCATCTATTCTCATCATGGCTCGTAATCCCATCCGCTCATGATGAGTTAGTTGATCTATAAGTGGCCCATTGTATCCCAATCTTGTGGGGGATACAGAATGTATGTGATCATCACTAGAACTAGATGACGATTTGTATTCCTTCAAACATGGGAAAACAAATAAGACATCAAAATTGAACAACAATATATACAAATTGGAACTTAAATCAAGATATAAAAATTGAACATTATATAAAAAAAGTACCACTATTAAGATAATTCATGTTCTCAAATAAAAGATATCATCTTATAATTCAAATATCAAATATCAAGAATGTATATCTAATTAGATTAAAACCATTGTATATAGTTTTGATATAGTTGAATATTTTGTTTAAAACCTAGACACTAAGCATCATTCAAATTGAAACTTAAATATGACATCAAAATCGAAGATGATATTCAAATTGAAACTTAAACAAGACATGAAAATTGAACATTATTTCTAAAACCTAAACATCAAACATCATATCCAAGTTGAAACTTATATAAGACACCTTAATCGAACATTATATTATAATCAAAATTGAAACAATACATTGAAAATTGAGCAATATTTGTAAAAGCTTAACATCCAACATCATATCAAATGTGAACTTAAATAAGATATCAAAAGGAAACATCATATCTAAATTGAAAGTCAAATAAGACATCCAAATTGAACTCGAAAGAAAAGGATGTACTTATGGTATTTACAACGCACATGGCTGTGCTTGGGTCAAAACTTTTTACATCTTGGTAGAGGACAATTGAAGCTATAGCTGATGAATAGTTCTTCACCACATTTAATAGGACTGATCGCACAAACCATTACATATGTAGCTTTCACATATCTAGAAAAATAATCTTCTTTTCCATTGAGCCACGCAAACTTGAATCCAAAAAATGCTTTGAATAGAGCGTTTTAGAACGCATTTCTTCACTAGTTTTTTGCATAGTGTTTCTTTGTTATTGCTTTCATTGTGTTAGTGAGTAAGCTCTCTCTCTCTCTCTCTCTCTCTCTCTCTCTCTCTCTCTCTCTCTCTCTCTCTCTCTCTCTCTCTCTCTCTCTCTCTCTCTCTCTCTCTCTCTCTCTCTCTCTCTCTCTCTCTCTCTCTCTCTCGCGATAAATTTTATTGTTTTTAGGACAATAATGATTGTACTTTACAATCATAGAGAGTTATTGGTTGCTTAATCAATGAATCTATCAAGTTCTACACATTAGATATTGATCTAGATTCACTACACTTGGATTTAAGCAAGAGCAATGGATCAACACATCATTTTTAAGTGATAGCGGCCTCACACGTGTGGAGTATTGTCCACAGTATGGCCTGCACCTGAAACAACAAGTACAATGATACTAGATAGCAATCATACATAAAAATCACAAGACCAATGACTAGAAACCTCACAAGAGTGCAGAGTGCAGAGTGCAAAAGTCTCATCAATGTTCTTAGCAAAATGACGATTCTTTTATGGATCAAGTACATCCATGAGTCTGGTATAGTCCAGTGGGTCTTCACACGTGTGAAGAGTGCCACATCACCAGATCTATCCATTTGATCCATCCTTGATCCTTATCCAATAGTTGACCTTCTAGAATATGACTAAAATCCAAAAAGCTAGTCTCCTAGAATATAGGAATATTCCCTACAAAATAGGATCTAAGGAAAATGGTCAACTCTTATCTTCTAGTACTCTATACACACGTGTGAATATCCACTTGCCATGTGGGAGCATTTACTCATGCACATGCAAGGAAAAGCTAATTTGTAGGTGACTAGTCAACTTGACTAAAAACTAGTCATTTCATGTTCACACTAACTAGAATGATACAAAATCAATTTGGATATATACAAACATGAAAATTACATCCTTTCACATGTGGGAACAAGCTCCACACGTGTGAAATCAGATCATCAACATATTCTAATGTTTGATCAATATTTACATGAACCAATGTCAAGTGAGAAGTGACTGGTGGAATTACAATTTTATTGCAAAGCCCAGAACCAGAAGCAGAATTGTTGCAAGTACTTCATGAAGATTGTTGGTTGTCTGTGAAGCCTCTGCCAAGTGCATTTGTTGTAAATCTAGGTGACCAAATATAGGTATGATTATTGTTGAGACAATATGTTTTTATGTGTTATTATATCCATCGCTTCATTCTACAACCCATCACTTGATTTTCGCATCGCTCCTCTCATTGACTTGAGTAAAGGTGGTTGCATGTATAGAGAGAGCACATTTGGTGAGTATCTAAAATATTTCTATTCCTCAAACGTCAATCCAGGCAAAAGCCATCTCGAAAAGTTTTGGCTCCTTGAGAAGACCAATGGCATCAATGCCTTGGAAGAAGAAAGAAGAAGGGACTAATGCTTGTGTTGCAAAAGCATGAATTTAAATGACGTCTTACATAGTCGTGCCATGCAATTAAAAATATTGTTCTTTGTTGTGAAATTGGTATGGGAAACGCCAAAACCTTTCCACTTGATAGTTTCACATCTTGTTTGGGTGTTGCGGCTATTCCTGGACATGTGGGTGTACTAACATTATGAAAAGTTACTTGACCTAAAATTTGAGGCCTTTATATGAAGCTATAATATATGTGTCAAGAATTAGCTTTTTCATGTTAGATCATTCACTGTATGCATCATGCTTATTTATAAGTTGGCCATCTAGTATTAGAAATGATGCCTCTCTCAATATCCTTGCATAAAAAAAAACATAAAACAAAATAACATGATGGCAAACGGAAACATGATGAAAATAGGAGTTGAACAAAATCACCATGAGCCAAGTCAACATGCTTGCTTTAAGAAGGTAATATCCTTGTTCTAAGAATTGAACAACGATGGTCTTTTACATGCTAGTTGCTACATTGGTTATGGTTATCAAGTGGTAGCTAAATCTTCTAACTTAGTCTCTTGAGAGTCCAACTTTAAAGGACCTAGTCACATTTACCTTGTTAGCTATTTATCTAAGGTATCTTGTGAGATTAGGAATTTCTAGTTTAGTGCCTTACCAAGTTGAGGTTCCTAGGAAGGAAGAAAAATATTTTCGCCGCAAAAATAAGGGTGGGTTCACATAAAGGCATTGTCAAAAAAATGAACTCAACCCCACACCTAGCCCCCATATTAATAGGAGCACAACTAGGCTTCCCTGATTTCAAATTTACGTAATTACCTGATAAGCCCAGATGAAATTCGATTATGTCCTCGAGTCTACTGCCCTCTGTGATAGGATCTACAATAAAAACATTGTTGACCTACATAGAATTTACTTATGCATTTGACAAGGTAAAAGTAGTGTGCGGAGTAAGATTGAAACCAGCTGATTACAAAGATGCAACTATTAGACAAATAAGCATTCGATCATGTTCAAGACAAGAAACTCTTCTGCATAAGACATCTACTGCATTATCAGAGAATTCCTTAAGCGTTGTTGTGACATACCACACAACGCGTCAGCACGAAAGAAACTCTATCAACAATTGTAAAGTTGCTACCATTTGTTTCCACTAGCACATCGTCAACGTATGTACATCGATGATGAGTGTGATTGAGTAGTTTTTTATTTAGTTAAGCATATTTTTCTCGAGGCTTGCTCAATAACATATATTGGTTGGGCACATTTGCATATATATTGCTGGCCGATATTTTCACAGAGCGATTCTCACAAAATTGTAAAAATCGGCATGTAAAACTTATCTAATAGTATTAAAATTGGCACAAAATTGTCGTAGATAGGGGTCCCAGCCCACCCAAAATGAGGCTAAAGAAAATTTTGAGGCGTTAACATAAATTGTAATAGCCGACACTGGCGTGCTAAATTTTTCATGTATTGAATTTTATTCTGACTGATATAAATTTATCCAATGTGTTTCAGGATACCAACCCGTCGAAACAATCCAAAGTCATGAGTCCTAAAGACTACGGGTTACTGACAAGGGGTTTAAGTGAAAATTACGAGAACAAAAAAAAATTGAATGGGCCAGGTTGGCAACTTGACGAACAAAGAAATAGAGGAGCAGCACACAATTGGAAAAATATAAGTCAAGAGCCAAATGCAACATATGGTATACCCCGATCCAAAAATAGTAAGAGTTAACCGTTGAAGTTACTAGCCATGGATGGAAAACTAAAGAAGTACCTTATCATGAGGGGCCATGCCATTTCCCTTGTTAATGGGCCACCTCCCAAAGGGGAAAATACCAAACTCCATTGGTATTCCTATGGGTACATGAAATCAACAAAAGGTCTTTTCCCAATTTAGAAAGGTACCCATGATGAAGAGGTAAATCCCCAAAAGTGGTATCATACTTGAACTACCATGTCACAAAAAAAATTATAATGGGAAAGACTTTGTACAAGGGTGAATTGATTGAAAGAAAGGAAAGGATGTTGTTGAAGGAAAGGGGTACATGTGAAGGGGATGTGTAGCAATGTAGCATTGAGGACTTGGGTGACTTGAAGGAGGATTTTCACATGTGGATGGCACTATTTTTTGAAGACTTTGTGCCGTAGTAAGGTGTGAAAGTACTTTACTTTAGGACCATAAATGGATCTACAAAAGATCCACAAGAGTGATTGGATGCTTGCTTAACAATCTATCAAAAAACTAGACACAAAAAAGTTGATCTAGATTGGCGATTTGACAAACAACAAGCATTAACAATCAAAAGCATTAATCAACATTGAAATCCAAGACCACCGTGTAATACAGGCTGTAGTACGGCCTTCAACCTGAGAAACAAGTAGAAATTGATTTGGTTTCATTTGGATCACAAAAACTCAATGTACATAGTGAACTAGCTTGAGATTGCCAATGAGCTCCAATTGGTTACCTTTTGGGGACGGATTCTAAGTTGGCTTTCGAGTTGGTTGGGATTCCAGTTTTCTAAAGTCCGAATGGTTAAGCTTGTTACGTTTCTAAGTTGGCTTTTACATAAGTGCATGGTGGATGAATGTTAGACTTAAGCGCGTGTTGGGG
Organism: Diphasiastrum complanatum; assembly: GCA_029204225.1. Taxonomy (NCBI): domain Eukaryota; kingdom Viridiplantae; phylum Streptophyta; class Lycopodiopsida; order Lycopodiales; family Lycopodiaceae; genus Diphasiastrum; species Diphasiastrum complanatum. The sequence goes on along the minus strand of CM055111.1, from coordinate 1,459,148 downwards.
AAACCGCTCAAGTCCCAGGGCCCTTTGAGGTGCCGGCGCAACATGTGGTATCAGAGCCGACTAGCCGGTCAGCTACTCAAGTCTCACAGGGATGTCCACGTTTTGGGATTTGTTAGGACAACCGTTGCGCAAGGTGCTGCCCACAATGTAAGCATGGGTGCGTCCACGGTCGGGGTGGTCGACAAAACAGGGGACTTGATGATGCAAGGTGCTGCCCTTGAGGTGTAGGCACGGCCAGTTCCCACGGTTTGGCCCTAGCGCCATCTGCACGTAGGACAGATGAGGCAATCTGCTGCCATTATGTTGGTGAAAGCATGGTCTGTGCCTTGTGGGGTGCGGGGTGACATATTCAAACTGTACGGGTTAACCATTGATACAGAGATGCTGCTCGAATTCGGGTGTAAAGCACGGGTGGTTAGCTGCCGGTGCGGGATAGCTGCCGATTGTTTAGCTATAAGGGCTATCGACCAAAAAGTGGTGGGGCATGACTGAGGCAATGTACTGCTTAATGGTGAAACACGGATGGTTGGATGGATGTTTCCCCGTGGGCTAATTCTGTGATAGATTTTAGTGGGCGCGGCTAGGCAAAGGTCCTACGTCCGGTCTCAAGGGGAATGTGGCTTGAGAGAGATCCTCTATGTTTGCTTTGGTTGGTATGTTCGTCTGTGGTGTGCTTGTTTGGACCTGAATAACCCCTGGTTGCTTAACTTCTTCCAGGTGATTGGATCTAGTTGGGAGTTGAAGGAGGAGTTTACATTTGTGGGTGGACGACATACAAGTATGGAAAGGAGCTTCCATGGGGCAACCCCCAAGATTGGTTCAAGATTATTATTCCTATCCAGAAATATCACGGGGAGGAAGTCAGATTTCATGATCGACTCCGGAGCTTCACATAACTATATTTCAAGGAGCGTAGTGGAACAATTCAGCTTGCCGACCAGAAATGTAATATCAACGCTCAAGGTAGAAACAACAAAGGGAGCACTGGACGCAGACAAAGCAACATTGAACATCCCGGTGCAAATTGGGAGATGGAAGACTAAACTTAGCTTTTTGATTTTAGAGATGGATGCCTTCGATGTAATTTTGGGCCTTCCCTGGCTAAATGAACATTGTATTGCAGTTTTGGGTAGGAGCTCAAACTTGGTTCTCTTGGATTACAAGGGACAGATCTGTATGACAAAAGTTCTGCCTGGAGGGAACGCTAAGGGCACCGATATTGAACAAAATCTAGTTGCTGCATCTGTGATTAAAAGCATGGCGAAAGGGAAAAGGTCAAAGTGCTTTCTTTGTATCTGCAGAGAGGTTCCAGAAGGGAAAAATACACAACATAAAAACTTGTCAAAGGAGGTGGCAGATTTGCTAGAGGAATTTAGCGATGTGTTTCCGGAAGAACTCCCAACTAAGTTACCTCCTCGAAGACCAGTGGACCATAAGATTGAGTTGGTACCAGGAACAGAACCAACTTTACGAGCATCCTATAGGATGTCCCAAGAAGAGTTGGTAGAACTGAAATGACAACTTGGTAAATTGATAGACAAAGGATTCATTAGACCCAGTGCTTCGCCTTTTGGAGCCCCAGTGTTATTCGTGGAAAAGGCGGAACAAGACACTGCGGATGTGTGTGGATTACTGCATGCTCAACAAAGGTACCATCAAGGACAAGTATCCCATGCCTAGAATTGATGACCTGTTCGACCAGCTCAAACATGCCAAATATTTTAGCCGAATAGATCTCAGATCTGGATATCACCAAATTCAAATAGCTAAAGGCGATGAGCACAAAATGGCTTTTCGAACACGGTCTAACAAATGCACCAACCACTTTTTGCACGTTGATGAAAAACATTTTTTAAGACTGCTTAGATGATTTTGTCATTGTGTACATTTGTCATTGTGTACATCGACGACATCTTGGTGTTTAATCGTAGCCTCAAAGATCACATTAAACATTTAAGGACGGTCCTCCAACGACTGAGGAAGAACAGCTTGTTCGCGAAAAGACAAAAATGTGAATTTGTGGTAGAGGAAGTTGACTTCCTTGGACATGTTATAGGCTACGGACGAATTCGGATGGATCCTAAGAAGATCAAGACTATCTTGGATTGGCTGGCTCCTAAAACTGTTCATGGCATCAAATCCTTTGTGGGCTTATGTAACTTTTACAGGAGATTCATTGAGGCATTTAGCAAAATTGTGGCACCACTGTTGGAGCAGACCAAGACTCATCTGAAGATGACATGGACACCGGAATGTGAAGCAGCATTCCAAGAACTAAAACGACGGATCACTCAAGAACCCATCCTTGCCTTACCGGACTTTAGTAAACCTTTCAAAATACATACAGACGCGTTGAACTTTGCTATTGGGGCCGTGCTGATGCAAGATGGAAAACCTATTGCATATTTTTCAAAGAAATTGAGTGACATAGAGCGACGATGGAAAAGAAATGGTCGCAGTAGTTCAAGCAGTGGAGCATTGGAGACATTATGTGGCAGGAAAACCCTTTAAGGCATTCACTGATAATGTATCACTCAAGTACTTCTCACCCCAAGGTATGCTTACGCCAAAGCAAATGCGATGGCTAAACTTTCTCTCAAAATTCAATATAGATATTGTACACACGGCGGGAAAGAACAATGTGGTGGTGGACGCACTAAGTAGACAGGAACACTTGGTGGCAATGGTGACAACTCAGATGACTGGCCTACTCCAAGAGATTAGAGAGAATTATGGTGCAGATGCGTTAGCGAAGGACTTAATGATCGAATTCCAACTGGGAAAGCCTCATAAACATTTCACTTGGAAAGATCAAATGGTTGTTTATAAACAACGCAGAATATATGTCCTAGACAACATCAACCTGAGGAAGAAAGTCTTGCAAGAACATCATGACGTACTAGTCGTCGGACATCCAGGGGTGAATCACATGCATGAACTTCTCAAAAGAGGCTTCTATTGGCCAGGTATGTGGGCAGACAATCATATGTGCAAACATGCCCGACATGTCAACAAGTGAAGGTGGAACCGCTAGCTCCAACAGGACTATTCCAACCATTACTGATACCAGCATACCCATGGGATTTGGTGAGCATGGATTATATTGTTCAACTACCACGGTGCCAAGGCTTCGACTCAATTTATGTGGTGGTTGACCACTTTTCAAAGCAAGTTCACCTGGTACCAACTAAAAGTTTAGTGACAGCTGAAGAAGTGGCAAGGTTATTTTTAAAATGTGTCTTCAAATACCATGGCCTACCTAGAACAATTATTTCTGACCGAGACACCAAGTTCGTCGAAAAGTTTTGGACTTGTCTATTTCACCTCGTGGGAGCTGGACTGAATTTCAGCACTGCATATCACCCTCAAACAGATGGGCAAACGGAACGAGTCAATCGACAGATTGAACAATATTTAGGAAATTATGTCGCTTGGGACCAATCCGATTGGGTCAACTACTTGGATATTCTTGAGTTTGCACATAACAACCAAGTGAATAGATCTACTGGACGGGCACCCTTCGAGATAAGCAATGGTTGGCTACCGATTGTTCCAAGTTCTTTTCTTACAGGTGTGCAAGAAACCCCAGTACCCACTGTGGAGGAACTCATCAATGAGTGGCACACAAAGCTGACAGAGGTGAAGTCATTTTTAGAGCAGTCCCAAAGAAGTATGGCAGTTGACGTAAACCCACATCGACGAGAACTGGAATTTGAGGAAGGTGATCAAGTGTGGCTGAACACAAAGAACATTGCGTTACCAAAAGTTTTCTCTCATAAGTTCGTTCGACCTTATGCGGGGCCATATTATATCACCAAGAAGATCAACCCAGTGGCTTACCGATTGGTGCTGCCATCCAGCTTGGATATACACAATGTATTTCACATCTCATTACTCAAACGGTACAAACCAGATGAGCGATTTGATCGGCAACACAAACTCCGTCACCCACCAATGACACTTGATGATACAAAGAGGCAGCTTCTACCAGAACAAATATTGACACATAAAAAGCAAACTGGCGTGCAACGTGAATATCTAGTGAAGTGGCTACGGGCTCCACTCATTGAGGCTTCTTGGGAGTACGAAGACAAACTTAAGGAGAGAGCCCCTGAAGTACTGGCAAATTATCTGCAGAAGAATCAACGCAATAGCCGTTTTCCCAGATCGGCACACAAAGCACTACCTGGTGGCATGCCTCCTGCATAAACACTCATGACCATTTCTGAAGTTCAAGGAACTTCCAGGTATCTTTCTTAAGTTTGTCAATAAATCACTTGCAGCTTTACACAGGTTTTACGTAAGTGAACTTTATCTACACTTTTCATGTGCTACTGCCAATGTATCTTTTTAATTCAAAGTTTTTAAGGCCGGTGAATTGAGCCCGTGCCATACGTCCTAGGTCTAGTTTGGCCCTGATGAGGACAATTGCTTTATCAACAACAAGTAATCTCCTCCTTTGCCAAGCTCATTCTTTCAAAAGCAACACTAGCTTCCAGCTTAAACAATCTTCCATGTTTAAATCCCTTTGCAATGCAAACATCATTCTTCAAGATGAAGCAAACACCATGCTTAAAGTGGACATCCAATTTACTTTCTAAGAGTAGACCAACACTAAGCATATTCTTGGTGATTGATGGTACATAAAGGACCTTTTCTAGATCCATGCATTTTGAGGATTCCCAACACAAAGAGATGGTGCCAACACCATCTATCCTACTCTCTTCATCATTTGCAGTAAAGACAAACTTTTTAGCAACATTGAAAGAGTGTAAGGTTGAGAAAAAGTCCTTGTCACAAGACATGTGGGAGCTACGTGCTTGAGAAAAAAAGAATTTCTTCCGTTCTAATTTATTTGGAGGGTAAAGCCATGTCGTGGTGCAGAGATCTCAATCCTAAGCCAGTCACATGAAAACTTTTATAGATGTGTTTATGAAAACGCAATGAGGGTCGATTCAGTCCGGTGATCAAGTTCTATTGGACAGTCGGCTCTGTCAGAGACGTGGTTCTGTCAGACATGCGGCTCAGTCCAGTGATTAAGTCAAAGACTCGGTTGATGGTTCAGCCAACGAACTCGGCTAGTGGTGAAACCAGATGATTTGGTCAGTCACTCGGTTCGGTTTGTTGATCAAGTCAAGGACTTGGTCAGTGATCAAGGTCGATTCGGTCTGGTGATTAAGTTTTGTTGGATAGTCGGCTCGGTTAGAGACGTGATTCTATTGGACACTTGGCATGGTCAGAGACATGGTTCTTTCGGACACTTAGGTCAATCTGGTGATCAAGTCAAAGAATCGGTCGATAATTCAGCCAATGAACGCAGCTAGTGGTGAAGCTAGATGATTTGGTTAGTCACTCAGTTTGGTTCGTTGATCAAGCCAAGGGCTCGTCTGTTGGATAAGCCAGAGGAATCGACAAGTGTTCTAGTCAGGGAGTCATCTATTGATCAAGGCAAGGGCTTGGCTGTTGGATAGGCCAGAAAAATCAGTGAGTGTTCAAGCCAGAGGAGTTGGTTGATGTCGAGATCGTGAAAATTCAAGAAAGGGTGTGGAAGACATCGAAAATATATGGGAGAGTCTGATATGGATAAAATGAAATGGGTAGAGAAGTGTGGATGGATGGATCGGGCACTGTAGATCAAGATCAGAACTATCTTGAAACATGTCAGAGCGGCGAACAATTTGTAAACTTTATGCAGGGATCTGAGTTTTCTCGATTGCATCATATGAAGAACTCAAGACATTTTCAATTGTTCTGTGTATGGGTTCAAGTGGCAACGGGGCCAAATGTTGACTGATTCTTTTTCTTAGATCCTATTTACAGATTGGCACATTACTTGGTTTCTTTTCTGTCTGTTATCAGACTTTATGGGCAATTCTTGACATTTTACATTCTTAATTTAATGTCTAGATTAGGTAGCAAGGTTCGGGTGTTGCAGTAAAGTCCTACCTATCAAAGGACACTCGGACTAGTTCACTCTTGAACTGCACTCACATATATTGAAACATGCAAGTCTTGATGCTCAACAATGGATCAACCTATTACTCGGTTGAGCACCTAATAGATTCCTATTTCTAATTGCTATAAAATCGAGTTGAACAAATCCTTGCAAACTGAAAACTAATCTAAACATGCATCAAACTACAAACAAGAAACAAGAAAACTAAATAGGCAACATTATCAATGTTCAAGAATCAAGAAACACTCATCATTCCAACAACATCAAGAACTAGAATGTAGATGGATTTGCAAGATCTAAACCACAATCCTAGCCTATATAGTTTACTTGAATGCTCGAGTTCTACTTTAATCCACAAACAAGAAATCTAATCCACCACTAATCCACAATGCATAAGGAAAGAAAGCAAGAAGGCTAAAAGCATGGTTTGGTGGTACATTAGGGGAAGTTTGGATTCAAAATGGGCCCTTTGTAAAGATGCTTTTGTTGACTTCACATGCTTTAAGCCTCCAAATGGACTAATAATCTTATAACATGTGTACAACACTGTAATAGTGCTCACCGGACGAAAAAAGTATTCAAGTTTTCAGGTTACTTTTTATTATTTCAAAAACTCTTGTCGGGCAGAAATAAATATTTCATTGGACAATATGTGTTGCCCGTATGTTAAATATCTGCCGAATAGTTTAACTAGCGTTAGTTTTTCTAAACTATAGTTCTCCTGCATATTTCCCCCTTTGAAAAGCGCTCCGAGGGGACCCACGCCCTTAAAAATATGTGCAACTGGCGCTTGGAATCGGCGAGCTTCACTTTTCCTTTGCATTTCTAGGTGATGGTACGAGAGATTTCCAAACAGTCTAACTTCTTAACCATAGCTCCAATTGAGACTGTCTTGGTGCCATTAGAAAGAGCTCTTGACGAGAGCTTCGCAACGACACCCTACATGACCTAGTTCCGAGTTACGGTTAAAAAGTTATAAGCAGTCAAATTTCGCGAAAAATCTCTCATCTAAACAAATATATATTTCAAAAAAATAATCCTAATATCGGTTTAGCGCGTGCCCTTATATATTTTTTTAGATGAGAGATTTTCTGCGAACTTTGACTACCTATAAGTTTTTAACCGTAACTCGGAACTAGGTCATGTAGGGTGCCATTGCGAAGCTCTCGTCGAGAGCTCTTTCTAATGGCACCAAGACAGTCTCAATTGGAGCTATAGTTAAGAAGTTAGACTGTTTTAAAAAGGAACCTAATATCGATTCAATGCGTGGATGGCCTGTTTAACCAGTCAGATAACACATCTACGCGTTGAACCGATATTAGGGTTTGGAAAGCTTTTGCACCATCACCTGGAAATACAAAGGAGAAGTGAATGAGCACACACTAGCACAATTACGCTTGCCGGTTCCAAATGCCAGTTGCACATTTTTCCAAGGATGTGGGACCCCTCAGAGCACTTTTCAAAGGGGAAAATGTGCAATATTATCACATTTGCTTATGGAAATTAAGGCTACATGTTAACCATATAAGTTGGGCGGCGGGCAGTTTCGGAATCATAAAAACGAGCATAGATGTTGCCGGAAGTTTTCTCTCTCTTGTTAATCTTTCTCTATAGTCAAACTTCTTAAAGGGCCCATTTTGAGCCCATATTTTTCCTAATGCAAAAAAAGAACCCATTTTTCATAATACCTTTTGGTAGTACATTTCACTTTTTGGGAATTTGAGCTTGATAGATGCTACCCACGAGTTAATGCAATAGAGGGCCTAGTAATGATGGACCTACCCTCTTGGACTGTTGGGGGGTAAGTGGTGGGCCTACTCTCTCTCTTCCAATAAAAAACATAAATGCATTTCTACCCGTGTCCTTGACAGTCCATGGTGTACCACCAAACCATGCTTTTAGCCAAAAACTAAACTAAATCCACATCCACAGAAAGAATGGAAGGGCGTGATCATAACAGCATCACTCAAGAAAACCATCATGATCAAGGAGCTAGTTGATTGCCAAAACTCATGGAGGCTCTTCTCATTAATAGCACAGAGTTGAGAAAATACACGAAAAGCTCCCTCATAGAAGAGGGGACCTCTTAAATAAGCAAGAGAGGTGCTTAGGTGGAGCCCGAGTGGCAATTCCACAATTTCACAAATTACAAGTGGAATTAGCTTCTCCACTAGAGGTCACCATCAAAAGTGGCTCACTTTACTTTTCTAAGAGGGGTCTACTTACATTTATTTTAATTGCCTAGAAATACTAGCTCTTACATGGTCATTCCATCACTTGAAATTCACCATGAGGCTCACATAATTTCTATTTGTCATTCTTAACTAGTATTTCTCAGCTCTCATACTCGGCTCTCTCTCTTCATCCATCCCTTCTTCAAAGACCTCCTCGGTCTTATTCTCTTGTTCACTATAGGATAATATGTGAACACATACAAGAGATTAGAAAGTGAAGTAAATGAAAAACAATTCAGCAACTCACTTGGTAGTACATATATTAACTATAACCTTTTGTTTTTTTCCTCTCAATATCTCCATGCTACCACACAGTTGCAATCCATTGAATTACGTGATTTCAGTTAATCTACAAGGTTTTTACAATTTGGTGCTAACTCAAAATTGACCAAGTATCATTTAAATAGATATGTACAACACTCAATCAACTCCAATATATTGTTTTCAAATTTTTAACATAACAAATACGAAACATTTGACAGTATGAAAGACTGTTGAATGTAAGTTGTAATGCTTACAAAAGAATCTGAAAATTTTGGAGGGAAATAAACATGATCAAGATTATTATAGAACATTGATAGATATTAGTATGTTCTACAAGTGCAGTCAAACTCTCATGTTTAGAGAGAATATCTCTTCTTCTAAGGTTATCAAGAAACATTAAGAAGTGTAAGTACATGTTGCAAAAAGATTTCTTCTTAAAAGGTTATTATGAAACATTCATAAATAAGCTTACATGTTAGCTAACCTTAAAAATGATGCTCTAAATTTGTTCTATAAAATTTTTAGTTGAATGCTCATGAGTTAGACACGTATAAGATTTGGTTCCATATGGCATGTACAAAGACATTATTGGCTCTAGTTGAGATCGTATTTCCTTTCTGCAAATTTATGCAAATACCTCAAAATTTAATCACATTTATCGTATCAAAATTTAGTCACATCTAACGTACATTTATCAATATATTCTAGATACATATAACAGTTGGATGTCTATACTTGTATGATGAGAATATTGCTGGATTTGAGATATCTGTTAAAATTGAAAAACAATCCATATTGATTTCTTGGCTTGCTACAAATGTTGTACCATGCAAGTATGTAGCTCATTAATGCAAAATGCCAAGTTTGGCCTACATAGAACTCGAGCTACATGGTGATGTATTGTCTAGTTTGATAAATGCAACTTGCATATAGTTTGTAGACATAGAATTACCATGATTATGCTTGTAGAAACTCGAGGCAACTCACATGCATTAATTGTAAGTGATCCATAGTGACATGCAAGACATGCACAAAGTTTATTGGACACATGCATGATGATTTGGACATTTCTAGTTAGAACTAGTACACTTGTAAAAAGTTGGTAAATTTTCATGCATGACAAGTGACAAATGTCACATAGACTCTAGATGTCACTTTAGATGTCATTTTGGAATGGATAGATGTGATTCTACCTCGAGCTACCTCAATCTCCATAAATATGTGTAGCTCTCCACACAATTAATAATAAAGAACCAAAGTTTTGTAGCTATCTCATGTCATTTTGGATCTAAACAAATATTGCTTGTTATCTCTCTAGCTCTCTCTCTCTCTCTAACTCGTGTTGAGGCTAATGCTCATACATTGAAATCTTATATTTTTTCATTCTTTGATCATTGCTATTATATTCTGTTGATTAGCATGCTAGTTGAGCTTTGATCTATCCTTCTTTTTGCCACTTGAAGAAGCATCCACTTGATCTTGCCCTTTAGACCACTTACTTTTGGTTTTGCCCTTGAGTTTGCCCTTTGTGAACATAGCATCCTTTTGAAGTGTTGATGTACATCCACCTCTTGCTTGAAGCCTATATTCCTCATTGATCAAGATCTCTTGAAGATCCATCAAACTTGGCAAATTCTTTTGAATAGCAATACTTTGAACAATGTTAGCATGAGCATCCAGCAAGCCATTAAGAATCACTTGAATAAGCTCTCCTTCCTTAATGCTTTCATCTATGCAAGCTAATTCATCATTCAATGCTTTCATTCTCAAAACAAAAGTACTTGGACTTTTCTCATTATTTTGCAAACAAGAAAATATTTCCCTTCTTAGAGTCAACACTCTAGAAGTAGACTTGGATTCATAAAGCTTCTTCAATGAGTTCCAAGCTTCCAAAGATGATGTGCACTTACCAACTTCCTTGAGAAGTTCATTGGTAACATTCATCTTTATCATGTGTAGAGCCTTCTTGGCCCTCTTGTCATACCTCAATTGATCTTGTTGTGTTGCTGGTCTCTCCTCCAAACCTACAACAATATCCAAAACATCATTCATCTCAAGAAGTGACTCCATCCTCACTTTCCACAATGAATAGTTACTTGAGGTAAGCCTATCATTGGCTTCCAACATGACTCCAATTAAGGTTGCCATGTAGCAATGACCTGATCTTCTCTTTCAACCTGCTTCAATGCACAAAGCACTCCTTTGAACAACAACAAATGCTCTCAAAAGAAATCACCAAGATTTGAAACTATCTCACAAATTCTCTTCTAGCACTTATCCCAGCAAATCAACACATAGAATCATGGAATCTAGATCAACCTATGATCTACCCTCAATCTAATGACTTTTGCCACTTCCTAAGATTGAAACACACTTAAATGAAGTCCAGCAACCTCACTATCTAGAGATCCAATCAAAATTAGGGTTTTGACACAATCACAAAAAATTGACTAGTCCAAATCTACATGCAAGTGCTGAAAATTTGATATGCAATCTATAAGCCACCACTTAGGATGATCCAATGATCCAAAAATCGGTCAAATCTAGTATGTGAATTCAAAAATCGGAATTGAACAAGTATATTGACCTATTTAGTGTTTTGATCTACAAAGCATGCTCTAGACTTGATATCTTCACCAAATCATTGATAGATCTAATTTTCTCCTTCATAACCCGAAACACAAGCTCTGATACCATGTGAAAGATTTCAGATCCTTAAGATCCAATCTACTTGAATGATCTTTGGTTAGAAAGAGAAATACACTACCAATCTCACCAATGTAGAAAAATCAGCATCTACACACAAATTGAGATGCAAACACCAATAGAACTTGATCAAAATCGAATGAAATGATTATGTACTATTGATTTCCATACAAAACCAGCAAGCTACTGTATTTCACACGTGTGGATCAAAAATAGCAAATATAGATCATTCTACACATAGAATTGCAAGCAATCACCAAGATAGTGCACCAATGGATAGTAGAACCCAAGAGAACCATGTATAAGCATGAAATGAGATAGAGAATAGAGAAGATCACTCTCTCCATGAGTTACATCCTTTTATAGCAGGTCCAAACCCTATTTGGCCACTTGGCCCTTCCCACCAAAATGCTAACCCTACTAATTTTGGGTCTAGATTCAATGTACCCAACTATTCAAATTGAATCTACTCAAACTCGCATTCTAACTTTCCCACACTTTCAAAAAGTGTTTTATTCAAAAGAAATTTAGACTAATGAACTTTGAAAAGTCAACCTTTAAGTCTAAAACAAGTTTTGGCCTCAATATGCCAAATATGAAAATATTGCAAAATGTGATGAAACTAGTTGAATTTTTCACATCACGTACAGTCGTATGAATTACTATGATATTAGAGTGATGGTGAGATAAGTATTTAATGTGTCTTTTTATATGATATTGCATAGCTCTATAGGTGTGATTGGAAAACCAAACTAGGAAACCAAGCCACAACTCTTGAGTGGCTGGCACAAGCGATGACACAAATTATCTTAATGGGCTTTCAACATGAACCAAAATATGAAATTATTTTTTGCCTCAAACTTGAGGACTTTAAGAAACTATTTTAATGTAGCAAAAGTCCAAATAGAGAGAGAGAGAGAGAGAGAGAGAGAGAGAGAGAGAGAGAGAGAGAGAGAGAGAGAGAGAGAGAGAGAGAGAGAGAGAGAGAGAGAGAGAGAGAGAGAGAGAGAGAGAGAGAGAGAGAGAGAGAGAGAGAGAAGTCGAAAATGTCTAATTTGATTTTGTGACTAATTAATCTAGAATGACTAATTGTAAGATCATCAATTCTTTACTAGAAAGGTCAAACAATACTATGAGTCAACTAGGTAAGCCCCAGAAGACTTGAGAATGATGTTATTTAGGCTACCAAGCCAATTTCTACCTCCCTTATTATTCAAATTTTGAAAGTGTAGAAAATTATCCTTATTCACTAACATCAACAAAGATTGTAATGCCTGCATAGATGCACTGATGCTCCGGTTACCACTTATTGGTGGTTGCAGTCTGTGAACTCTCAGGAAATTGTCATTTTAAAGCTCTCTTGAATGGTCACAACCCCTCTTATGAGATTTGGGAGCTTCTCTTTTTGAGAGCTCTGGCTTTTACCTTTTGGTGGGTAATGTGCTTACCTTCCCATGAGAGCTTGATCATGCTCTAGCTTAAGGCCCTAATATAATGAATGATCATTTGAAGCAAAAATCTACCTACCTTTGCCTAATTTGGTGAAGCTTTCTACAAATTGTCTAGTACTTTGTATTTCTTGCTCCAACCTTGATTTTTTTATGTTCATGAATGGATTAAATGTTAAGATTCTATGATTGGCACATGAGATTATCAAAGCTTGAAGATCTATTTTAATAATTTCATGGAAATGATTTTCATTAGAATATTTTTAATCAAAGAATTTCTTGAAGATAAATTTTTGAAAAATTACATGGAAGCACTCATATCATTTAGAACTTTCTGGACTAAAAATGGCCTCTTTCTTACCAAAAGATTTGGACTTGACTAATGCGTTGATAAGAAAATCTCAATAAACTGTTGGTAATCATAATATTTTGGTCCATATCACATTCCTAATCTGATAGTCAAGATTTAATATTCTAAAGGATCCACTAATTTGATATATAATCTCTTTTTCTGCCATGTGCTCTTTTTTTCTCACTTCACACAACTTGAATGATGACAAAAAACATGTCACATCATACGGGAGTGTGTGAAAAGGAGGCTCAACTAGATCAAACTTTCCTTTCATGCAGTCTTGCAGTACATGGCCGAAAATTTATATATATTTAAAAAAAAAAAGCCATGTTATGCAATAGCGTTGCAGGAGGTGATGTAACATAGTCACCCAAAGATCATGGAGGTTATGTTTCTTGCCTTTACTTTCCACATCATTTAGTTGAATCATTTGTGTAGTTTGGTGGCATAATCCTTGGGCAATCTAATATTGCAAATGATGCATGTTAGATATTGTAAGGCAATGAGGGAACAATTGCCTTATATACTATACAAAACTTCTACTTCAACAATAAGTTGGCTATGACAAGTGTATGGTAGGCGATTCGTAAGTATAGAAATACATTACTATTGACGACATGGAAAACAAAATATTTCAAAGTGGTAGGGAGAATTATCTTAGTTTGGGCATTAGTTGATGTTGGTCCTACATTGCAAAGGTAGAATTTGGTCTAACATAGGATCTTCATGAACAAGGGAATTCTTTTATGATAGTCGATACAAATTTTCAAGATACAAATGATTTAGCATCTCATGAATCTCACAACAACACATTATTAAATTCAAATAAAAGGTCATTCAATTAGTAGTCCAATGAGTGCTGAGTAGAATATAAAAATGTGTTCTGTCAACTTAATTCACAATACACACAAACATGAAGGAGAGAGAGAGAGAGAGAGAGAGAGAGAGAGAGAGAGAGAGAGAGAGAGAGAGAGAGAGAGAGAGAGAGAGAGAGAGAGAGATAGAGAGAGAGAGAGAGAGAGAGAGAGAGAGAGAGAGAGAGAGAGAGAGAGAGAGAGAGAGAGAGAGAGAGAGAGAGAGAGAGAGAGAGAGAGAGAGAGGGAGAGAGAGAGAGAGAGAGAGAGAGATGTCTCCTTATCTAATTTATTAGTTTCTCATTAAAGCCTATATCGATAATAAGATAAAGAAAGGATATCCATTGCAAATGCATTCAACCACTCATATATTAATGAAAGAAATGTAAAATAAAATATAGATGTGTTGGTGATCACTTGGAAAAAGGATTATGCTTAAGTGTAGAAACCACAAATAGGAAATTAGTGTTGTCATTCTAGAGTGATCTTTCTTATATGACTCTCTTTTTTCCAAAATGGTTTTTTTGCACTAGCATCATCATGTACAATATGTATATCACAAGTAGGCCAAACCAAGAAGCAAAAAGGATCCAACCTTTTCACAATGCAATAGTTGATGAAACCATTACAAAAGTAGATATCACTTTTATCTAACTTGCACCAACTATGGAGGACAACATATGATCTTTTCAATGAGCAACTATTTACTATACTATAGTAGTAGAATTCTTACATCGCCAAGTAACGTTATTTGAGATTTTGAGTAAGCTAATAACTAGAGATCATGTGCAAGAGAACTATTGCAATTAAGTTGTTGTGAGAAGAAACCTAGCATAAGTTATAGTATAAAAGCGGCAATGATTTCAAAAAGACTAGAGAGTTTGTTGTATACAATAATCATATTTCATCTAGTTCATGACATGAGCAAATAGTATTTTCACCCGAGGCATATATGCAGCTTTTATAGAATCTTGAATGATCCCAAGATCCTTTATGCATATTGTTCGACATAGGCCACATGGCACAACAATCGTAACAAGCATTCATGAATCAAGTGGCAACACCAGTAAGAAAATTTCAACTTTAAAACCATAACAAAAACAAATTTGTAGCACTTCTAGATACATTGCATTCCATTCACTGACTAGAAATCAATTATTATAAGTTGTGCTCATCACAAATGGTTTGTCTACTATTATTGTAATGTTTAACCTCATCTAAATATCAGATCCTAAAGTTTGCCTTGTGCACAACCTTGATGTGGTCTTGAATATGCCCTAAAATGAAACCTCAGTTCGTTCAGCAAGGAACTTGCCAGATGGTAATTCAGAAGGTGGTAAGAGAGCAAGCCATACTACAGTATCTGCACCTTCTTCCACAGTGTTGTTACCCATGCCAAGAGTCATATCAGTTTGTGTGTAGCCTGGACACACGACATTTACATATACCTTTTCACCATATGCTCTACTCAAAAATTCATGAGCAAGGACACGTGTGTATGCATTGAGAGCAATCTTTGATACACAATAGTCCGAATATGCTTCAGGACCCCTCCCTTCAAGATCAATTGTAGGCCATCCTTTGCTTGTTATTTGACCATTGCTCACATCAGCTAAGAAGTTCTTTAGGAATGAGTCAATTACACTTTCTGAGAGCATTTCGTTAGAGATCATTGCCTTCAGCTCCTCACTCCTAAAATCCTGTTGCTCCAAAGAAGAACTTTGGTCATTGACATTGATAAATAGCATAGAATAACATACTTAAATATAATTCCAAACTAGACAAAGCCTTTCACTATCAAAGCTTACATTCATGTCACCCACCAAGCTGAGGGTAAAAACTTCATCTCAAGATAGATGCTCTAGATACGTTGTCCACAAAAACAAAACAATAAAAATCTTAAATAATGAAAACCACTTGTGTTTATTTTTTATTAATTGCAATTGCCTAGACTAGAACTTTTTTTTTTATCAAACATAATTCTATAGATCCTAGACCTTTTGATTGTGCTAATTGCATTTTCAGATGGAGGAAGATAACAAGAGTTTATAATATTAATGACAAATAGCTTTGAGAGCTCAATAAACTGGAATATTGTTGAACCAGGCACATGCAATTTGATTGGACTCACCTTAAGTAGCCCAAGACGAGAGCTAACATTGATGATTCGACCACCAAATTTTGATGGTTTGATTACTAGAAGAAGAGATTCTATAACTTTCTTCACACCGTAGTAATTTGTCTCAATTACATCCACCGCCCCTTGCTTCTTGTCATCATGGAAGTATGAAACTATTCCAGCATTATTGATCTACAAGTCAAAATTGTCAGGTATGATTCTTCATATTCATAAATCCTATTTTGCAATTACAGAAAAGCACAAATTGTTGCATTTCACCTTGATAAAAATCTTGAACAAAAGACAACTATGGTAAATGAACAATGCAAAAAGGAAACATACAAGAGATGCTTCAAGCATGGTAGTGATCAAAATTTCACAAATAAGCACGACTAGTGTATGTGACCAACTTAAGGCACGACAAATCAAATCAAATCAAATAGTTGTCATGGAGACATTTGCTTAAAGCCAATTGATAAGCCAACTTGCTCATTTCCATTTCCAAGTTGGATTCGTTATTACTACCAATGTGCTAGATTAAACATTATAGCCACACTTCTTGTGAAGCATCATATGCATTGACTAGTTGGACGAGAAGAATTATTGAAACAATGTTATTTTTCTACTTCAAAATATACATAGTTCCACGATTTGCTTGTTTTTGCCAGGAATCTTCTTTTATCATTATCCTGGCTACAAAAAATGTTGCCCTAGTTGCAGAAAAATTTACAGCCGAGTCACAAAGTACACCAGTGTGCTATTAGAATTTGGATGCAAATTGTTTTTTTGCAACCACGGCAAAATTGCCCTCAAATATTTATTATCTTACTCTAGCTACAAAAAAAGTTGCGACTGAAAAGCAATTTGTAGTATTTTCTTGGTTGCAAAAATAATTTACAGTTGAACACGCTAGTAGCCAAATCCCATAGCATGACGACATGCTATAGGACTTGGGCTACTTGCAACCAGGACAACATTTCAAATTTTGGAGTAATGTTACCTTCATTCAAAAAACTCTTGTCACTAAATGTTGTAGCACACCGCTATGAGATTAGGGCTATGTTGTGCACCAACGTGATATGGGATTTGATTGCAAATTTTTTTTGCTTTCAAGACATGGCAAATTTTGCAATCATGGCTAAAAAAAGAATCTATGACCAAATCCAATGGCTGGCAATGTGCTATGAGATTTAGTTGCTATAGAATTTTCTATACCTTGCATCTTTGAAGCATAAACAAGACTTCGAGGCCTTTGCCAAGCCAGTAACCACTAGAAATAGCAGTTGTAACCACTAGAAATAGCAGTTAGCACCTTATAAGACAGTAAAGGATAGTTGCTGCATTTATGCCCATCTTTCAAAGTGCATAAAAAGAAGAACAGCGACCCACCATTTTCAAGGGTAATTATGTTTTGGAGATGTAAATTTTGCTTTAGAATGGTCCTCTAAAAAAAAGCTCAGGTTTGAAAACGAATGCAGATTCTCCTGTATATTGGTCACGTGAAAAAGCAGCCACTATGGAATGAGCTGGGGGAGATGACATTCTGCCCAATAAAGAATTATAATCTCAGCCCCTCCTAGACTAGCCTATGACTCTTTGCTGGGCAAAATGTCATCTCTCCCAACTCATTCCATAACAAGTGATTTCCAATTTCTCATCAAAACTTTCTTTGCTAGTCGAGTTATGTAATTATTGACTGATCGTACTAAAATACTAGGAAGCTGAATATTATGAACATGACATGTGACGAAAAGTACCAGTATATCTAGACCACCGTATTTCTGTTTGATCCAAGCAGCCAATTCTTGTGCAGACCTTGAGTCTGTCACGTCCAGCCGATGAAACGCAACATTGTGCAACCCCTTGGCTTTCAGCTGCTCTACCGCTAGATGCCCTTGCTCTATATTTCTCGACGTTAAGACTGTAGTAACTCCCTTCTCTGCAAGCTGGCGTACGATTTCAAGGCCGATTCCTCTGTTGCCGCCAGTGACAACAGCGATGGTTTCATTTGACCACCATCTGCATCGTAAACATTCTCAATTGTTTTGAAAAGATAAGTTGAGATGAGCGTAATTTACTGCTTCATGTTGTTTATTTCAGCGCTTAGCAGTCTGAATTCGTTTAAAGCTTCTCATCTTTCAAAGAAACTATTGACACTCTTTTAAACTAGCGATGCATAAAGGTTTATTAAAGAGCTTACAAGGTTCGTTAAAGACAACAGAAATACCAAAGGAGGAGATCAAGCGAAAGACCAGAACCTACAAGGTTCATTAAAGAGCTTACAAGGTTCGTGAAAGACAACAGAAATACGAGGAGGAGATGAATCGAAAGGCACACAAACGAACGTTAGTAGACAACACTAAGATTCCAGCTGAGCTAACAATGAGAATTGTTTCATAGCCGGAGCTAATTTGATGATAGACAAAACTTACTGATCGCTGTTCGCCATGGTTACGGTCGCCCGCTCGAGCCAGAAAAAGAGGTAAGGAGAAATTCAATAGCGCATTCTCAAGTCCTCCGCTAACTGGCTTGCTATCATTCAATTAGCGCCTCTGATCTATCTCTCTCTCTCTCTCTCTCTACCCCTCTCCAGCAACTTGTGCAATAATTCACGAAGAAAAAAAAAGTTTATATACATCAACATCCATCACATTGACATCTTGATTCCGAACGGCTAAAGAGTACAGGAATTTTGAGAGGTGTGTTTGCACAATACTCACAAACAAGTATTTTAAGGGGGGGGGGGGGGGGGGCGGTCATGCTCCGAGGCCCTTCCGCCCCGGAAGACCCGAGGAGCACGGTCTTCCGCGGGCGGAAGGGCCGAGGAGCCGGCCCTTCCCTTCCGTGAATTCCGTTTTCACTTTTTTTTTTTTGACGTAAAATTTCTTTTACACGCACCGGGCGGAAGGTGCATGTAAAAAATGTAGATTTTTTTACGTGCACCTTCCGGTGTCCGGAAGGTGCTTGTAAAAAAAAATTTGTCAAAAAAGAATTTGCCTCACATACTACATTCTGTGAGGCATCACCATTTTCTTTGTAAAAATTTAAAAACTGATTTTACGTCTCTTTGTATGGAGTGTCAATTTTTTTAATTTCATAACCACATCAATGTGGTAAGAAGTCTCACAAAAAATTGTGCCTCTAAACTTATATTAAAATTTTGTTTCTCGAGGTGAGAGTGCCTCCAAGAATACAAAGAAAAAGCGACCCCCTCGAATTGCGGCGAGAAGAAGCCAATTATGATGAGTTTCTCTCCTCATGCTTTTAACTAATGCACACCAATAAAATAGTTAAAAATAGTTAACTCTCCACCCATACCATATACTACATAGTTAAAAATTTTAGAAACTTGTGGGTGTTCTCCCAACCCATGCCTCAAAATTTTATTATTTCGTTGCAATTGGATGTCATTGTGATCTATGTTGATGTATTGAAATGTAGCTTAACAAGGGAGAGCCAAAATATTTTTTAATAAGGGTGAACTATTTGTAGGTCCATTCAAAAACTTCATTCCATTGAGAGAGAGAGAGAGAGAGAGAGAGAGAGAGAGAGAGAGAGAGAGAGAGAGAGAGACTCCCTTGTCCCCATGGGCCCTATCATTCTACTCAAGATTATATTTGTGCTATCCAATGCATCTACGCAACCATCATCTTCTTGTAGAGGCATGATATGGTGGGAGACTGGCCATGTGTCCATGGGCCTTATCATCCTACTCAAGATAATCTTTTTGCTACCCAATGCACCTACACAAGACTATCATCTTCTTATGGACGCATGATGACATGATGGGAGAGTTCTCTCTCTCTCTCTCTCTCTCTCTCTCTCTCTCTCTCTCTCTCTCTCTCTCTCTCTCTCTCTCTCTCTCTCTCTCTTCTTGTTTGTGTCTGAACTTTGAAACATGGTTGTGAAGTTTGAATGGGCAATGTTAGAAATTTGTTTTAGGCTGCAAGCCTTGTATGAAGTGCCCTAAAAGGAATGTCATAAAGAATATACCATAAAGCTTTATTGTCTTTTATTCAAGATTCTTATCAAGGTGACATGTAATAGTTTGTGCTTTTGAGATTATTATAAAACGAGATCTACAAAAATGAAGAATAGATTATATTTGATAGTTTTTAGTTGCAGATCAATAATGCTGGAATAACTTCATACTTTCATAATGACAAGAAGCAAGGGATGGTGGATGTAATTGAGACAAATTACTATGGTGTGAAGAAGGTTATAGAATCTCTTCTTCCAATAATAAGACCATCAAAGGTTGGTGGTCAAATCATCCATGCTAGCTCACGTTTTGGGCAACTTCAGGTGAGTCCAAGGCAATTGCATTTACTAGTCCAAAAGTAGCAGTTAAGCTTTCATAGCTATTTTCCATTCATCCTATAAAGTGTTTTTTGATTTCTAGCTTATACATTATAATGAGTTGTGACTATTGCTTATATGAAGCCCATCAAATGTGAGTAACACTCAATGCAACCATTACATAGTAGTGGTCTTGTAGCTTGATGAATTAATTATTCTATGTTACTATTTTTTTTAATGAATTCATCGTATGTAAGGATTGATGACGAGTTGTCGCACACATATTTTCATGTTGAGAAATAGAAACTACTAGTGTGCACTATTTAAGATGAGTTTTTTTCTATTTATTCTAAATAACATATAAGATCCTACGTAAGGGAGAGAGATTGTTTTGCAGGATCGGACTGATCATTGGCTATCCACCAGACCTTATTGCTGGCTGTCTATTGCGCCTCTTCGTTGTTTGTTGTACCTATATGTTGACCTAATCTCTAGCTAGATTGTTGTCTACTAGACCTGATCTGATCGTTGCCTACATACCTGTTTACTATCTGTTGATCGCTGCTTGCAGATTTGTTAGCCAACTGATTGAAAGTTGAATGGCTATGTAGATGTTGATTGGGGTGGTAGTATAGATGATAAAAGATCTACCATTGGCTATGCTTTCAATTTATTTACTACTATGCAAGCCAGAGATACACTTATTTTTTGTGATAGTCAAAGTGAAATCCAGTTAGCAAAAAATTCATTGTTTTATGCTAGAACAAAGCACATAGAAGTAAAAATCTAGCCATGATAGCCTTGCAATAGTTCTCTTTTGTCATGCCCCTGCGATATCAGAAATAAATCAAATATCACAGTCATGTGACATCCTCTCACTTTTTGAGTTAAGTAACCCCATTGTCGCGTGTCTACGATATTGGTCAGATATGATGAGAACAAAGCAGACTGCCCATCTACATTCTACTACCTCTACTACTGTTGGACCCATTCATCCTACTACTACTCAACCTCATGCTAGGGAGCAGAAAGAAAGTGTAGACCTTGGCTCAAAGATATCAGGAGATTACATAAGTCTACCAATCTGCTGATACCTAAAGGTCCCCTCAATATGACAGTGAGAGTGTGAAAAATCTAGCAACTTCACACGTGTGGAGAACCACAACAAAAGTGTGAATGATCTTTATCATGCTTTATGGTGGCACACGGATCACCTACAGAGTAATACTACAATCTACCAATAGATCTGAGGCTAGAGCACAATCTATAATGCTACAGATCAAAGCAACATTAATTCCTCACATATAGGAAAATTACACAAGCATAATAATGTATGAAGAAGACACTAATCTCAAGTTAGAGAGAGAATACAACTATAAGCAAAATAGCATGAGATGCAATTTTGACATTATGACCTTACCAAAGCTTGATTCATCATTAGAAATGAATGAGAACCATGTTTACATATATAGGAGAGCATAAATTCGTGGTACTACTAGCATGCAATGCATTCCCTACACCTATTCAAGTGTAAACTACTACCATATTGACACCTAACAACTTGCATGCAGAAATTGCACCTAGCTTCTACCTACTTTTTCCATGTCAATTTCTCAACTAGATATGTACAAAACTACATGCATGTGTCCATTACTATATTTGCATGCCTTGCATGTGACTTCCCTAGATGAATTGGACATGTGTAGAACATGTATATTGTCTTGCATGTTGCATGCATGCACTCTGACTGAATTTGCATGTCATCAAATCTAGATCTATCTAACTCAAACTCGCCCTATTCTACAAGGATCTATGCTCACTTCACACACCTTAAATATGTACAATCAATTTACATGGGTAGAAAAATCAACATACATAAGATAGATATGTTTTACAATTCTTTACAGAGAGATTTGACAAGATCTTTGTCTAGGGATGTGAAATGGTGTGTGACAAGAATAGAAGCTTTGCATACAGCTTAAGAAGATGATCATGTGATATTTTTTTAAGATACTATGCTTGCTAATATTCATGCAAAGAGGGTGACTATCATACCCAAAGATATGAAGCTTGTCTTCAGATTAAGAAACCAGTACGAGCAAGTGTTCAAGCTACCTCTGCATCCCTGACCTGCTCCCAGAGTTTGAGTCCCTGTCCAAAAGAGAAGGAACCAGACAAGGCTAGTCAAGTGAGAAACCAAGGCCAACCAATGGAAGAACAAGATTGACTAGCCAACTGATGATGAAGTTGGGCCATCTAGGGCAAAAGTAGAAAGATAGAAAGATCCCCTCTCATTTCCCTCCGCCTAAAAAAAAATAAGGCTCTTTAATTGTCGCTAAGTAGATGATGGGCCAGCCTAATTAATTCTTGATACACTGCAAATTCAAGGGGACCTTCCTCAGACCCCTGGACTAAATGTTTTACCGGATTCCTCTTCAGAGAGTAAAAAATCTTTGGATGTGTTTGTACATACTACAGAGGATCTAGATAGATATATAACAAAATCAATTGTTTCTTTTTCTTGAAAGCCCTTCCCAATGATTGGAAACCGTATATAAAAATATAGTTGTTAAAAAATTGATTCGTCTCAAGCAGACATTTTTTTTATTTTGAACGATATATAGCATTTGACGAATCGATCGATAAGAAAATTGATAGATTAGGTATTTTATATATATTCGGTCTCATATATGAACTATTTTATTCCTGATGTCTGTAAGGAACTTAAGAATAAATCTTCAGACCTCACAGATCCAATTGTGGAAGGTGGACTCAATTATTGGTATCAAAGCAACAATGTTTCCAGTGCTTTGGTTTTAACTCAATTTTTTTGTCACTTGCTCATGGACGAGAAGTCGGCTTTATCATCTTTATGACTTATGCAAGACGATATTGAAATATTTGTTGTATCATTCTATCAAAAGTATATATTAATGGTTGTTTTATTTGGAATCTATGTGCATTGTTTTTCCCATGTTTAACTATTTTGAGACTATTCAAGTTCTCAAATAAAAAATCTCATCTCATAATATTGTCTATTATGTATTAAATATGTAAAAACAATGAAAAGATAGTATTATAAAATATGGTTGATGACAAAATTTCCAGAATTCACACGTGTGGGGAATGTCCACAAGAGTGACTGATCTTAATTAAGCTTTGTGATTGGCTCTATAACCTGATTCTAGATTGATCAACAAAATCTAGTTCAGAAGAAATGGCTAATCCACAATCTAGCATGCTAATCAACAGAATATAATAGCAATGATCAAAGAATGAAAAAATATAAGATTTCAATGTATGAGCATTAGCCTCAATACGAGTTAGAGGGAGACAGCTAGAGAGATAACAAGCAATATTTGTTTAGATCCAAAATGACATGAGATAGCTACAAAACTTTGGTTCTTCAGTATTAATTGTGTGGAAAACTACACATATTTATGGAGATTGAGGTAGCTCAAGGTAGAATCATATCTATCCATTCCAAAATGACATCTACAGTGACATCTAGAGTCTATGTGACATTTGTCACTTGTCATGCATGAAATTCTACCAACTTTTTGTGAAAAATACAGATCCTAAGTGGATCTAAACTCCAAGATCATTGGCTTGAATGCTTGCACTCCAAACTACATAAGCTAGGAATTGGCAACACATTCTATGCTACCTAGAATGCAAAGAACTTGATCAAAAAGCATTTATCACAAATGGAAACTTCCATAAACATCAAGTGCGGCCCAAAATAGCATTATACAGTCCATAATACATCAGCCTACCACTTTTGGAAAGCACCTAAGATCATACACAATAGCTTGAAGACAATACACACAACAATGCTCTCAATGGAGGAAGAAACAATGACAATGATCTATTGATCTCAATGAAGCATACAAAAGGTTTCTCCAACCTGTTCTCCACGACTTCCCTACTATTTATGGATGAGGAAGATGACTCTCTCTCCTCTCTCTAGAAGGTACTTGACCCTAGATATTCCCTATATAGGAAAAATAGCTAAAAATGGCTTATATGACCAAAATACATCAAAATGGTCTCATTTTGAAGGGTATGAAGTTTGACACTTCATCATACTGAAAAAATACAGTAAATAAAAACATTGTGGCCTGGTTCACACGTGTGAAACTCCAGAACCAAAACTATTTACAATTTTAGCCAATTTAGGCCTCAAACTAGCTAGGAAATGTTGACAATTTTCACACTTTTTACAAGTGTACTAGTTCTAACTAGAAATGTCCAAATCATCATGCATGTGTCCAATAAACTTTGTGCATGTCTTGCATGTCACTATGGATCACTTACAATTAATGCATGTGAGTTGCCACGAGTTTCTACAAGCATAATCATGCTAATTCTATGTCTACAAACTATATGCAAGTTGCATTTATCAAACTAGACAATACATAACCATGTAGCTCGAGTTCTATGTAGGCCAAACTTGGCATTTTGCATTAATGAGCTACATACTTGCATGGTACAACATTTGTTGCAAGCCAAGAAATCAATATGGATTGTTTCTCAATTTTAACACTCCTCCTAAAAAGGATCTATATTGATTTGAACATGGATCTTGGTATAATTCCAAGGTTGTCTCTATGCTTGTTAAAGGACTTTTGCCCAAAGGTTTGGTGAGCATATCTGCAATGCAAGATGATGTGTCGATGTGCTCCAATTTGATTTCACCTCCAATGAGCTTCTCTCTCACGAAGTGATGTGCAACTTCGATATGTTTGCTCCTTGCATGGAATATTGGGTTGTTGGCAAGGGCTTCAGCTGAAATGTTGTCACACATGATCATAGGTATATTTTCTTCCATAATTATCTTTAGCTCCACTAGTAACCTCTTGATCCAAAGCACTTCCTTTGTTGTTGTAGTGAGCGCTTTGTACTCAGCTTCACATGATGAGAGTGATACAGTATCTTGTCTTTTGGAAAGCCAAGGTATCAAGTTTCTTCCAAGATATATAACATAAGCACTTGTAGATTTCCGATCTGCTCTATCACTTGTAAAATCCGAGTCAGAATAACAAATAATAGAAAGATATTCACTTTTATATAATAAACCAAAATCAAAAGTTGAAGAGATATATCTAAGCACTCTCTTGGCCTTTTTTCAATGATAAATTGAAGGATTTTGCATAGCCTGGCTCAACTTATGAGCACTAAAGCTTATGTCAGGTCTAGTTATTGTGAGCCAAATTAAGGAGCCTATAAGACTTCTAAAAAGTGTGATGTCCTCGAAGGATCTTTCATCACCTTTGTTAGAGTCCTTTACATTTTGCTCCATAGGTGTTTCTATACTCTTACAATTCAACATATTGAACTTTTTTAACATTGAAAGAGCATACTTAGATTGACATATGAAAGCTTTATCTTTAAGAAAGTCAATCTTTAATCCTAGAATATAGTGTATTTTTCCAAGATCTTGCATCTTGAATACTTTTCCAAGTGCAATCTTGGTTTCCTCAACTAACTTGATACAACTTCCTGTCAGAATGATATCATCAACATAAATAAGAAGGATGACAATATCTTTATCAAAAAACTTGACATATAAGGAAGGATCATAGTTACTAAGATTAAATCCTAGTGACTCAAGGAAGTTGTTAAGTTGAGAATACCATGACCTTGGGGCTTGCTTTAATCCATATCAACTTTTGAAGAGCAAGCAAACTTTTCCCTCATCATGGATGAACCCAATAGGTTGATCCATATAGCTCTCTTCTTCTAGATAGCCATTTCGAAATGCATTAGAAACATCTAGTTGAAGAATTTGCCAATTGAAAAAACAAGCAAGAGAAATTATGATTCTAATTGACACCATCTTTGCAACTGGGGCAAAGGTCTCCTCATAATCAAGTCCATATACTTGAGCAAATCCTTTAGCACAAAGCCTAGCCTTGTACTTGTTGATTGTGCCATCTTGATTATGCTTGACTCAAAAAACCCATTTGCAACCAATGGTATGCTTGTTGGATGGAAGATCCACAAGTTCCCATGTATTATTGGCCATCAAAGCATCATATTCTTCCTTCGTGGCAAGGTACCATTCCTTTGAGTTGATAGCATCATATACATCGTTCGGCTCCTCATGAGAAATAAAATAGGCACAATTAGTGGAGTTGATTTCCACTTGCTTTCCTCTATCTTCATAGGTAAGCCTTCTAGGCTCCGGCCTTTCTCTTTGAGATCTCCTTGGTGAAAAAATTCGAGGTGACTCCTCCTCAAATCTCGGCCCCATCTCTCCATGATGATCTTCAAGGGTGATGATTGGAGTATCTTTGTGAGAATCTTTGAACTCGGCCTTCTCAAGAATGTATTTTTGATCTTCATGGAATATCACATCTTTACTCTCAATTGTAGTTGAGGTAGAGGGAACATAGATCCTGTAAGCTTTCTTGTTGGATGCATATCCAACCATGATCCCTTTAACAGAATTAGGATCATCTCTTTTCCTTGTTTCGAAGGGCATATTAACAAAGCAAGTACAACCAAAAAAAGGTGATCTACCGTAGGTTTTTTTTGAAACAAGACTTCAAAAGGTGAATTTCCAGCAAGAGCACTGTGAGGTAATCTAATGCACAAATAGTTTGCACAATTTATAGCTTCACCCCAATATTCAATAGGCAAAGAAGCTGCTACTCGAATTGCTTTAGCACACTCACATAAAGATCTGTTTTTCCTCTCAGCTACTCCATTTTGAGATGGAGAATAGGCACAAGAAAATTCTCTCTTTATTCCTTCACCTTCACAATAATTGATTGTAAAGGAGTTGAAACTCCTATGGAACTAAGTGTAAAAGGTTCTAAGCAAAGTGATGAAGCATCCTTTGAGGACATCACTACCTATAGAATGCTTATTGGTTCCTTGATATACTTAACTATCACTAGACTAGATCTTAGTTTCTGTGTTGGCAAGTTGAGTCAATACATGCAAAGTCCATTAATGTGTCATTGGAAAGGAGCAAAAAGGGTGTTAAGGTGTAACAATTAAATATCCGATCCGCCCCCTGCTGACCCGACTGGCTCCTTCAATTACAACTCTGGAGTGAGGCTTCCCTAGTAGAATTCAGATGCTATGCAACCAATTGAAAGCAAATATGAGTTATCTGAGGGACAATGACTCTCTAGAATGAAGTTCTGTTACCAGTAGTCTAGATACACGCGATCATCAACATTCAATGCATCATCGAGATGAAGGTAAGTTTTTTCATCACAGCACCGCTCGGGAATGAGGCTTCAACAGTAGCAGCCAGGTACTCTAATGATGATGATTGTGAGGCGGCGGGTGTTTCAGAAAAACAACAGCCTAAGATCAGAAGGGAGACATGATGGTGTTCCCAGAGGACAGAAATTATGCTAGCCTCAAATGTAAACAATGGGATATACTCAACTTCATCAAATTTGCATGGAACTTTAGTCAATACGCCTAGACGACAGTAGCCTCAAAATTGTCTGGATGACTTTTTAGCAGGCGTGGCCAACGAAGCTGTGTATTCTAGAGCCACATACTGATTCGAATATGTGATCTTGTGGATAGAACGTCAACGACGGTGCTCTGGCCACTCTCCGTGTTGCCTATGTTACTAGACCATAAAACAAGGTCTTCACTCTTATTCAGAAGATTTTAGAGTGAGTGGTCTGATCCTAGCTCTGGGATGATGCTCTGATAGTAGAACTTACATATCTGAAATGACGATCAAGTGGCAGTAGCTGCCCATGGCTCTCGGGTGTTCATGCACAGAATTTGTAAATCCATCCCTTTCTCTCTCAAAAGGAACTATTACTTTCCTCTCTTGTGGATCGAGCCATCTCCCTCCCTCTACGGTGGACCCCAAAAAATCATGGCCTCAACCTCTCGTGAAGTTGGCTCCTAAAACATGGAAAGAAGAGCTCTCTCTCCCTTACAGAATGGACCCTCACAGGCTTTGATCATGACATAAACTCCCTCTCTCGCTCTCAAAGAACATCTCATTCTGACATCAACTCGCTGTTTTGCATAATCCACATAATGGCGGTTCTCTTATAGCCATACTCTCTCACGTAACATTGCCAAAGATTAACCACAACTCACTCTACCAATAACATACAAACAAAAGTTCTCCTTCATCATCTCACCCTTCCACTCAACATTCTTCCATTCTCCCACGTTCATGCAAGAAGAGGCCCCTCCTCTTTATAGGCATCCCTCCAAGCTTTCCCCTTCACAATGCCAAATTTTCATGCTTCAAGCCTTTCATGAAAGGTGTCCCGCTTTGTACATGGCTCTTAGTTGTGATTGGACTTGAAGTGGTACCCCCTTTGTCTTGAAAAGATGTTTTGGTTCACTGGTACTGGGGTACCACTTGTGTGAGCCACTTTCCTCTTTTGCACTTGTTGGTGGTGTAAATGGCAAGTACTTCACTTGCTTGTCTTTCTTAATTGGGTAGTCCTCTTTGCTACTTGTGGTCAACCCCTACCACTTTTAGGTAGGATATTTTTGCTATGCACTTTTGGCCTCCACTTGTATTTTTCATTTGCATGTTTGTGGCCCATGGCTCAAGCCGTCGAGGTGGTTTGTCTTTCAATGTGCCATTTCGACTTGCACTAGAATTTGCCAATATTTTTACTGCAGTTTCCTTGACCCTGTCCCATAATTTTCGACCGTTTGTTGTGAGTTGATTTTGCTGATTTTTTCCGTGTGTTGTTACTGGCGAGCACTCATGACTTGGGGTTTCTTCAAGGCAACAAGTTCCCTGAAAAACACAGTAGGCAATTTTTTCATTAATAAAAGTAATGGAGTACATTGAAAATTTGCTCAGACTTGCCGGCTAGTATAATCGGGCCAATTCTAAGGCCGTAAACTAGTCTATGGGCCATTTCTAAGGCCTCAAAATTTTCTCTAGCCACATTTTGGGTGGGCTGGGACCCACTTCTACGGGCAACTGTGTATTTTACCAGTAATAGCTGGGTTTTTCATGCCGATTTTTATACAAAACTGTAAAATTGCTCAACAATAGTCCGATCTTTCGTGTGAAAATATCGGCACCCTTGTTGGGTGATGCTAACCACAAGGATTTTGTATGGTGTCCTTAATCGCTTCTGGTTCCTGGCTCCATCGCTTCATTTGGGTTGTACCACCATTTGGTGAGGTGGATCTTTGTCGGTTTTATCCTAGGGCCCCAAGATTGAAGCAGCTACTTTTGTAGATAATGGGCATAATGACCAGCCAGCCGAACAAGCTCATCTTTGTGGTGTGCGGCAGTGATAGAGAATCCAGATGAGCTTTCACAAGCATCCTTGTAATCCTCGAAACTGTCGGGGATGAGTGGCCACCTAAACCGGAGATGGGAGCTGGTGGTCTTATCTCAATGGGTTGGTCATGAAGTGGAAATTCCACCGGCGGCAAGTACAAAATGGAGAGAATTTCCTTTCCCTGCATGGGGTAGGATGGTAGTGCGTTCCTTGAACTGGTGATGTTAGATTTCCCTTTCTCTTTTTCCTTCTGTTGGTACTCATGCAACAGTTGGGCTATCATGGTTGTGGTGTTTTTTGTAGTGGCCAATTCGATTTTTTAAGTTGGCAATGATCTTCCTTGTCCCTTGAACTCCTCGTCATATCTTACTTTTCTCCGATCGCTCATGTCCTTGAGTTCGGTGTATTTATGCTTCCACATATCTCGGTCCCGCTGGGCACTATTGAAATCATTGGTGGCTCGAATAGTAGCGTGTTTCTGTCTTCTGAGTTCTTCTTGCAGCTCTCATTTTTATGTGTTTGTCCGCTATCGTTCTTCTAGCATGAATCTTGCCAATTTCTTGTGTTGTTCCACTGCACGTTGGTTGCTAGGTGGTTGTGACCCTCCTGCGCTTGGTTCATTTGATGCGTCCATTTCTTGTGAATACATACAGTCATAGTTTCTCGATCTGCCAGATGCATTAATCCTTGTATTAAATCCTGGTGGTATTGGCTAAAACAGGTCCCTAGTAGTCTGCAGTTCATTGTTCATTCACCAATCTTAAGATCCATTTGAATCTGAGATATTAGAAAAAATAACAAAAATCAATCAAATCTGCCAGATTTGGTCAAAAAAGAGACAAAATTCGTCATCAGAGCTGATAACTTTTTACTCTCTTTCAAGAAACCTTTGCCGAATTGAAGACACCTTTGGTTTTTTTTACAAAACTTTCAGTTTGAAGGGCAAAGGTTAATTCCCAGTGAATTTCCAGAAACATCAAAAAAACCGTTAAAAAACACCAAAAAATCGTCAAAATCCTAAAAATACAAAAAAAGAATCTTCGCCCGATTCACTGTGCTTAGGTGTGATTTAGATCTATCGACTGCTAGGTCGGCGAAGAATAATACCAAAAATAAAAAGGTTTTCAGAAGATCAGTTGTCATATTGCCGTATTTTTGCCAAAAAAGTCACTATTTTGCAAAAATACCAATTTTACTCCTGATACTTCGCCAGAACCTTCATCGAGATTCCAAAACATGTATTTATAGTGAGATACTATGTTTTGAGTTCAACGAATATTCTTCTTGATCAGATCACATAAATTCTTGAATTTTACCCTCACCAGACTACAGAAACTATAATTTCTTGTGTTAAAAACCTTCGTCCGATTTTCCGTAGTTGTATCTATGTCAGAACCTTCACCTGAGAGGTTGGCAAAGGTTATTTTCCTACAAATTGCCAGAAAAGTGTTCAGAGAGTTTTTCCCCAAAATAGCACTGTTGAACCTTCGCCGAGACAACCTTCACCAGACCTATTTTTAGTTTCTGATTTTTCAGATCAAGTATCTGTCAAAATTTGGATCAAATCTGATATATTCTGATTTAAATTTCGAGAGATTTATCATTTTTGAGAAGTATCGATTGATTAAATTTTGAAAAGTTTTTATCAAATAGAATCAGATTCTTGAAAAGTGGAATAGATCTAGTAGATCTAATCTGAGATAGTTTTTTGAAAAATCTAGATCCAATCTCATTATCTATTTGATCTAAATTTGTGAAGATGGCTACCCCTGGAGCTACTCCACAGGAAGTCAATCCAATTATTGCTAGAAGAGCACCTCGATTGGATCTATCCAAATATAATGGATTAACGAATCCAGTTAGATTTCTTCAGATCTATGCTGAATCCTGTAAAGTCTATGGTGAGATTTATCCTCAAGATAAACTTAAGCTGTTTCCTATGGCCTTAACAAGCGCAGCACAAGATTGGTACTATAATCAAGATGAAACTGAGTGTACAGATTGGGAGGTTGTTAAGCGAGCCCTGATCACACGGTTTAGACCACAAAAGTTTATGGAAGATCCTTTCCTACTTTTAAGTAAAATTAAAATGGGAAAACAGGAAATGGTTCGAGATTACATTGAACGGGTGAAACGTCTTAGATCTAAATGCGAACCTGAGCTAATTAACAAAAATGCCATGATTATGTGATTTTTGTCAGGTCTACCTAAATGGATCAGACGTGAGTTGAAATGCCATAATGAGTATGCACTCTTGAAAAATGATATGGACAATGCAATTCGGGAGAAGGATGAAGATTCAGATGAGGAGCCAAATATCAGTATGTTGCCTTATACAGCAGGACAGACTACTACGACATCCACCACCATTGCATCAACGAATGCCAATGCTACTGCAGAAATGCTGCTCAATGAGTTTGAGAAACATCTGCAAGAAGAAGAGGAGCTTGAAGTTGCTAAAGCAATAGCTGAAGTTTAGGCTTCACCATTGCAGCTGCTAAGAAATTTACGTACGGATATGAATGATCAGTTACATCATCTTGAAGAACCCTTCAAGATGACTGAACTAGAAGCACCGCATACAGAACTACTCATGAACATTTTGTCTAGAAAGATCAATATTTCATTGGGAGAGTTCCTGAAATTATTGCCAAAAGCAAAAGAAGTCAGCGCAAAAGTTAGCTCAAGAAGAACCAGAAGTCCATCAGGAGCCACTTTTTTGTGCTGGATTTGAAGAATCTAACGAAGTACTCCATGTTGGAGCCGCTTGGAAAAGTGAACAACAAAGCTATGTGCAAAATGGGGCCTTACAAAGATTAAGTCTGCTACTTTTGCTATTAAGCTAGCTGATCAAACGACAGTTTGTCCACCAGGAATGGTGGAAGATATACTTGTTAGAATTGCGGGAGTATAGTTCGTCATTACTTTCGTAGTGATGGACTTACCAGAAACACCAAATGTCTACCAAATTTTATTAGAACGTCCATGATTACAAGTTGTGCAAGTAATTAACTTTTGAAAATCACGAACGTGTAGTTAAAATTAATCCTACAACTTGAAATATCAAACCAGTGGTTCAAAAAGAGGATGACAATTCATCAACAACATATCATACTTTGACTAGAGAAAAATTTGAGAGTTTATTACGATTTTCAAACGGATACTGTCAATTGGAATGAAGCTCTTGCAACAATTGATTGTACAACAGGATATATGTGTCAACAAGATAATCAATCAGATTTGAGCGAGATTTTCTTATTAGATCGAACTTTGGATACACCAATCACGTTTCCACTGAATGTGTTGAATGTAGCCGGGATATCAATTTGGAACCTATACCAGATCCGATTGAGGATGAACTCAGTCCTGTGAGTCATGCCTTGACTTATGATGGCAATGCAGAACTTACGGATGAGCAGATTCTAAATCATATGGATCTGACCAGATTTGGAGTGAGTAATGTTCTTGATGAACTCACAGTAAAAACGTCCAAAGTAGTTATATTAAAGGAAGACAGAATCACAGGATTGATGACGAAGAAACAAGCTAAGCAACATTATAATACGATCCTGAAATGGAAAAATCTCCTTTAAAAGATTGATTCAGAGACAGTGCCACCCTTATTGGATAAAGGCAAAGGAAAAATCGAGATTCAATTCCTGCTAAGAAAGCTAAGCGAAGATGCAAGACAAGTCCTTTTGAAAAAGAACAAATAGATGTAGTCCAGCATGATATGCCTGAAAAGATTGTACAAGTTGGATCACAACTAACTCCTGAACAGTATCAAACACTCCGCTTGTTACTTATTAAGTATCAAGATTGCTTTGCATGGACTTATCAAGATTTGAAGAGTATTCCGACATCAGTGATTGAACATACCATACCTTTAGTACCTGATGTAGTTCCAAAGTTTACAAAATTCTATCGCTGTAATCCTAATGTGGCGGACCTGATAAAGAAAGAACTTCGGAGATTGCTTGACGTCGATTTTATTTATGAGATCGAGCATACTGAATGGATTTCATCGATTGTCATTGTTTCTAAGAAAAATGGAAAATTGTGGATCTGTGTGAATCTCAAAGCGTTGAACAAAGTGATGCGAAAGGATCACTTTCCGTTACCTTTTACTGAAAGCATTTTGGATCATCTTGCTGGAGCAGAATCTTATAGTTTCTTGGATGGATTTAGTGGTTACAACTAGGTTAAGATTGCACCTACCAATCGTCATAAAACTGCTTTTGCAATAGAATGGGGCACCTATGCTTACAAAGTAATGCCATTTGGACTCTATAATGCACCAAGTTCATTCCAAAGAGTAATGCAATTTGCTTTTAAAGATTATCTGCAGAAATTTCTTGAAATTTACTTGGATGACTTGGGAGTTCATAGTACAGATACAGACCACCTAGATCGATTGGAGAAAGTATTTGAAAGATGCCGCAAATATCAGATTTTTCTAAATCCGAAAAAATGTCAGATATGGGTTTCCCACGGAGTTGTGCTTGGACATGTAATATCAAGACATGGTATTGCCACGGATTATTTTAAGATCAAAGTTATTGTGGAATTGCCACCGCCAGCAACAATTCGGAGTTTACGTATCTATGGGTCATGCGAACTACTATCGAATCTTTATTATCTTCTTTGCGGATTTAGCACGACCTATATACAAACTGACTATTGTTCCTATTTGGACAGTAGAAGCGTTAGAAGCCTTTGAAAAATTAAAAAAACATTAACTTTAGAACCAATATTGCGTTCTCCTGATTGGACGATAGAGTTTCATGTTCATACGGATGTCTCAAAATACGCCATTGGATCAGTTTTGACGCAGCCAAGTGACTATAAGAAAGGTTATCCTATACAAGTTGCAAGCAGACAGCTTACAGATCCAGAAAAGAATTATTCAACAACAGAATGTGAGGCATTAGCCATGATTTTTTTTGCTCAAAAATTTTATCACTACCTCATGGAAACGCACTTTGCATTTTATACGGATCATCAACCGTTACTTTACTTGGTAAACAAGACATGCAATACTGGACGTATTGCAAGATAGTTATTGTTATTGACTGAATTTGACTTTTGAATTGTGGTTCAAAAGGGCAAGCAACATTATCTAGCCGATCACGTTTCTCGAATTGAATCCACCCCAGTTAATACTGAAGTGGATGATGAACTGCCAGATGTTGCATTGTTCTATGTTGAAGCAGTATCTAAGTGGGCAGCAGATATTGTTAAGTACCTGACACTAGGACAACCAAATGACTCCTTGACAAAAGTGCAGAAGAGACAATTGATTCATAAGGCTCAACCTTATCAATTAATTGTAGGACAATTTATCGTTGTGGATCAGATAATATTTTACGAAGGTGTATTTTACCGCATGAAGTACCAGATTTAATCATGTTTTCACATGATGGCATGGGTGGAGGACACTTCTCTACAGATATTACTGTTCGCAAACTTTTACAATCAGGTTGTTGGTGTCCTACTCTTCACAAGGACATAGAAAATTTTATTCAGACATGTGATGTTTGGTTGTTGATGTGAAATCTACGGCCAAGTTTCTATATGAAAATATTATAATCAGATTTGGATGTCCGATCGAGATTGTCAGTGATCGGGGTACACACTTTGTTAATCAAACAATAAAGTGTTTACTGGAATATTTTTTTGTTATACACAGATTTCGTACTCCCTACTATCCCAGAGGGAATGGCCAAGCTGAATCGTCCAATAATATTCTCTGCACCATTATGACAAAGACAGTTGAAGCGAGTTGGTCTGATTGGGAACATAAACTGTATGCAACATTATGAGCATTCAAAATCGCTTACAAAAATAGTACAAATCAAGCACCTTTTCAACTGGTTTATGGTCAAGATGTTGTCATGCCAATTGAATTTTTGATCCCATCCTTACGCATAGCAGCAACGAAATAATTAAATGATGATAAGTCTTTACAACTCCGTCATGAAGCGTTGCACAAATTATGTGAAACCCGATTTATGGCAGTTCATGCCTTAGCAGCAGAGAAAGCATGCCACAAGGCATGGCATGATCGTCGATTACACAAAAAAGATCTAAAGGAGATCTGGCATTGATGTACAAAACCAAGCTGATCAAGGAAAAGTTGAAGTTTACCGGTGAAGGCCCGTATAAAGTGAAGAAAATCTTGAACTATGGCACAATAGTTCTTGAACACTTGGATGGAAAACGATTTGATACTCCGGTAAATGACAGTCGATTATGCAAGTTTTGGCAGCCTGCTCCACCAGTTCAACAAGCCTGATCTCAATACTTTTCTAAATTTTAATTGTTTTTAGATTTTTTGTTTTTAGCACTTAATTTGCTGAGATTTTTGAAAAAAGATAGTAAAAAAGAAACAAAAAAAGTAAAGCAAAAAATGAGCAAAAGACTGATGAGCAAAAGCCAGAAAGTCATCAACATAGGAAAAAGAAAGCACAATAATTTTTTGATGGAAAAAGACTTAGAAAATTACTGTTTTGGTCAGATTTGGCCTATACAGTACCAGAAACCTTCGTTGAGCTCTCAGATTGGACATCCACTCTAGATTTATCGAATTTGAGGTGGGTGAAGATTCATGTCAAGAGAAAACCCAGTTTTTGAGTTAGGCGAAGTATCACTGATATGCCATTTTGGAAACCTTCATCGAACATCTTGACCTCATTATGAACCTTCGTTGACCTGCTAGATGACCTTAAAATGTTGAAATTAGGTTGTCTATAGGTTCAGATTGTGACAAAATACATTTATGACAGTACCTGAGTGAAGGTTCATCCTTTGTCAGACCTAGAAAACATTCGGCTAATAGGTTCAGATCCCTAGAAACCTTCGCCAAGATTTTTATAACCTATTTTAACAACTGTTCATGCCTGCAAATTTTTGTTCAGAACTGATCAACCAAACTAGTATTCAGTGTAATGGACCCACCAAATTCACCTGTAATGGACCCATCATTGAGCCTTCAATCCACGTTGTTGCCTAGCTATTGAACAACTTCCTGATGGTTGGCAACCTCAAGAAAGACTGCATCACATCACAGATCCTCTATAGGATAGTGAAATCCCACACCAAGTTGGCCAAGGCCCCTCTTGAACCATATAATTGGTTCAAGACTGTTTTTGGTGAGTTCAAGCAAGCTATTAAGGCCAATACTAAGCAGCAGTTCATTGCCGGCTCTTTATTGTCCCTTTTAGTCCCTTATCACTTCAAAAATAGAATCCATGGATTCCACCTGGATTCTATGCTTTCGGTCTATGAAGAAGCACCGGCAGAGTCATCTCACCAGGCCTCGAGTTCTCATAGTCGTCGTCATCCACTCAGCGAGATCGTTATTCCTGACTCACCTTCCGCGTCACGACGCCGCACTAGGCATACCTCGTCAGCTACGCTTCCCACCCCTGTTGTTGTTCACACTGAACTTCCCATTACCCCAGCCTCTGATGCTTCCCTCGCCTCTGCTTCCATTCAAGGACAGTTTGTGACCATTGGGCCTACCATTCCCATCACAGCTGCCCAAGCCGCCTCAACCCCGCACACCGAAGCCACCTCACCAAACACACAGTTCTTCATGGATATGTTCGATGATTCCGACCCCCTTGGGGCCACCAAAATTTTTGAGATGCCCCAGAGCCCTGTGCCCTTTGAACTCCAATCCCCTGGAAGAGGATTCGGACATATTGTTGGTGTTGAAGATGTCAACCAGCAACCTCATAAGGAAGACAGTCCAGCCACACTTTGGGTCGACAAAGCTGTAAAATCACCAAAAAAATTCGACGCCACAATGCTTGAAGGGCTTGAAGAGGATGAAGATCAACTCTACCAATATTGCCAATTTAGAAAAATCAACATCTACTTAATGAAAGAGATGCAAACTCAATAAGAACTTAATCAAAGGGTAATACCCCATTACATGCATATTTTTCTTGAAATATTATTTTTTGATCCAAAACCCCAATGAATCTACTCAATTGATGAAGATAAACATTGAATATGAAGAAATATCTAATGGTCGTGACAATGACAAGTTATTCAAATATATATCAAAGATAAGAGGCCTAAATAAGTGTGACTGAAGGAAGGACTATAATCCAAAGGGCAATTATGAAACGACATGAACCTTAATAAGAAGGCTAGCCCTAAGAGCAGAACATTCCAGAAGATGCATTTATTATGCCTCAAGCAAATGTTGCAACCTTCCATGTGCTTGCTTCTCATTGGAGCAAAGTCGCGTGACAAGGATGCCACCTAGGAATTTGACACTTGTAATTTTTCTATTGGATGGAATTAGTTAATTAAATCAAATAAGAAGTGGCATATCGATTACTAAAGTGCTAAGTACTTTCACGCTCGTTCCCTATATGTACACCACTTACACTTCAATACAACCACCGAGCTTTTCAGGAGATCACAGAGAGAGGTTGAGTCTTCAAGTTTTCCTGCTCTCTTATACTAAGCAAATGTGGCTAGTGCAGTAGGACAACTAATTAGTTCATAAATCTTAATGGCCAATTGGCCATAGTGAGCTGGCATCTATCCAGTTATTACTTCCTGGAAATTTACTTGCTAAAAGGAAAAGTCTATAGCTTGAGCGATTCTCGAGTATTTTTGTAGACTGTCTAGAAACTTGCATAAAACTGTAGAACTGGATAATAAGTGAATGAAGATTAAAAGATCGATTAGTTGATGATCAGGATAATAGTCCAATAGATTCTGACACAAACAACAATATTGAGAGAGGGTCCGATTACTATGGTGATGATGAAATTCATCTAAGTGGAGATGAGTTGCAAGATATATTGGCTAATGAATTTGAATCTTGTGATGATGAATAAAATATATATATATGTCACAACCATTTTTGTGATAAAATGATAGTTTACATAATTATTGCATCTTTATACATTCTTGTATTTTTTAAGTTTATCTTTAGTTCTATCTAACAATCACTTCGGATTCAATTTAAATCAAATGCTTTCAATCAAATCTATATCTTATTAAAGATCTAGCAATTTAATTGATTGAGTAAAGGAAAATAATTAGCTAGTGAGAATATGCTGATTATTCTATATGCTTCAAAAACATTTTCCTTCTGAGACATCCTCACTATATTGAAAATTTATAAAAGTAATATCTTCATATCCTAATTCTAGTCGAAACGACTTTTCTTTTCAAATAAAAAAAATGGTTGTAGATATACACCTACTGATTGCGATATTCCTTCTTTGCCCAGTCCAAAATGTTGGCAATGCAATTCATCAAAATCAAGTACGCACAATCATGCAAATTATATATTCACATTGTCATTTTACTAATATCATGAAAAGAGCACACATAGAACATGAGCAATTTATGCCTCTAACTATGTCAAATGACAAAATTGAAACAAAAACTAATGTATTTTCACTCAATTGTGCTTACTCAAATTTTTAGAAAAACCAATAGATTGTGTGGGTAATTACAAATTATCTTAACCAATAAGAATGTCTCAATACACATTGATAATAACTTCATAATTTTCTAGCATATGAAATGATAGCCATTCGTAACATATGACAATACTAGAGCAATCAAAATATTTGATATCTAAGCTAGCGAGCTATTAATTTGGCCACACATGGCAAATCACCAAAGAATTCTCTATAATTCTGCCATGCATGATAGTCTCACATGAGGCAAAATCTCCAGATTACGTCTCACATGGAAAGGTGGTTATTTAACAACTTTTCATGGCTCTACCATGCATGGTTGTGCCACGCCAACATATAAGATGAGATATTAAAAAAAATGGATTTTAAAAATTTTTGTGTGGTTGTGCCACACGTGGCAGAGCCACGTTTACAAGGGTTCATCCTTCAATTTTGGCTCTTTTGGACCTTGGGAACTCTCGCAGGGGGTGTTAATATGCAAGCTAACTCTCGCAGAGATTTCTGTGTACCTATCTCAATGAGATGGAGCGTTAGAAGTCCATGCGAAGACTACTTAGCAGTATTTTTAGATTTTTAAGATCTTTTAGATTTTTTGGCTAATTTGGCAAAATGGCTAGGAACTAACTCTCGCAGGCAATACAATAGGTTCCGTTGATGTGACAGAAGGTATTGACAAGTCTACGAGAGTTACTTCAGTCTAAACAAGAAGTTATTAAATTTGATATGTTTTTTTCGTCCTTTTTTCCTACCAAAAATAAATTTTCATGTTTTTTGATTTTTTATTGGTTTTTTGGACTTATGGAAGGGATTGGGTGCATAGAACTGAAACCTCCCACCCCACAATATCTCTACACAATGCATTCAAGCAAAAAATCACAAAAAAGCGGCAAATCTAACACTAAACCACACTAATTACACCACACTATAGTGCACTACACTAATCACACCACACTACACTGCACTAATCACACTACACTACACTAATCCCAAAATCAGATTTTTTTAGTGAAATGGAATGGTGAGAGATAAGAAGAAAGTGAGAGAAGAAAAAGAAATGTTATGCGGTGAGATGAGTGTGTGGCGCTTCCCGGCAACGACACCACTGTTGTGTCGTTTTTGTAGCATAGAGGTTTCGCTACCTCGCCTTCACCTGGTTAGCACAGAGAGAGAGAGAGAGAGAGAGAGAGAGAGAGAGAGAGAGAGAGAGAGAGAGAGAGAGAGAGAGAGATAGAGAGAGAGAGAGAGAGAGAGAGAGAGAGAGAGACTAGCAGAGTTGTATTAGAATGAGAATAGAGATACAATACAAAGGAAATGGCTCCCTTTTATAGATTCCCTAGGTGAGCCTCCTTCATTTTGATTGGCCACACTTTATGGGC
The DNA here is from genome assembly GCA_029204225.1 of Diphasiastrum complanatum. Lineage (NCBI taxonomy): Eukaryota > Viridiplantae > Streptophyta > Lycopodiopsida > Lycopodiales > Lycopodiaceae > Diphasiastrum > Diphasiastrum complanatum. The sequence continues at coordinate 1,418,837 of CM055111.1, read as the reverse complement.
AAGGAGGGTGCCAACTCCCTCTCACTTATTAACTGCTAAAAAATGAATAATCTAATCAAGATTATCTCGATATCTGCAAATCCTCCAACAATATTCCCCACCAAAGCTGGCGGAAGTCCCACAACGCCTCATGAGATTTATTACTTGGAGCTCTAATTTGTCTCACGCCGAAATTTTATGAAATGGTCATCTAGGCATGACTTGTTGAAAACTATGTCATGTGGAAAAAGACATTTATTGGCCCCGAACAACCAATTGGAAGCTGACCATGTAACAAATTTCTTTTCCCATGAGTCACCCATCATTGTCGCACAGTAGTACAGTCTTGCTAACAATAGTTGATCTGGTACTTTGTCTGATGCCATTAAAATATTAGGATTAAAATATAAGACAGGCAAACAATCATCCCATCTCGTAGGAATTGACGTCAAAGTAGCCAAATCTTTAACAAAAATGAGTGACTGTCTAAATGTGGTATCTAGCAAAAAAAATATTATTGGACATATGTTTGGAGTGCTTAAATGAAAATCCACTGATGTGTTCCAATTGAACGTCAGGTGGATGATTGGCCAATTCGGTGTAAGGATGGTAATTTTATCCCACGATACACCGCAATCCTTCCATTTGCTCCTTCGTGGCATAGGCACGTAGTATGTGTGGGCTCTAATACCAATCTGTGGGATCGGATGGATTGCTAATTTATCAGCTTTGATACCACTTTGGTGTCAACTGAAGAAACAAAGAATTCTTGGAAAAACAACAGGATCGTGAATTACTTAGAGAATGGAGTTTTATGAGCTATTCATTGTGTGAACCAGATTATCAGCGTAGGAGTCGTAGACTGTCGTGAAGAGAGATTGCAAAAGATTAGGCTACTGAGATAGCCATGCAATCCTCTAATACAGATAACCTGGTATGAGGAAAATGTAGAGTAAATTTAGGCATCGGAGATAGCCATACAAATCTTTGATAATAGTGTTTAAGTGAAACCTTTAAGAGTTTCTAGTGCATATAGAGCATCCGATGCAAATCTTTTGTAGAATTTGACATAGATTGGCTTAAATTGAGAGTTCTAGAAAAGAGATTGAGATCCAAGTCACATTGTTCAACCCTACTCAATTTTTTTAAGTCATTGTAAGGTTTGAAAAGAGTCATTAGGGTGTCTATGGCAAAATGATGTGTTCATTCATAAAGATGAAAATTGTATGTTTTCAATCCTAAAGGCAAGTTGTAAATTTCCTATGAGAATAAGTGAAGATCTAAAGTGGACACTTATATCCATAAGCAAGTAGTTAGCCTTATTGAGATGGAAATACCTTCTGATTTCAAAATCGGAAAAATCATGCCAAGTTTTGGTGATTTTTGGACTTATGTTTCTAGCATAAGTAATCTTGATAATCATAGGAAGTGCATATTGAATGGTCATACTTGTTGTGATCATTATGAGACGTGGAGGTCTTGGATTTCCATCAAAAAGGAGCACCATGAAGAGGATCTTAAGGAGTCATCTCAAGGTTCAAATGTGCCAAGGATTGAGGAGGAGAATCCTTCTCAAGGTTCAAGTGTGCCAAGGATTGAAGAGGAGAGACCTTCTCAAATTGTGATTCCAAAAATAAACTCAAGAAATATGGTTTAATCCATGTGGCTCACATTTCAAGGGAAAGAGGAGCATATCTCATGTGGTATACATCACATAATTACTACTCTTATGTCATTTGATAAATCAATTTTCTTTAGTGAGATAATTGCATCTCAAAATTGGAGTAAAGCCATACTAGTTGAGCATGAAGTCTCTCTTGAGAACATAGATGATGTTCCTAAAAGGTTGAAATTGATCTTAAATCAATTAGAAAGCAAATGGTTATTTCATCAAATGTATGATCTTAAGTCATGTAAGAGCAAAAGTGATTTGTTCACTCATAGTTTGAAAATTTGTATTGAGGCAAATTGTAAACTCTTTACGAGAGTACGTGAATCATCTTCTAAAGACACTTATCTCCATAATGAAGTATTTAGCCTCATTGGATTTGAGATTAGCATGGTAAACAAGCATGAAGATATGATGCAAACATTTTGTTATTATAGCATGCATATTCTTGCCAATTTGGATGAGTCTAATTCTCTAGATCGTGGTAACATGATGGTAGATCTTTGTGATCCTAATAAATCAAGAAGCAATCTTTATTTTCTCATGAAGGAGCATGCACATGAAGAAGGAGCAAGCCTCAAGGTCAAGCATCTACGTGAAAATTGGAAGGAATCAATTTTGGAAGTGCTAGGGTGGTGCAAAGCTCTCAAGCTCATCAAAGATGTCAACATCAAAGAAGCACTATCATGGATATGGTGATTTCAGATCAACATCAAGCTCATTGGCTGATCTTCACACCTTTTGAACCAGCAAAGACCAATTCAGCCCATGGAGTCAAGTTCAAGATCTTCATGTTTTCCATCAAGCTAGATTTTTGAGGAGTGTGAAAAATGCAAAAATAAGCTTGGTAGAGGCCAAAAATCTTGTATATAGATAAACACACATATGTGGAGCCTGTTCCCACATGTGAAACTAGTGTACTTGTCATGTACCATAATCATATATGTTGTACATATGATTTAATTTAAGTTCTAGTGGCTAAAAAGGCCAAAAACTAGTTTTCTAGACATATGACACATGGCATCAATCTATTGATTGCATGAGCCACATCCTTTGGTTAGGTGTCATATCACATGTGTAGAGGACAGCTCACATGTGTGGAATAATCTGAAGTTGGACTAAAAGTGCTCAAAATAGAAGGTTTTGTCCAAGTGTCAGTTTTGCATGACGAATCATCATATGACAAAGCACCTTCACGCATGTGGAATCAGAGGGATGATCAGTACCACGAGCTCTCACTTATTGTATATATAGAGCCACATTTGGCCATAATCATTGTGAGACACCAATCTTGGTTTTGGAAGCAATTTTGAGTGATGCTCTCCATTTGTCTACATTTGTTTTGATTGTTTTGAGGTTCTATCAATGTGTACTTGATTTTTAGGTTGGAGTCCGTACTCAGACAGTGTTTCACAATTGTGAAACTAGAAAGTACACCTACCTTCAATTAGCGATTGTTTTTGTTAGGATTTTGTTTCTGGAATTGATCTAGATTGATCTTAATCTCAAGTAGATTGATAGATCAAGTAATCTGACAACCAATCCCTTCTTGAGGATCAGATTAGGATCCACTCTTGGTCCTTTTTGTACTTTTTGCACACTTCTAGTAAGGTCGATCTCCCTGTCTGTCATAGTTGCATCTTTGGAAAGCAGGCTAGGATTCCTTTTAGATCAAACCATATGCATGCAGCAAAAAGTCTGTTACATGTTGTTCATACAGATATATGTGGACCTATGCAAACTCCTTCATTACTAGATGCAAAGTATTTCATTACCTTTATTGAAGAGTTCTCCAAAAGAACAGTTGTTTATTTCATTAAACAGAAATCAGCGGCTTTCATCAAGTTCAAACAATTCAAAGAGCATGCTGAGAATCAAACTGGTAAACAAATCAAAGCATTGAGGTCAGACAACCGGGGAGAGTACATCTCAAACAAATTAAGGATTACTGCCTTAACAATGACATTGAACAACAATACATCATTTCCTATTCGCCTCAATAAAATGGTCTTGTTGAGAGAAAGAACAAAACCTTAGTTGAATCGGCAAAGTGCATGTTATTACATGCGACACTTCCGAAGTGCTTCTAGGCTGAAGTTGTTTCAACAACAACCTATATACAGAACAGATGTTCTACTAAAGGCCTCTCAAACAAAACACCATTCAAAGTTTGGACATGTAGCAAACCTTATTTATCAAACTTATAAGTTTCTGGTTGTACTGTTATGGTGCAGATTCCTCGTGATCTCATGAAGAAGCTCGACTTCCAAAGTATCAAGTGTGTTTTCATCAGCTACACTACTTCAGATCAAGCCTACAGGTTGTTCGATTCCATCGAGTCAAAGATATTCACTAGCTGGGATGTCATCTTCATCGAAGATCAGTTTCAAGACCTCAAAGGAAAGGGCAAGGTTCCCATGTAGTTGACCTGTCAAATTCTCCTGACACTTTGAACTTTCCAGTCCCGCAGGCGACTATTCCCATTGAGGGTCCAAGCTCTTCTACTTCCAACAAACAATGAATGAACGGTGGGTCAGAAGATGATGATGTTGCAGAGCAGCAACTACAGTATGATAGAAACAATCAATTTCCTCTATTACCTAGAAGATCTTCAAGAACTACCAGACCACCCTACTGGTATATCGACGAGCCTACAGCCTACCTAGTTCAAGAATCAACATCTGTCCAAGAGGTACTCAGTCAGCTTGACTCAGATCTCTGGAAAGAAGCTATGGATAAAGAGTATTAAGCTCTTATCAAGAACCAAACGTGGACGATTGTCGGATTACCTACCAGCAGAAACGTAGTTGATTGCAAATGGATTTTCAAAGTCAAGTACAATGTAGATGGAAGCATCAACTGAAGAAAAGCATGAATAGACAACGTCGATTACATTGAGACCTTCAGTCCAATAGTCAAGCATTCTTCTATTCAAATTTTGATATCATTTGCCATTGTAGCAGATTTGGAAATACATCAAATGGATGTACAGACAACACATTTCAATGGAGTTATCGAAGAAGACATTTACATGGTGCAACCCAAAGGTTATATTATTGAGGGTAAACACAATCACGTGTGTAAAATCCATAAGGCACTTTATGGCTTGAAGCAATCTGCTCGAGCATGATTTCAAAGGATCAATACTTTCTTTATTGATCACGGCTATACACCTAGCTCTTCAGATTCAAACATTTACTTCAAAGTAGTGCAACAGTCTTTTATCATTATCACTTTGTACGTGGATGATACATTGCTTTTTAGCAATAGTACCGATCTGATAAAAGAAGCAAAGACAATGCTATCGTCCAAATTCGACATGACTGATCTGGGCGAAGCTCATTTCTGCCTTGGTATACAAATCCACAGAGACAAAAAATAGAAGTTGATCTATATTACAAAATAGAGGTACATCTACAACATGTTAGTCAGATATATATCTGATCAATTGCAAGTTAGCTCTCTCACCAATGGAGCCAGGACTCAAATTGTCAAAGGACCAGTGTCCCCAAACAATTCATGAGAAGCAGCAGATGCATGAGTATCCTTACCATTATATTATAGGATCTCTTATATACGTCATGATTTGTACCAGAACAAACATAGCTTTTGTAGTCAGCTCTCCCAGTCAGTATATGACTAATTCTGGTATAACACATTGTGTTTTTACATAGTCTGTAGTTTTGCAAGTGTCTTTACACAGTCTGCAGAATTACATGGACTGTTTCACAATGTCGCATTTTTCGCCTGTCAAGAAACCCGTTGAAGAATGTATTGTCATCTTTTTCACATTTTTCGCTTAACAAAAATCTCGTGTAAAATCACAGTGTTGCATAAGCTTCCTCCTTGTTGAGTCGGCCAATTTGAACTTTATTTCAGTAGGCTTGATATTAGTAAGTCCAAGTGCATATGTTGTATCTTTCATCATAATAGTGACACTTGATCCGGAGTCAATTGGTACTTTTTCAATTAAACACCCTAATATAGAGACATCAATATCTGGTGCTCCAAAGTCTCCAAGGTCAACTGCAAGAAGGGATATCTTAGATAGAGAAATCTTTTTCTTCCTCCTTGTCTATGATAGACTCTTTAGTTGCTTCCTATAGTAGTTGTTGTCAGATAGCATCTGCTCGAATGTGATATTCAGCCTCAAGGATCCGATATCTGAAACAATGTCATATTGCTTTTTTGTCTGCATCCCGAAGTCCACAACAACATTGAATATTTTTGAGCTTTATGGAACTTCCTCCTCGTCTTCAAAAGTGACCTTCTTTTGAAGCGGGCTAGCATTAAGTTCTTCTTTAATTAGAGTTTTAGCTTCTTTTGTAACATTCTTCTTAAACAGCTTGTCAATGTTTTGATCATAATCAAAATCGTCCTTCAAGTCTTTTTGGGTAATAGACTTGTTCTTCAACTGCTTTATTGTATGCTTTCGCTTATTCTTCCGAGTCTTAGCTAAACTCTCTTTTGTTGGCTTGGGTGATTTTGAAGTGCTTCGAGTAGAGACTTTAAGAACATCTTCCAAATCACTTGGCCAAAAGGTATCAGTGCTCAACAGAGTGCCCTCGTCAGAGCATTCAATTCTCTGTATGACTGCATCTTCGTGCGTCTTCATTATTTTTGGTTCTGCACCTGGTGTCTGGACATATTTGTACAACACATTCAACTTTTGAGGCTTTGGGCAGTCTGCAGCTTGATGTCCTTCTTTTGAGCAATTTGAACATAAGGGGACATAGCCGATTGGTTGGCGAGGCTCCGGGCAATCGAGAGAATAATAGCCTTGCACACCACAATTATAACAATTGCCCCCGCCAGCTTCTTCCACGGTAGATTGACTGGTGCATAAACAGTCTTCTGGTTTGAGCTCACTATCTGAGTAGGTTTTGGTTTGGGCTACAATGCTGGTGCAGAGGATTCTTGAACATAATGGCAATGCTCCGCCGGATCTGTTTCATAGACATGCAAACATCTCCATCTACACTCTCAACATATGAAACTTGTTTGACTTTACATTCATGGTTAGAGTGACCTGGACCTCCACATTTGGTACACTAGATATTCAGATAAGAAGAAGGTGCCTTATTTGATACTTCGGATATCTGTGCTTTTGAATCTTGCATTTGGTTTGACAAATCTGAAATATTCTTCTTTCAAATCTTGTCGATCTTTGGAAATGGTTTCTTGAAAGGCTTGGACGTCTTTTTAGACTTTTTCTCCTTCCAGTGGCTCTTATCATCTTTGGAAGAATTTGAGCTCTCTGTGTCAGAATCATTGCTAAAACTTGATGACTTCAAACTATCAAATGAATCCTCTTCTGAGCTTGAATCATCAGATAAAGCTGATGACTTCTTCTTTGTCTTCTTGCTGGAACGTTGCTTCCAAGAAATCTTTGACGTTTCCTAGTTCTCTACTATTGCAATAACTTCATCCATGGTATTCTTGGGTCCTTGTCGGCAATACTTGTCAATCTTACTTGGCATCCCTGCAAGGTACCATTCTATCTGCATTGCAATAGGATAAACACCCACCAATTTTTCAATTAAGTTTTTGACCTTTCGGGTGTACCTTTTCAGTGACTTCTTCTATTTCTTTTGAATAGAGTTCAGTCATGCAAGCACTCGAGTAGAGTAACCAATCTCGAGGAACTGAGAAAGGCTTCACTCAATAGGTCCCAAGTATTAATGGCTACATAATCCATTTGGTTGTACCAAATTCAAACTTGTTTCCACAACAAACCATGGAATATGCGTAATTTATCTGCATTCGTTCCCTCACTTTGAAAACAGTGATGGATTCAAACTAGGAGATGTAGCTATTAGCATCATCTGAAGAAGTTCCCTTGAAGTAATCATACTTGATTTTTGAACTGGAATTGAATTATGGTTGAGGTGGGTCCATTTTTTGTTCAAGATTAGAATCTAGATCTGGATTCGGATCAGGATCTGATTCAGAATCAGGATCTGGATTACCAATAATCTCAAGAAGTTCGGGTTCAAGTTCTATTTTGGGTTTATCGAATAGGTTATTAAAATAAACTTCGACTTCCTGATAAGTGGTAAAAGGCGGTGAGTTGCGCTGAAAGGATTGTTGAGTTTTTTGAAAACGTTCTCATGAAGGCTTCTATATCTTTCCAAATGCTCAACTCTAGAACTGCTTGAACTGCTTCCTAAGGTTGGCATTCATCTTTCCATTGCTTAGAAAGTGATAGCGATATGATGTTCACTCCTGACCCACTATCAATGATAGTCGTACAATAGCTTGATCTTTATGGCTCATAGGTAAGGTGATGCAACCTCTTGTCTTTCTTGTTTGAAACAAGGTAGCATCAACCTATTGGGTCGGCTTTGGAATCTCCGATTCATGAGGTATTTCAGTATCCTCATCTGGTTGATGTAGTTCTTGGGATATGACCTTTCGTAAGAGTTCAGATAACTTTAGAATAGTTTGGAAAGGTAATGTGGTTTGAGACTGCAAAAGAATAGAATCAATCTCTATTTTTGAGGATTGTGGTGCGTTCCTCGGGTAACGGAATAGGTTCATTTTCATACTCTCGGAGTAGCTTATCTTGAACTTGCTTATACCTCTCTTGTTCAGCTATAGGATTTGGATAAGATCTAGGTGACATTGAAGTAGTAGAAGACCCTTCCTCTTCAATATTCTAAAGTTATTCAAACTAGATGCTTGTGTTATTTCTAACCAAGTTGGATGTGTGGCAAGTGAGCAAATACCTATTCAAGAGGTTTAACATAAAAGGATGTTAGCAACTGTGCTAACACAGAGAAAATAAAAAAGAAATAAATAAAACTCCGTGGCATGTGTTTTGTAAGACCACGTATGAGTATCTGTCAATAAATTTCAGCCATGGAGGGAAGGTGCTCGGGTCTCCTCTTGCCTCCTTTTCATCGGTTTTATTGTGGCATGTTCATTGTTGTATTTGCTTAGTATGTGTCGCAATCTCATTTTACTACTCTTTGGGTGTTAATCTAGGATTTAGTCTAATCACCTTGCTAGAGTTGGGTAAGCCTTAGTAAGGTTTTGTGTTTTGTCATCTCAGTTAATTTCATTTCTGTTTTGGGCTCTAGTTGGGTAAGCCTTAGTGCTTCATCATTGTTTTATTTTCGTATTTCCATTGAAACTTGTTGTAGAAACTTAAAAAGTGGACGAATCTCTACATCCTTATACTATACCCTTAAGTAGATCTAGCCACCGCACGAACTAGAAATACTTTCAACATTGGCGTCGTTGCCACTTTTTAAGTATTTTCTACCTAGCTTCTTCTCCTTTTTCTTTTTGTTTTTTTTACTTCCGTGTTGTATGTTTGCTTGTGTGCTTGTCTCTATCTACCAACAAACAACACGCATCGTCTCTCCAGGTCCTACACGAGCTGCGGAGCAACTTTTTCAACTGGGGGGAAGTAACAAAAGAGTCAACTTGGGCATTTCCTTCAAAAGAAGTGACCCAAGTGACCTTTTTCACAACCAAAAAGGTATATCAGAATTCGCCAACCTGTCTACAACCTTAACAGACCCTAATCTTTCATTTTATCACCTCCACAAATTCTGACAATGACCAAATTTTGAGAAAACAGCCTGATATATTGTTGAAATCCCTTCTTTCTCATCCAAATCTTTGTCTTTAGAATTCGCCGATTTCACTGAGGCTAGATCTCATTAAGATCAGTCCTCCAGCAGCTCCGCAATTTCTATCTCAAAGATTTTGCCAGTTTATTGTCAGAACATCACATTTTTTTCCATACTCTCTATCTGCCAGTCAAACCTCTCTGTTAGGATTCGTCATCTAGCCTAAGAATTCATTCTTAAAGAGCACGATTTCTCCGTCCTATCCGCAAATTTTGAAACTCCAATTTTTTCTCAAAAAATCTAAAAAAATCACTATTCTGACATTCAAAACTCTTTTTCAGAATTCGCGAGTATTACCGTTAGATTTATCTGCCTTTCCACGATTTCTCAGCCTGTCCACAAATTCTATTACGATCAGAAAGACTAGCTTTTGTCCTACAATATCCATTCTGCAAGCAAACTGCCCTTTTACCAAGTACAGTACTGTCCTCCTCATCTATATTCTGCATCATGTCTCGTGACTGTGCTGAATCTTCTAATCTGACTCCTCCACGACTAGAACGAAGAATTTCATGTATCGATGCACCAAAGTACGATGGTAAATCTGACCCAGTCCAATTTTTCCAAGACTTTGATAATGCATGCCGATTTTATGGAGATACCTCTGAAACTGAAAAGCTTCGACTATTTCCCATGGTACTCTATGGCACCGCCAAGGAGTGGTACTTGAATCTCAAAGCTCCTGATCTTGCTTCTTGGACCACCCTCAAGGACACTCTCATCAAGCGTTTCAAACCATCCAAACTGACTCAGAGCCCATTCATTCAAATTACTCATATCAAGATGCGTCGCAAAGAGTCTGTCTGAAACTACATCGAGCGTTTTAAACGTCTCAAAGTAGAGTGCCTTGATGAAAATATCACCGAACGAATGGCCATAAAACTATTCTTAGTTGGATTGCCAAAAAACATCCGCCGTAAACTCAAACCAGTTGACCTTTATGATCAACTTAAAGATGTGATGATCGATGCTATCCGTGAAGAAGTCAAAGGTTTTGATGATGACTTTGACCATCGTGAAAAGAAATCTAAGAATCCAAACCATCCTAATCACCTGAAGTCTGATAATATTTCTCAGTCTTCTGAACTTCTACATCAAATGGAAACCTGGCAAAAAGCTCAACAATCTCATATGGATAAACTCACTGCCGATTTCCATACTGCCATGAAATAGATTGCTGAGAAATCCTTTCCAGCAAGGGAAAATGTCTGGTGTCCAATCTGGTCACATCATCACACTGCTAATGAATGCCCTCAATTACGAAATCATTTCCCAATAGCCACCATGTGAAGAATGCAAAAATAGGCTTGGTAGAGGCCAAAAATCTTGTATATAGATAAACACACATGTGTGGAGCCTGTTCCCACATGTGAAAATAGTGTACTTGTCATGTACCATATCATATAGGTTGTACATATGATTTAATTCAAGTTCTAGCGGCTAAAAAGGCCAAAAACTAGTTTTCTAGACATATGACACATGGCATCAATCTATTGATTGCATGAGCCATATCCTCTGGTTAGGTGTCATATCACATGTGTAGAGGAAAGCTCACATGTGTGGAATAAGCTGAAGTAGGCAAATTTTGACTTCTAGAAGATTCCCAAGTAGATCTCCATATAGAAGAAAAATGGACCAAAAGTGCTCAAAATAGAAGGTTTTGTCCAAGTGTCAATTTTGCATGATGAATCATTATATGACAAAGCACCTTCACACATGTGGGATCAAAGGGATGATTAGTACCACGAGCTCCCACTTATTGTATATATAGAGCCACATTTGGCCATGATCAATGTGAGACACCAATCTTGGTTTTGGAAGCAATTTTGAGTAATTCTATCCGTTTGTCTACATTTGTTTTGATTGTTTTGAGGTTCTATCAAAGTGTACTTGATTTTCAAGTTGGAGTCCGTACTCAAACAATCTTTCACACGTGTGAAACCAAAAAGTACACCTACCTTCAATTGATGATTGTTCTTGTTAGGATTTTGTGTCTAGAATTGATCTAGATTGATCTTAATCTCAAGTAGATTGATAGATCAAGTAATCTGACAACCAATCCCTCTTGAGGATCAGATTAGGATCCACTCTTGGTCCTTTTTGTACTTTTTGCACACACCAGACCCACCATCTATCGAGCTCACCACCCTTACCCGCCACAACAACCTGTGCCACGACCACGGGTTTACCAACCGCGACCACCTGCACCAAATCAATACCAATCCCCACGACAACCCTTTTCACACATAGGAACCCTTTTCACATGACAACCCTTTTCACATGTAGGAACCCTTTTCACACGTGTGAGGCCGTACAGCTCCAGTTTTGGCTGAGAAAATTCAAAAATTTGTACAATTTGACTCACACACCCAATTTGACTGATTTTTGGAGCAAAATCAAGCATTTTCTATAGAGAATATAATACCTTGATTAGTTCTTGGATTAGATCAGCCAAGAAATTAAATTTGAAGCTTGAATTAGGTGCATTAATTGATTATCTCTGATTTTTTGAGTGCATGTTGAAGTTGAGAGAGATTTTGCTAAAAATCATAGATTAAGGAGTGATATGCAAGGTGAGAGGTTGAAATCCATTGTACCATCACTCTAGATTTGTTCAAGAGTGATAGGGTCAAGCTTAGAAGCATCAATTTGCTAGAAAACATCCTTGGATCTGTCATCCAAGTGAAACCTTTGAGAGTTTCTAGTGCATATAGAGCATCTATGCAAATCGTTTGTAGAATTTGACATAGATTGTCGTCAATTGAAAGTTCTAGAAAAGAGATTGAGATCGAAGTCACATTATTCAATCCTACTCAATGTGTTTGAGTGTTTGTGAGGTTTGAAAAGGGTCATTAAGGTCTCTATGGCAAATGTGTAGAGAGAGATCCAATTTTCTAAGAGTTCCTTCCTTTGTAGAAGGCAAGATCTAGAAGCTCATTTTGTGTTGTTATTGGTGGAGAATTTGTATTCTCCTAGGTGATCAAATCTTTCTAAGTGGCATTAGCTCTTTGACGCACAATATCTTAGTGAGAAAAATCACAAATTTTGATTTTGAATTTCATTCCAAGTCTAAAAAAGCAGAGTAATTGGTGGAATCCAATAGGAGTGATTGAATTCAAGTTGTTGAGCAAAAAATAGACATAGATTGTATGAAACTCAAATTAGTTCTATTCAACTTTCTTTGTGAGAGTGTGAGGGTCAATTTGTGATCCCATTGGATGTCTAGAATGAGGAGGATTCCATATTTGAGTATTCATGCATGGTTGAGATCTTTGTGAATCTCTAGTTGTCTAATTTTTAAGCTTTGTGAAAAATTGGTGGTATAGTTTGTTTTCAAATCAAATCAAATTCATTCTCAATCTCAAGAATGAGATTATTTGGGTCAAGAGTGAGTTCAAAAGAAGTGATTAAGTTTGATTTTCAGATGTTTGAAACAAAACCAATCTTTTGTTCAAGAATCTCAAGTGTTGAGAAAACTAGTCAAGTGAAAAGGAAAATCTAGGCGTCAAATCTTTTCATATCCCTTTCAAAAGAAAGAGTCATTGGTATTTGATGAGTCCAATAGGAGAGTGGATCTGATTTCTTTAGTTATTTGATTCAAAGATTGTGTGCTTTTGTCTTAGTGATCATAGCAAAGTTTCCAAGTAACTAGTCATTACTGTGAAGATTGATTCTTAGGTTTGTGAGTTAGATCTTTTGTAGATCCTTCTAGATTTTGAAGATGTTCAAATCTAGTCTCTTGAAAGTCACAAATTACATTTGTAGAATCATATCACAGGTTTTTACTCACATGGCATCAATAGGTGGCATCCTATTGAAGGAAAGAAAGGATCCTAAGTGCAACCTTTGTGGCAAGGAAGGATATTTTTCCTCAAGATGCTACAAAAAAAAGACCAATCTATCCAAGAAGAACCAAAGCAAGGGGACTGAGGAGAAGGATGGAGCTTCAAGTTTGAAATGCAAATACAAGAAGAACAAGTCCAAGGAAAGGTGTTTCCTTTGTGGAAAGGTGAATGAGGCTTGGAGTCTCACAAGGACTTGCAAGATTTGTCTTCAAGAGTCCATCACAACACATATCAAATCTTTTGAAATTTTTTGTTTGGAAGTGCATTGTTTGGTTCAAGATGCAAAGATATATGTCACTTTCATGAAAGTAACTTGGATTTATTTTTTGTCCTTGGAAAGTATTTTTCTTGGAACTTTAGATAAGTTCAAACTTATTGTTATGATCCAAGAGAAATCAATCAAGAATAAGGAGCAGCAATCAAAAAATGAAAATAGTTTCATTTATGCTTATGAAGAGCCATTTTGCTTTGAAGAGATTTTTGTATCTCAAAGGTGGATTAAGGCAATACTAGTTGAGTGTAATGCCGTAAAAGATAGCAAAATATGTTTTCCTTGTAAGCTTACATTAGTCATGAAGTGAAGGAGATTGAAATATCTTCATAATGCAGGATCTTCTGGTTTCAATAATATCATGAATGATGTGTTCATTCATATAGATGAAAATTGTAAGTTTTCAATCTTAAAGGCAGGTTGTAAACTTCTTATGAGAATAAGTGAAGCATCCAAAGTGGACACTCGTATCCACAAGCAAGTAGTTAGCCTTATTAAGATGGAAATACCTTTTGATTTCAATATTGGAAAAATCATGCCAAGTTGTGGTGATTTTCGGACTTATGGTTCTAGCATAAGTAATCTTGATAATCATAGGAAGTGCATATTGAATGGTCATACTTGATGTGATCATTATGAGACATGGAGGTCTCGGATTTCCATCAAAAAGGAGCACCATGAAGAGGATCTTAAGGAGTCATCTCAAGGTTCAAATGTGCCAAGGATTGAGGAGGAGAATCTTTCTCAAGGTTCAAGGGTGCCAAGGATTGAGGAGGAGAGACCTTCTCAAATTGTGATTCCAAAAAGAAACTCAAGAAATATGGTTGAGTCTATGTGGTTCACATTTTAAGGGAAAGAGGAGCATATATCATGTGATATACATCACATACTTACTTCTCTTATGCCATTTGATAAATCAATTTGCTTTAGTGAGATCATTGCATCTTAAAATTGGAGTAAGGCCATACTAGTTGAGCATGAAGTCTCTCTTGAGAACATAGATGATGTTCTTAAAATGTTGAAATTGATTTTAAATCAATTAGAAAGCAGATGGTTATTTCATAAAATGTATGCTCTTAAGTCATGTAAGAGCAAAAGTGATTTGCTCACTCATAGTTTGAAAATTTGTATTGAGGCAAATTGTAAACTCTTTACGAGAGTACGTGAATCATCTTCTAAAGACACTTATATCCATAATAAAGTATTTAGCCTCATTGGATCTGATATTATCATGGTAAACAAGCATGAAGATATGATGCAAACACTTTGTTATTATAGCATGCATAGTCTTGCCAATTTGGATGAGTCTAATTCTCTAGATCGTGGTAACATGATGTTAGATCTTTGTGATCCTAATAGATCAAGAAGAAATCTTTATTTTCCCATGAATGAGCATGCACATGAAGAAGGAGCAAGCCTCAAAGTCAAGCATCTACATGAAATTCGGAAGGAATCAATTTTGGAGGTGCTAGGATGGTGCAAAGCTCTCAAGTTCATCAAAGATGTCAATATCAAAGAAGCACTATCATGGATATGGTGATTTCAGATCAGCATCAAGATCATTGGCTGATCTTCACACCTTTTGAACCAGCAAAGACCAATTCAACCCATGGAGTCAAGTTCAAGATCATCATGTTTTCCATCAAGCTAGATTTTTGAGGAGTGTGAAAAATGCAAAAATAAGCTTGGTAGAGGCCAAAACTCTTGTATATAGATAAACACACATGTATGAAGCGTGTTCCCACGTGTGAAAATAGTGTACTTGTCATGTACCATAATCATATAGTCTGTACATATGATTTAATTCAAGTTCTAGTGGCTAAAAAGGCCAAAAACTAGTTTTCTAGACATATGACACATGGCATCAATCTATTGATTGCATGAGCCACATCCTTTGGTTAGGTGTCATATCACATGTGTGGAATAAGCTGAAGTAGTCAAATTTTGACTTCTAGAAGATTTCCAATCAGAAAACTCCATATAGAAGGTGCACCTTTCCAATCAGAAGATTTCCATATAGAAGAAAAATGGACCAAAAGTGCTCAAAATAGAAGGTTTTGTCCAAGTGTCAATTTTGCATGATGAATCATCATATGACAAAGAACCTTCACACATGTGGGATCAAAGGGATGATTAGTACCACGAGCTCCCACTTATTGTATATATAGAGCCACATTTGGCCATAATCAATGTGAGACACCAATCTTGGTTTTGGAAGCAATTTTGAGTGATTCTCTCCATTTGTCTACATTTGTTTTGATTGTTTTGAGGTTCTATCAATGTGTACTTGATTTTCAGGTTGGAGTCCATACTCAGACAGTGTTTCACACGTGTGAAACTAGAAATTATACCTACCTTCAATTAATGATTGTTCTTGTTAGGATTTTGTGTCTAGAATTGATCTAGATTGATCTTAATCTCAAGTAGATTGATAGATCAAGTAATCTGACAACCAATCCCTCTTGAGGATCAGATTAGGATCCACTCTTGGCCCTTTTTGTACTTTTTCCACACACCAGACCCACCATCTATCGAGCTCACACCCTTACCCGCCACAACAACCTGTGCCATGACCACGGGTTTACCAACCGCGACCACCTGCACCAAATCAATACCAATCCGCACGACAACAGTTTATTGTTAACCAACCTACCCCACAAAACGCTGTCCATTATCTTGATCCGAATGCCATCGATC
The DNA here is from genome assembly GCA_029204225.1 of Diphasiastrum complanatum. Classification (NCBI taxonomy): domain Eukaryota; kingdom Viridiplantae; phylum Streptophyta; class Lycopodiopsida; order Lycopodiales; family Lycopodiaceae; genus Diphasiastrum; species Diphasiastrum complanatum. The sequence goes on along the minus strand of CM055111.1, from coordinate 1,402,736 downwards.
CGGACACCTACTATGTGGAAGACAATACTCTATTGAAACGGTTGTTTATTATACGTATAATTCTAATGCTCAACCAGTGGATCCCAATGCCCAAGCTTACAATCCAAACCAAGCTATCTTTGTTGCACATCAACTGCCTACAATACGAGAATGCTTTATCTGTGCAGGTAAACATCCTAGTATTTGTTGCCCAGATAAACTCCGCTTTCTCCTAACTTGTGAAAATTGTGGTATTGAACATCATGTGAAGGATTGCCCATCCTGATCTAAGTCAGCCGCTCTTGTCTGTTCAGTGCAAGTAGAAAACTTACCAATCGAAACACATCCTGCTTGGGTCTTGACTCAGGCACAAACCCAACACCAAGCCCCTACACTTGCATCCAGCAAAACTCAACCACAGGCTGTTCCTCCAAGTGATGATTCAACCCCGATAGATTACCCTCACCCGTCTGAAGAAATTTGGCTGCATGATGAGTATCACCAACAAATCTGCAATGCCGACCAACAATCTCCCTCCTCCCATAAAGTACCTCCCAAGCCCTTGGAAAGCAAAACCCTTGAAGATACCAAAGTTTGGGGAGATCTACTACAAGCCAATGTCACTCTTCCGTTCCATGTACTCTGGAAGCATGCTGGCCAGTGGAAACAACAGATCCAATCCAATACCACCACCACTATTGACGAGTTGCCTGAAATGCCTTTACATCTAACCAATCCACTCAGCGAACGATGCAACATCAAAATCTCAGCTACCCATCATCAATCTCATGAAGTTTTAGCAGTACTCGATGGATATTCTGGGGTTAATATCATTTTTACATCCCTCATGATGGAATGAAATCTGAACGACAAGCTAGCCAAACCTACGTGTCAGCTTCGAATGGTTGATCAAAGTGTGGTCCGACCTACCGAACGTCTTACGAATTCAAAATTTCCCAAAAGATATGGACATTTCTGATCTTCAGATCCTCAACTATATGGAAGCACTCCCACCTAGTACCTATCCGCAACATGCTTCCAAGGTGGAACCAATTGCCAAGGTTGCATTTAAAAAACCTGAGACAAAATTCTACCGTCCCAGATGCCCACACTATCCATGGGATCTTTGTGAAGAGGAGACTATCTTTCAGATTGATGACGAGATCCTCCATGACATACCAACTATCCCTCATCCACACACATCTCCACCACCAAAACCTCAACCACGTGGTCGTACTATGAAAGAGCAAATGAAAAAGCCACTTCAAATTCAACCGCCAGGTGACTGCACCATTGTTCGGGAAATTCCTGAGATTGCCTCTAGTCCTACACCAATCCCCAATAGATTCCGAGCCCCATCCCGGAAAGAGAAAGGCAAGGCTCCCCTCAAATCTCCAACCCATGATGTTCCTGTATACTTTAAGGACTATACGATCGAGGATGTCACAATCCAATTACCCCAAGCTCAACATGAGCCAACTGGTAATTCACCCTATGAAGGCCTTGCACAAACCATAACCCTTTCCCTGAGTGAGCCAAGTGAAACCAACGAATATCTTGTCCACATCGGAGCTCCTCTGAATCGTGAACAATGTAGATGGCTTGAAAAGCTCCTACGAAAATATCGACATATCTTTGCTTGGACCTATAAAGACATGAAAGGCGTCTCACCCCAAGTAGCTGTGCATCGTATCCTGCTTAAACCGGGGCATCTCAGCTTCAAGTCATTGAAGGTAATGGCTAAAAAGCAAGTTATGATTGGTCTTCCAAGTTTTTCCAAAAGCATATGATCATGTTTGTGAGTCTTGTGCTTTGTCAAAGTCACGTAGACTACCTTATATTAGATCTACATCTAGAATTATGAAGCCTTTTCAAGCTGTACATTCAGATATTCATGGAATTACTACAATTAGCAATAGTGGAGCTAAGATGTATGTAAATTTCATTGATGATTTTAGTAGATCTTGTTGGATCTATCTACCAAAGAGCAAAGATGAAGTGTATGATGTCTTTGTCAAGTTCAAGAATTCATGGGAGAGCCAATTTTCTACAAAGATCAAATGCTTGAGGAGTGACAATGGTGGAGAGTACATATCTACAAGCTCAAGGCCTTTTGTGATGAGCATGGGATCAAGATGGAGTACACAACGCCAAGGACACCACATCAAAATGGAGTGACCGAGAGGAATAATAGGACTTTATGTGAAAATGCCAAAGCCATGACGTTAGGTGCTAATCTTCCAAAACCATTTTGGGATTGTTGTGTGCTAACTTTCTATGCAATAGGTTTGGATGGAACAACAACTTTTGAGAAGCTATTCAAGAGGAGGTCAAGTGTCAACTTTCATAGAACTTTTGGATGTACTTGATATTTCAATATAACTCTTGATGATAGAACCAAGGAGGATCCATCTTTAAAGAAAGGTATATTTGTTGGATATAGTGAGGTGAGTAAAGCCTACAGGGTTTACATTCCTACTACTAATAAGGTGATTAATGGTAGAGATGTCATTTTTGATGAGGGTAATATTCCAAAGGTGTCTTGAAGTAATGATGGTGTGGATGGATCTAACAATCTTGTTGTTGATGTGATGGATCCTACTTTAGATGGTGACGATGAAGGACCTCCATCAAGTCAAAAGCCAAGGAGAACATCAAGGGAAAGACAAACACCTTCAAGGCTCACATATGATGAAAAAGATAAGAAAGTTGTTGGAAGTACAAACTATGCTTTCCTAACATCTTTTGATGAACCTACATGTGTAGATGATGCAAGAAACAAAGAGGAGTGGATCCAAGCAATGGATTTTGAGTATCAAGCTCTTTTGAAAAATGGAACATGGAGATTGGTGGAGTTACCTAAGGACAAGAAAGCTATTGAATGCAAATGGATCTTCAAGGTGAAGACAAACCAAGATGAATCTGTCAATAAGCATAAGGCAAGGCTGATGGCAAAAGGATATGCTCAAGAACATGGTATTGACTATGGTGAAACCTTTGCACCCGTGGCAAAGATGGTGAGCATTCGGGTCATTATATCTCTTGCTATTCTTTTTGGATGGAATCTATTACAAATGTATTTTTTAATGGTGATCTTGAGGACGAAGTGTACAATCTGAGAGCTACATTTCATCTACAAAGCCAAATCATGTGTGTCTTCTACAAAAGAGTTTGTATAGCCTTAAGCAAGCACGAAGGAGTTGGTATGCTAAGCTTAACACATTTGTACTCTCTCAAAGGTTTGGTATGAGTGAGTATTATCATTCACTTTATTCTAGGTTTGCTAGAAATGATATTACCATCTTGCTATTCTATGTGGATGATATCATCTTGAGTGGTGGAGACAATCAAGATGTTGATGAGATCAAGATTGCTCTTAAGAAGGAATTTAAGGTGCATGATCTTGGTCATTTGCATTAGATCTTCTCAATCTACTTTCATTTTTCAAAAGAAGTATGCTAATTCTATTCTAAAAAGATTTCATATGGTAGATGCAAAGTCTTGTGATACAGCTTTGGAGTCAAATGTAAAGCTAACTATAAGAGGTAATGAAAGATCCTTCGAGGACATTACTCTCTATAAAAAGCTAGTTGGTTCACTCATCTACCTAACCATCCCAAGACCAGATCTAAGCTATTGTGCTGGTAGATTGAGCCAATTTATACAAGATCCTAGTCAAGAGCATTGGAAGCTAGGGAAAAGAGTTTTGAGGTACATCATGGGAACTCGAGATTTTGGCATATTGTATGAGGGATCATCACCTAACTTGTTTGGATTTTTAGATTCAGACTTTGATGGAGATCAAATGGATAGGAAATCCATAAGTGGACATTGTATTTTCATAGGTGATGGCGATATATCATAGATGTCAAAAAAACAAGTGACTATCTCATTGTCATCTAGTGAGGCCGAGTATAAAGCACTTACTCATTGTGCAAAAGAGATGTTATGGATCAAGAGGATGGTAAGTGAATCTAACTTAATGGACTTTTGAGAGAATCCAATTATCTTTTGTGACAACCTATCAGCCCAAAATTTGGCAAGCAATCCTATCTTTCATGCAAGGACCAAGCATATTGAGGTGGCATATCATTTTGTGAGGGAGCAAGTCATGGCAAAGGAGCTGGATCTTCAACATGTTTATTCAAGGGAATGTGTAGCTGATATCTTAACCAAAGCATTCGGAAAAGACTTGTTTATGACGCATAGGACTTCACTTGGAGTGTTCTCAAAGTCTATGCTAAAACTAGTTGAAGAGGGAGTGTGAGAGATTTCAACTAGTTTGATCAATTTGGTCATATTTGTTTATTTGGCAATTGAGGCCAATTTTCATATTAGACTTAGAGTTTGACTTTTCAAAGTTATATCAGTCTAAAAGCATTTGAATTACCACTTTTGGAAAGTGAGGGAAATGTAGGAGGTCGAGTTTAGTAGATTCATATTTGAATGTTGGAGACATTGATTCTAGTCCACATTAATGCTAGGGTTTCTGTTATGGAGGGTAACTAAACTCATTAATGAGTCATGGATCTGCTATATATGGTTGTACACACGTGGGAAGAGAAGCATTCTCTCTCTCTTTGATCTCATTTCATGCTTATACATGAGTTTTCTTGTGCACTATCTTGGTGATATCTTGCAATCTTGTGTGTAGAATGCTCATTTTATGCTATATTCGGATCCACATGTGTGAAATACAATAGCTTACTATTTTTGTATGAAAACCAACTTCAGATTATCTTATGTTTGGTGTATGATCAAGATCTAGTTGATTTTGCATCTCTATCATTGAGAGGATGTTGATTTTTCTACATTGGTATTGATAAATTTTGTGTTGTCTTTCTAACCAAAGATCAAGAAATGTAAATGGATCTTAAATGATTCATTTTTCTTCACATAGAACATAGATTGAGATGGATAGTGTGTTGGACCCTTATTCGGACATTCATTCCTAGTGTGATTCCCCCTACAAATGGAACACCACACACCCTCTCGTCTTGGGTATGTATTCTGGGTTTGAAGATCTTTTAAGGCCTTTTGTATCTCATCCGATTGATTGTTATGGATTTTGGTTATCCTTTTGAATTCATCCTACATATCCAAAGTGCGTGATGATTCGATTAGTCTTTGTTCAATAATTCCTTCAATAGGACGTTCTCTTTTTCATTCTATTAAGTTTCTTGGTGGCTATCAAAATGATGATCCTCATCATCTGACTCTTCATCCTCTTCTCTTATAGCTTCTAACATGGCTCGCTTGTTAAAAATTCACAATTCTAGCTTGACTAGTTTTGGTCATATGACATGTAAATAGTTAGATGGTCATGATGTGGCTTGTCACACGTGCCAAATAGCATAGGATTCCATTCATAAAGATGTTCTCACGTAGACCTAAGTGTTAGAACCTTTGGAATGAGTCCAAATTATGCTTAGATACAAGGGAGAAAAAATAGGAGCTATTTTTGGTAATTTTTGCATTGTTGAGGGATCTCCAAGATTCCAACCCTAACTTGGTAGGGATGAAAGATCCACCAAAATTAGCATTAGGGATAGGTTTAGGGCTACTCATACCTACCCAAAACCGTGATGGATCATGTATATATAGGTGATGATATCTCACCAAAATCAATCAAGCAATTTCATGTTTTTTCTCTCATAATGGTGCAATTGCTCTCTATGTTCATAATTGTTTGAGTACTTGTGATTACTAATGATTATAGGATTGAATGTAGGTCTGGTGTACAGTACTCAGACTGTGGGAGGCTGTACTTTCACACGTGTGAAGCCTTCTTCAAGGATTTGGGCCATTTAGTGAGGTTCAAGCATAGATTTTTGATGGTTCAACTTGTGCTAATCTTATGAAATCATGATCTATTGTTTCCCTCATCATTTCAAGTGTTTTAGGATCCTTATTTGCTGTAATTTTTACATGGTATCAGAGCCTAAAGGCTGAAATGAGCTAAATCCTTGGTTTTCATTCAATTTGATCACAATTTTTGATCTAAATCTTGTGTAGATTGGATCTTAGCATCTAGTATTGATTCTAGAACTCAAAGTGAGTCAAATACATTGGAGATTGGTGTTGTGTGACTTCATTTGCAGGTGTTTAGGTGTCTAAAACCAGAGGCAAAGTTGAATTCAATTCACATTACCAAGATAGCAAGTTTTGCTTGCTGCAAGCATTGATTTCGAAGCGAGTTTTGGAGGTGATTTCATAGAGGAGGCTTTCTAGAATTCAAGGAGAGGGAAGATCAGAGTTTTGGGGACTCTTAAAGGCTGTTCTAAGGTGTAGTAGACACCTCCTAAAGTAATTTAGGTTCAGTCCAACCATTGCTTGACTTATGCAGCAAATTAGATCAATTTTTCATCAATTTTGATCATTTTTTGCTTGTGATTGGATAGTAGATTGTGTTGCATCCTCATTAAGTTCCATTTAGATCTTTTACAAGTGATTTTGGAAGTATATTAGGTTGCTGAAATTCACTCTTGATCAGATCATTTGGAAGCTTTAATGTTCTTTATAGAAAGAGGGGCCATTCTACTAGTATTGTCTACTTCAATCAAGCAAGTGCACTGTTTCTAGTATTCTATGATTTGATTTTGTTAGAGATCAGTCTTAGATCTTTATAGGAAGATTACTGATCTTTTCAGGTCCCTAAGAAGTGGGATAAGGTAGACCTTCAATCAAATCAATAGAAGTAACCTTCATTTGTGTCAAGTCCTTGATTAGGAGACTAGATGGCATCTATAAATGCATATCTTTTGGATACTAATGAAAGGCTCAACAAAACTAACTATTCCATATGGAAAGTTAGAATGGAATCTATCATGATCATGCAAGATCTGATGGAAATTGTAAACGGTAAGGAGGGTGAACCTATTCATCCTCAAGAAAAAAGCCAAATACATCAAGAGGTGCAATGTTGCACTACATTGCATAAAAATGAATGTTGCAAATGAACTCTTAAGAGAGGTAGGAGATTGCACTTCAGCTCAAGATGCTTGGGAGACTTTGCAAAAGGTCTATGAATCCAAGAACCAAACTAGAATGTTAGCTTTGAAGAATCAAATCTATAGAAGCTATCAAAAGAAAGGAGAGAGTGCACATACTTTTGTCCTAAGAGTAAAGGAATTGAACAAAGAGCTAGCCTTTATAGGTGACCCTATCAAGGATGAAGAGCTTGTTCAACTCATATTGAATGGACTAAGCTTTGAATTTGACAATTTGGTTCAGGGATATGCAATTATGGGTAAGCTACCCATACTTTAAGAACTCCAAGGCACACTCATGGCCGAGGAATCAAGAAGGAGCCAAATGCAAGAGAGGATGGATAGGCTTTCCATCCAAGGTGGAGATGACCAAGCTCTCTTCACCAAAGGCAAAGGCAAGTCCAAAGGCAAAGGATCAACATTCAAGAAGTCTACAAAGCTTGAGGATCAAGAAGGACCCTCAAAGGCATCTCCATCAACCACCAAAGTCAAGAAGGACAAATCAAAGGTGAAGTGCTACTATTGTAGCAAGATGGGGCCTTATGCCTCGGAATGCTTCAAGAGGAAGCAAGATCAAAGCCAAGCCAACATGAGCAAAGAGGAGGAGGAGGAGGAGAGTTCACATGAGGACTCTCTCATGATGTCCAAATTTTCTTCAACAAGCTTCAAAGGAGAAGATCCCTTGTGGATTGACTCGGGTGCTAGTTCACACATGACTAGTGAAAGGGAGTTTTTCTCTTCTCTCTTATCTTATGATGGACCTATAAAGTCTATCTATACAGCAAATGATGAAGCTTGTAATATTGAAGGAGTTGGTAGCATTCCCCTTTGCTTAGGATCTTCCAAAAAGATGAACATAGAAGGTGTTTTGTACATACAAAGAATCTACTAAGTGTTGGCCAAATGGTAAACAATGGTTTCAATGTTGACTTTGCTTCAAATGAATGTTTCATCAAGAAGAAGGGTAAGATAGTGGCTAAGGGCACTAGACTTGGCAAACTTTATAATCTGGATGCATTTGTGGATACTAATGTTGTCATGTTGGCCGAGAAGAGCAAGATATCTACCTTTACTTTATGGCACAAAAGACTTGGACATGTCAACTCGGGTTCCATGGAGGCTATGATCAAGGAGGAGTATGCTTTAGGCCTACCAAGGTCTATTGGGAAGGAAGACAAGGTTTGTAAAGCTTGTGCCTTATCCAAGGCACATAAGAAGGTGTTTCCTAACTCCATCACAAAGTCATCTCATCCTCTTGAACTCATACACTCGGATGTGCACATTGCTAGCACCAAATCTAATGGAGGTTCATCCATGTTTTTAACCTTCATTGATGACTACTCAAGATATTGTTGGGTGTTCTGACTTTCCTTCAAGTCTCAAGTATTTGATACTTTTGTAAAGTTCAAGTTGTTTGTGGAAAAGCATCATAATCATAGCATCAAGATTCTTAGAAGTGACAATGGTGGAGAATTCATTTCCAATGAGTTCAAGGCCTTTTGTGAGGAGGAAGGGATCAAGAAAGAGACTTCTTGTCCTTACACTCCTCAACAAAATGGAGTTGCTGAAAGAAGGAATAGAACATTACGTGAATGTTCTAAGGCTTTAAGATTAGATGCTTGTTTGCCCAAATCCTTTTGGGGTGAGTCTCTTGTATGTGCAAACTACTTGATGAATAGGGTGCCTTGCAAAGCAATTGAAGGCAAAACTCCTTATGAGATGTTGTATGGAAAGAAACCCAATCTTAATCACTTGAAAGTTTTTGGTTGTATATGTTATGTGCATGTGCCATTGGAAACAAGAACCAAGGAGGATCCATCTTCCACAAGAGGGATCATGCTTGGATATGCAAGCTCAAGCAAGGGCTACAAAGTCTATCTCCCATCCTTGAACAAATTTGCTGTTTCAAGGGATGTCATCTTTGATGAACATCATATGCATATGCTTGAAGAAGGCTCAAGTGCTCCAACAATCAAGATGAAGATGGCCGAGGAGCAAGATCTTGGTTTTGAGGAGGAGCTCATGGAGGAGCAAGCACCAAACCCACCTATTACACCAAGGAGATCTTTAAGGGCAAAAGTGGAGCCATCAAGGCTCACATATCAAGGCAAAGGACAGCATGTTGAGGGTATCTCATCCACTTCTTATGCTTTATCTAGTTTTGAAGAACCATGTAATGTTGAAGATGCATTGAACTCCAAAGAATGGTATAAAGCTATGTTGGATGAGTATGATGCCTTGATTGAGAATGAAACTTGGTTGCTTGTTGAGAGACCTCAAAGGAATGTAATAGGATGCAAGTGGGTATTCAGGCTTAAGTTGAATGCAAATGGGAGTGTTAACAAACATAAAGCAAGATTAATTGCAAAAGGTTATGCTTAAGAGAGAGGGATAGACTATGAGAAAACTTTTGCACCCGTGGCCAAGATGGTCACAATAAGGCTAATCATTGCACTTGCATCACATTTAGGATGGATTCTATGTCAAATAGATGTCTCTAATGCTTTCTTGAATGGTTTTTTGGAAGAGGATATCTATATGGAGCAGCCACAAGGGTTCATCAAGCATGGAATGGAGAACAAAGTATGCCATCTCCAAAGAAGCATCTATGGCTTGAAGCAAGCCTCGAGATCTTGGAATTCAAGACTACATTGCTATCTTATTTCACTTTCTTTTGTTCAAAGTGAATATAATCCCACTCTTTACATTAAGTTTGACGATGTTGGTATTGTACTTTTACTCATTTATGTAGATGACATCATCATTAGTGGAAATAGTGTTGATGGTATTGAAAAAATCAAGATAGATCTATCCTTAGAGTTCAAGATGGTAGATCTAGGGTGTCTTCACTTCATCTTAGGCATAGAAGTACTATGAGGGTCTGATTTTATCTTTATAAGTCAAGTAAACTATGCTCAAAGTCTTTTGAAGAAGTTTAAGATGGAAGTATGCAAAAGTGTTGACACACCAATGGAGCAAGATGTAAAAGTGCCAAATGAAGATGACGAAAGATCCTTCATGGACATCACTTTGTTTAGGCAACTTATAGGTTCCTTATAGATCTTAGTTTTAGTGTATGTAGGTTGAGCCAATCCATGCAAAATCCATTGAATATCCATTGGAAAAAGGCTAAGAGGATTCTAAGATACATCTCGGGTACATTGGATTTTGGGATTCTATATAGAGGAGATGTGATTAACCTTCATGCATTTAGTGATTCAGATTTTGCAGGGGACAAGATGGATAGGAAATCAACAAGTTCCTATTCAACTTTCATAGGAGAAGGTGTGGTTTCATGGCTTTCAAAAAAGCAAGAAACTATATCTCTATCTTCAACCGAGGCCGAGTACAAAGCTTTGACAACCACTACAAAGGAGGTACTTTGGATCAAGAGATTATTGGTGGAACTAGAGATCATGGATTTAGAGGAGGCACCAATCATCTACAATGATAATATATCAGCCCAACACCTTGCATCTAACCCAATCTTCCATGCAAGATCTAAGCACATTGAGATATGCCATCACTTTGTGAGAGAAATGGTGCAAGCCAAGGAGATTGCTTTGGAGCATGTTCCAAGCAATGAATGTGTAGCTGATCTACTTAATAAACCACTTCAAAAGACACCTTTTATGAAATTCAGATCATCACTTGGAGTGATTAGTAAAGCAATGATTGAACCAAGCTAGATAGTGAGGAGGAGTGTTAAAAATTCACAATTCTAGCTTGACTATTTTTGGTCATATGACTTGTAAATAGTTAGATGGTCATGATGTGGCTTGTCACACATGCCAAATAGCATAGGATTCCATTCATAAGGATGTTCTCAAGTAGACCTAAGTGTTAGAACCTTTGGAATGAGTCCAAATTATGCTTAGATACAAGGGAGAAAAAATAGGAGCTATTTTTGGTAATTTTTGCATTGTTGAGGGATCTCCAAGATTCAAACCCTAACTTGGTAGGGATGAAAGATCCACCAAAATTAGCATTAGGGATAGGTTTAGGGCTACTCATACCTGCCCAAAACCGTGATGGATCATGTATATATAGGTGATGATATCTCACCAAAATCAATCAAGCAATTTCATGTTTTTTCTCTCATAATGGTGCAATTGCTCTCTATGTTCATGATTGTTTGAGTACTTGTGATGACTAGTGATTATAGGATTGAATGTAGGTCTGGTGTACAGTACTCAGACTGTGGGAGGCCGTACTTTCACACGTGTGAAGCCTTCTTCAAGGATTTGGGCCATTTAGTGAGGTTCAAGCATAGATTTTTGATGGTTCAACTCGTGCTAATCTTATGAAATCATAATCTATTGTTTCCCTCATCATTTCAAGTGTTTTAGGATCCTTATTTGCTGTAATTTTTACATCGCTTTAGTTGACAATAATCATCAATAGGTTTAAGCTCACGTCTAATCCTTTTTGGAAGACCAACTATGAACCAAGTGATTAGCATCTTTTCAGTTAGTCCTTTTGGCTATCCTTTTCTGAATTGTCCGCCACTGACTGGTCTCAAGCTGTTCATTCTCTCCACACTGCTTCTCTCTCATCAACTCACTCCCATCAATTCATGAACCCTCTCCCCTTGAAATTTAGTGTCCTTCTCTTTTCTATCTTCTCTCTCTTTTACTCGCCAATTAGTTTCTTGGTTGTCGCTTTCTACAACTGGATATTTTTTTTAGCTCTCCACGCTCATGTCACATCCAACTAGCTCTGAAGTAACTAACTAGTTTGTCCTCAGCTCATGTTCTTACACAACAAGATGCCATGGTTGGTTCTATAACCTACAAGTCTAGCTACTTTTTATCTCGGATCAGCCAACACCAGAAATATTCCTTCGGTTGATTGTGATATTGGTAGAAAATCTACCAACAAGCGAAGAACAGGAAAAACTCAAGACTCTTCTCTGTTCTTCCGAAAACTCGGTGGTTACAATGGAATGTGTATGGAGTACAAATAGATGTTCAAGTGCGAATGGACACATCTCTTGGCAACCGATATGTTAGTTCCTATTTATAATTACTTAACTAATTATATCCAATAAGAAAATTGCGTGTGTACAACTTTTGATGTGGCGTCCTAGTCACACGACATTGCTCCAATAAGAAACAAGCATGTGGAAAGTTACAACATTTAAATAAGTTGCAAATAGTCTATGTCATCAAGTATATTCTCTTTAGGGTTGGCCTTCTCTTTAAGATATATGTCATTTCATATTTGTCCTTTTTTTAAAGGTCCTTCTTTTAAATTCATTCGATTTGGTGTTGGTCATTCAATATAATAGTATGGGCTTTGATGCATCATTTAGATATTTCTTCTTATTTGAGTACATGTCTTCATCATTTGGATGGGTTGATTGTACTTTTGCACATCATAATTATATCATTTTATAAAAAAATACATGTGATAGGGCATTATAGGAAAATCTTTGGTGGATTGATATTGGGACAAAGTCACATATCACTTGCAAAAGAGAGTATTTTTCTTCATTTTCTTCATATTTTTCTTCATGGGTTGATGGAGCACTGAAATCTCAATTACATGGATGATGACTCTTATGTTCACATCAAAAATGATGTTTCTTACGTGACTGAAAGTGTTTCAAGTGGTGGTGAAAGGAGGAGCACCAAGAAGATGATCTCGAGGAGCCATCTCAAGGTTCAAGTGTGCCAAGGATTGAGGAGGAGAGTCCTTCTTCTCAAGATATGATTCCAAGAAGAATCTCAAGAGACATGGATGAGCCTATGTGGCTCACATTTAAAGGGAAAGAGGAGCACATTTCAAGTTGTATACATCTCATGCTTGCTTCTCTTATGTCATTTGATGAATCAATTTGCTTTAGTGAGACTCTTGCATCTCAAAATTGGAGTAAACCCATACTAGTTGAATATGATGTCTCTCTTAAGAACATAGTTGATGTTCTTATTGGTTTGAAATTGATTTCAGATCAATTAAAAATCAAATGGTTATTTCATCACATGTATGTTCTTGAGCCTTGCAAGAGCAAGAGTGATTTGTTCACTCATAGTGTGAAAAATTGTCTTTTTCCATGTATTGAGGCAAATTGTAAACTCTTTATTAGAGTAAGTGAATCATCCTCTAAGTACATTTATCTCCATAATGAAGTATTTAGCCTCATTAGATATGAGGTTAGCATGGAAATCAAGCATGAAGATATGATGCAAATTCATTGTTATGTAAAAATTACAGCAAATAAGGATCCTAAAACACTTGAAATGATGAGGGAAACAATAGATCATGATTTCATAAGATTAGCACAAGTTGAACCATCAAAAATCTATGCTTGAACCTCACTAAATGGCCCAAATCCTTGAAGAAGGCTTCACACGTGTGAAAGTACAGCCTCCCACAGTCTGAGTACTGTACACCAGACCTACATTCAATCCTATAATCATTAGTAATCACAAGTACTCAAACAATTATGAACATAGAGAGCAATTGCACCATTATGAGAGAAAAAACATGAAATTGCTTGATTGATTTTGGTGAGATATCATCACCTATATATACATGATCCATCACGGTTTTGGGCAGGTATGAGTAGCCCTAAACCTATCCCTAATGCTAATTTTGGTGGATCTTTCATCCCTACCAAGTTAGGGTTGGAATCTTGGAGATCCCTCAACAATGCAAAAATTACCAAAAATAGCTCCTATTTTTTCTCCCTTGTATCTAAGCATAATTTGGACTCATTCCAAAGGTTCTAACACTTAGGTCTACTTGAGAACATCCTTATGAATGGAATCCTATGCTATTTGGCATGTGTGACAAGCCACATCATGACCATCTAACTATTTACAAGTCATATGACCAAAAATAGTCAAGCTAGAATTGTGAATTTTTAACACTCCTCCTCACTATCTAGCTTGGTTCAATCATTGCTTTACCAATCACTCCAAGTGATGATCTGAACTTCATAAAAGGTGTCTTTTGAAGTGGTTTAGTAAGTAGATCATCTACACATTCATTGCTTGGAACATGCTCCAAAGCAATCTCCTTGGCTTGCACCATTTCTCTCACAAAGTGATGGCATATCTCAATGTGCTTAGATCTTGCATGGAAGATTGGGTTAGATGCAAGCTGTTGGGCTGATATATTGTCATTGTAGATGATTGGTGCCTCCTCTGAATCCATGATCTTTAGTTCCACCAATAATCTCTTGATCCAAAGTACCTCCTTTGTAGTGGTTGTCAAAGCTTTGTACTCGGCCTCGGTTGAAGATAGAGATATAGTTTCTTGCTTTTTTGAAAGCCATGAAACCACACCTTCTCCTATGAAAGTTGAATAGGCACTTGTTGATTTCTTATCCCTCTTGTCCCCTGCAAAATTTGAATTACTAAATGCATGAAGGTTAATCACATCTCCTCTATATAGAATCCCAAAATCCAATGTACCCGAGATGTATCTTAGAATCCCTTACAAGCTTCAACATTTTCTGTATAGATAGACTTTATAGGTCCATCATAAGATAAGAGAGAAGAGAAAAACTCCCTTTTACTAGTCATGTGTGAACTAGCACCCGAGTCAATCCACCAAGGATCTTCTCCTTTGAAGCTTGTTGAAGAAAATATGGACATCATGAGAGAGTCCTCATGTGGACTCTTCTCCTCCTCCTCTTTGCTCATGTTGGCTTGGCTTTGATCTTGCTTCCTCTTGAAGCATTCCGAGGCATAAGGCCCCATCTTGCTACAATAGTAGCACTTCACCTTTGATTTGTCCTTCTTGACTTTGGTGGTTGATGGAGATGCCTTTGAGGGTCCTTCTTGATCCTCAAGCTTTGTAGACTTCTTGAATGTTGATCCTTTGCCTTTGGACTTGCCTTTGCCTTTGGTGAAGAGAGCTTGGTCATCTCCACCTTGGATGGAAAGCCTATCCATCCTCTCTTGCATTTGGCTCCTTCTTGATTCCTCGGCCATGAGTGTGCCTTGGAGTTCTTCAAGTATGGGTAGCTTACCCATAATTGCATATCCCTGAACCAAATTGTCAAATTCAAAGCTTAGTCCATTCAATATGAGTTGAACAAGCTCTTCATCCTTGATAGGGTCACCTATAAAGGCTAGCTCTTTGTTCAATTCCTTTACTCTTAGGACAAAAGTATGTGCACTCTCTCCTTTCTTTTGATAGCTTCTATAGATTTGATTCTTCAAAGCTAACATTCTAGTTTGGTTCTTGGATTCATAGACCTTTTGCAAAGTCTCCCAAGCATCTTGAGCTGAAGTGCAGTCTCCTACCTCTCTTAAGAGTTCATTTGCAACATTCATTTTTATGCAATGTAGTGCAACATTGCACCTCTTGATGTATTTGGCTTTTTCTTGAGGATGAATAGGTTCACCCTCCTTACCGTTTACAATTTCCATCAGATCTTGCATGATCATGATAGATTCCATTCTAACTTTCCATATGGAATAGTTAGTTTTGTTGAGCCTTTCATTAGTATCCAAAAGATATGCATTTATAGATGCCATCTAGTCTCCTAATCAAGGACTTGACACAAATGAAGGTTACTTCTATTGATTTGATTGAAGGTCTACCTTATCCCACTTCTTAGGGACCTGAAAAGATCAGTAATAGACTTCCTATAAAGATCTAAGAATGATCTCTAACAAAATCAAATCATAGAATACTAGAAACAATGCACTTGCTTGATTGAAGTAGACAATACTAGTAGAATGGCCCCTCTTTCGATAAAGAACATTAAAGCTTCCAAATGATCTGATCAAGAGTGAATTTCAGCAACCTAATATACTTCCAAAATCACTTGTAAAAGATCTAAATGGAACTTAATGAGGATGCAACACAATCTACTATCCAATCACAAGCAAAAAATGATCAAAATTGATGAAAAATTGATCTAATTTGCTGCATAAGTCAAGCAATGGTTGGACTGAACCTAAATTACTTTAGGAGGTGTCTACTACACCTTAGAACAGCCTTTAAGAGTCCCCAAAACTCTGATCTTCCCTCTCCTTGAGTTCTAGAAAGCCTCCTCTATGAAATCACCTCCAAAACTCGCTTCGAAATCAATGCTTGGAGCAAGCAAAACTTGCTATCTTGGTAATGTGAATTGAATTCAACTTTGCCTCTGGTTTTAGACACCTAAACACCTGTAAATGAAGTCACACAACACCAATCTCCAATGTATTTGACTCACTTTGAGTTCTAGAATCAATACTAGATGCTAAGATCCAATCTACACAAGATTTAGATCAAAAATTGTGATCAAATTGAATGAAAACCAAGGATTTAGCTCATTTCAGCCTTTAGGCTCTGATACCATGTAAAAATTATAGCAAATAAGGATCCTAAAACACTTGAAATGATGAGGGAAACAATAGATTATGATTTCATAAGATTAGCACAAGTTGAACCATCAAAAATCTATGCTTGAACCTCACTAAATGGCCCAAATCCTTGAAGAAGGCTTCACACGTGTGAAAGTACGGCCTCCCATAGTCTGAGTACTGTAAACCAGACCTACATTCAATCCTATAATCATTAGTAATCACAAGTACTCAAACAATTATGAACATAGAGAGCAATTGCACCATTATGAGAGAAAAAACATGAAATTGCTTGATTGATTTTGGTGAGATATCATCACCTATATATACATGATCCATCACGGTTTTGGGCAGGTATGAGTAGCCCTAAACCTATCCCTAATTCTAATTTTGGTGGATCTTTCATCCCTACCAAGTTAGGGTTGGAATCTTGGAGATCCCTCAACAATGCAAAAATTACCAAAAATAGCTCCTATTTTTTCTCCCTTTTATCCAAGCATAATTTGGACTCATTCCAAAGGTTCTAACACTTAGGCCTACTTGAGAACATCCTTATGAATGGAATCCTATGCTATTTGGCACGTGTGACAAGCCACATCATGATCATCTAACTATTTACAAGTCATATGACCAAAACTAGTCAAGCTAGAATTGTGAATTTTTAATAGTTATTATAGCATGCATAGTCTTGCCAATCTTGATGTGTCTAATTCTCAAGATCTCGGTAGCATGATGTTGGATATTTGTGATCCTTTTAAGTCAAGGAGAAATCTTGATCTCCATATTGATTTTCAGCTATTTTCAAGGAGGATGAGCTTTTGGATCAACCATACGCTTCAAGGATGGAACAAATCAATGGAAAAAGTGCTCAAGTGATGGAAAGATTATCAAGATGCTTGGAGATGATTCTCATACAAAGAAGCCTTGTCATGGCTATGGTGATGTTGCTGAAATTTCAGACTTATTAAATGGTTTTCTCATCAATTTCATGCCAAAGTATCTACTTGAGAAGATATTAGTAGCTATTTAAGTTTTGGAGGAAACTAGCATAATAATCGCTAAATTTTGAGGAGGAGTGTGAAGATTTTACAAAGTCTAGCTTGATTACTTGATACTTTCATTTAAATATGTAAATATCACATGTGTGGATTATTTACCAGGTGTGGAGGGTACTCCTAATCATTTTAGCTCATTTATGTTGAGTTTGAATAGTCAATAGGCCTCAAACTTGAGATCTAGTGAGATAGTGACATTTGTCACATGATGTTAGGATTGAAATGCATCTATTTGGCCCAATCACATTTAGAGGCATAGATCACAAGGCCAATCACTTTAAGAGGTGCATTAAATGTGGACCAATCATGTTTAGTGGTGCACATCATGAGGCCCAATCAAATTGTGAGATGAAAATCATGAGGTCCAATCAAGAGGAGAGGTTCAAATCTAGGGGTCCAATCATGATGTAAAAAAACATTCTCAACCATTCCTCATGCTAGATCTTGAGCTGCTCCTTTATGGAAGTTCTCTCTTATTGTACATATAAGTTTTTGTGAAGCACTCTATGTGATACACATAGTTTTTCCTCATATTTTCTCTCCACTTGAGGGCTCACTCACTTTCTCTCTCTACTCAAGAGTAGGCTATTTTTATCTCTCTAAAGCATGTACTAAACTTAGTTTTTTATGTACTTTGAGTGCCAATTGAATGTGGATTCATTATGCATGCAATTGTGCTCTTGCCTTAGAATCAATCTAGGAAGATTGTAGGGTGCAATCTATGTGATAGATCTATGTGCAATTACCAATACCTTAGAAGATCAATTGTGGGCTTTGAGCAGGTCTTCACACATGTAAAACCTTCACAAAAAAGAGATAAATTTTATGGGAAAGTGCTAAAATGCATCTTCATAGATATTGATGATCATGTTAAAGGCTACAAGAGTTTTGGTCATTTGGAAAGGAAAATGCATGTGAGTTACGAAGTTATCGTCAATGAATCAATGATGTACAAGGATGAAGATGCTGAAAAGGATGACACATTAGGTACTAAAGATGGTGTTGTAGGAATTTTTTTTGATGATGAGTCTTTTATAGATTCTCTTGATGATGGGCATGGTGATGTGCCTTGTGATACCACTCCACCAGTTTATGAGATAGTTTGGAGGAGGGACACACCTTTCTTATTTAAGAGGATCAAAGTTGGAGGTGATAAAGGCAAGGAGAAATATGTACCTTGGGACATGAAGCAGATCAGCTAATAGAAAACTTTCAAAATGGTAAGAGAGATTGATGGAAATTAGTCTTGATATGAATAACTATTTAGAGTTATCTATCTAAGAAGATATACAAAGTTCGGCAAGAGACCTAAAGCTTATAATTATAGTAATTGAGAAGTAGGAATTGACCTCTTCCTATCATATGTGATCTTGATGTTAGAAAATGTTATGATTTCGAGTGCTTAATTCTCATTATGAGTCTGAAAATTATAATTGAGTATCCTTCTCTTGGTGTTGGGTATTAGTTGTCTATCATGTACTTCTAGTACATTAGTAATTATCAACGCTATATAATATCCAATGTAAGCTTTATAGGCTTAAAAGGAGCTATTATCCTTAAGAACAAGGAAGTTCTATCTTTAGGCCCTCCAAAGGAATTAAATAAGAATTATAGACCAATGAGGGCCCGATGTATACTAAATAAGACTTACTAGGGGCTAACTATCCCTCAAGGTAGTTATGTTTGCTTAAGTTAGAGCATTGTCTATAAGTAGGCAAGAGACATCATTCTAAGAATCTTTTGGCTCATTTGCAAGAGAGATAACTTGGAGATCCTTTTCTCTTCCTCCTTTGTGAATGTGAGCCTTGGGATTGCCATTTGTAGTCTCATGTGCCCTATCCACATGAATTCATGCTCTACTACATGTAATCATTTCCTCATCCTTAATGTAATTCCATGGAGATCTTCTTAATTTTAGCTTTTTATGGATATGCTATTTTGAATGCTTTGTAGCTTTTCTTGCTATTAGCTTTACTTCCATTCTTATTGATATTAGTTTGTATTTGGCACCCAATACCTTAATGTAAATGTCTGTTAACAACCAATTCTTTCAACCATCATTCCACCATTTCACCATACCTCATTGTTATATCTTTATTTGAGATACACAATATATAGTTGATTGATCATCATAGTCACCCCCTCGATTTGCATCAACAAAGCCTTGAACTTCAAGTAGATTACTTTGCCTCTTATACACTAGACTATAATTAGAAATGCCTTTAATGTACCTCAAAATGTGTTTGGCCACCTTCCAAAGCACTTTAGTGGCTGTTTTCATGAATTGACTCACAATGCTAATAAACTAACATATGTTTGGCCCTAGTCGTAGTGAGGTAAATCGAGCTTCCGACAAGTTGCATATATAAGTACCCATCAAATGACTTAGAGTTATCAAACTTAGAAATCTTTCTACATGATTCAGTAGGAGTGTTCATTGACTTAGCTTGAAAACGTATAGAAAATTTTTGACATATATGGCTTGTGTCAACCCTATCTCTTGTAACTTTTGCCACACTTCGACTCCAAGACCATAATGCATAAGGTTAGGATCAATCATTTCAAATTTAATTTGAAGATTTATTTTGATTATATCCACTATGCTTTATTTAATTTTTGTACAATCAAGTCATCAACACGGAGTTCAACCAAAAAAATCACATCCTCAAAAGATAAAATATAGAAACTAGGATATGAGTCTTGTCATGCCTAGGATTATTAGATTATTATCCCGTTAGGAGGTCACTAGACCTATCTCGACTTGTAATTTTAATATGATTATGAGGGGTTTGGAGCTCCCATGTATATATGGGCATCATAAACAACATGAAGCTCTACTCCTTTGCTTGTTCTCTCACAAAATGATAAGCCACTTCAATATGCTTGCTCCTTGCATGAAAAAAAGGATTTCTTGCCCAAGAGAACCGTGTATAAGCATGAAATGAGATAGAGAAGAGATAAGATCACTCTATCCATGAGTTACATCCATTTATAACAGGTCCAAACCCTATTTGGTTATTTGGCTTTCCCTCCAAAATGCAAACCCTACAATTTTTGGGTCTAGATTCAATGTACCCAACTATTCAAATTTGAATCTCCTAAAACTTGCTTCCAAACTTTCCCACACTTTCAAAAAGTGTTTATTCAAATGAAATTTAGACTAATGAACTTTGAAAAGTTATTCTCTAAGTCTAAAACAAGTTTTGGCCTCACTGATGCCAAATATGGAAATATTGACAAAATGATCAAACTAGTCACAATCTTTCACATCAAGCACTTGACTAACACTAAGAAAATTCTTGGGGATTGATGAAATGAACAGAACATTCCTCAAATTGACATTCCTATTGGTAGAGAGAGAAATAGGAATTGTTCCAATCCCTTTGATTGCACACTCACCATCATTGGCCGAGTAGATAACCTTCTTTCACCGTCAAATGCCATCAATAATGAATAATACTCATTATGAAATGTCATATGTGATATAGCTCCACTATCAATCTACCAAGGATCAATAGCTCCATAACATATCAAAGACATCATTTGAAATTTGTTCATCAACACCATCTTCATCTAGAATTAGATGGCTTTGTTTCTCACATTGATCTCTCTTTGTCTTGAAGCAATCACTAGAAAAATGTCCTTTGACTCCACAATAGAAACATTTCATTAGATCTATATTTCTTCTTGCCAAGAAAAGTAGAAGGCTCACCTTGATCTTGCCCTTTTGACCATTTTCTTTTGCCCTTTCCCTTGAGCTTGCCTTTTGAATGGCATAGCGTCCTCCTCTCCAACTTGAGATGTAGAAGATGATCCTCCTCATGCTTTGGAATCTAAAATCTTCAGCCACCAAGACCTCTTGCAAGTCCTACATACTTGGCAATGTCTTTTGAATAGCAAAACTTTACACCAAGTTAGCATGATCATCCAACAAGCTATTAAGAACAACTTGAACAAGCTCTACATACTTAATGCTTTCACCAATACATGCTAATTCATCATTCAAAGCTTTAACCTTAAAAAAAAAAAAATCATGAGCACTTTCATCCTTCTTTTGAAGACTTGGAAAATCTACCTCCTTAGGGTTAGAACCCTAGATGTAGACTTGGACTCATAAACCTTCTTCAAGGTTTCCCAAACTTCACTAGATGCAGTGCACTTACCAACTTCCTTGAGAAGTTCATTAGTCACATTTATCTTGATCACATTTAGAGCTTTCTTTTCCCTCTTGGCATACCTCAATTTCTCTTGAGTTGCCAAAGGTCTCTCCTCCACGCCTACAACAATATCCATCAACTCATTCATCTCTAGCAAGGACTCCATCCTCACCTTCCAAATTGAATAGTTGCTTGAGGTAAGCCTATCATTGCTCTTCAACATGAAGCCTCCATTTGTAGACATGTTGCAATGATTGATATTATTCTTTGAACCTGTTCCAATGTACCTAGAACTCTCTTGAAAATCAATAAATCATGACAAGAAGAAATCACAAAGATTTGGAATCAATCTAGTCTCTCTTTTTCTCTCTTCTAGCAAATCTAGCACATAGAATTGATGATATCTTGACCACACTTGATCTACCACAATATAATGAACTTTTGAACACTCCTAAGATTTAAACACACTCTTGAAAAGTCCAGCAACTTCAAAATAAATAGAACCTATCAATTTTAGGGTTTTCACAAAAATGCAAAATATTGTATCAAGCAAAGCTATATGCAAAAGCTAGAATTTTGACACAAATTCTAATAGAATGTAACATCCACAATCATGAGTAATTTTTTGTTTCCACATTCCAGTAAGTGATTAAACATGCTCCACACATGTGAGATTTACATATGTACATGAAAGTATAAACTAATCAAGCTAGATTTTGCAAAATCTTCACATTTTCTCGACTTAAACACCATATAATTTTTTTTCAAAAACCAAAGAGCTTATGCACACACGGTGTTTTACTCTCACTAAAAAGACTTTACATAGACTTCCTTTTTGGTGGCAACCTCTGCATGACTCAGGTTGCCACTTATTGGAATCGGGTCCCACCGACTAACAAGCCATTGTGTACAATTGGTTCTCACTAGACCTCAAATATAGTAAATCTACTTGTACTGTAACGAAGAAGTTGATAAATTGTGTGAAATATCATAGCAGGGCTATGACAGTTGCTATTTCGCCGGGAGAGAGAGAGAGAGAGAGAGAGAGAGAGAGAGAGAGAGAGAGAGAGAGAGAGAGAGAGAGAGAGAGAGAGAGAGAGAGAGAGAGAGAGAGAGAGAGAGAGAGAGAGAGAGAGAGAGAGAGAGAGAGAGAGAGATCATATGCATGTCATGGGAACAATAGAAAGAGAGTATTTCAAAATCTATAAAAGTGCAATGGTACAAGGTTCATGCACTAGATAACGGGTGTTTGGAGGCCCATGATAAAAATAAAATGGCAGATGCCCCGTTGATTTGCCATCATATCCTTGCCATCAGTCACCAAATATCCACAATCATGCATAATGTGTCACAACAATTTCAATAGAATTAGGAACATTATTTTCAAGATGCCATCTTTGATTCTAGCCATGATGCCTATGTATTTTCAAGAATGCATTTGTGAGGGCTACGTATTATCAAGATTCCATCTATGAGGACCTTGAATTTTGATTGCTGAAAATCAGATTTTCAAAAACAAAATGAGGTCCTATAACTATGCCCAAAGTAATGGTGGTCCCCAACTCAGTTTGAATCTTTGATTTATGTAAGATTTGAGTGGACACACACATTATATGTTTTTGTCTATGGCTGAAGTTTGAAATATGGTAAAGCGTGACACTCAACACATAAAATAGCCAAGAGTAAAATTTGTGTAGCACTCAAAGCAAGTTAACATATACAAATCACAATAAAAAATGATATATTCTATATACCTTTCAAAGATACCTATTCTTTGAAAAAAAAATTCTAATTAACTCAAGGGTGTTCTAACAACCCACGTCTCAAAATGTTTTGATTTCTTAGCCACTTGTGATGGATGTTGATGTATATAGTTTTTATCTTTTTCTTTTTTTGTGAGAGAGAGAGAGAGAGAGAGAGAGAGAGAGAGAGAGAGAGAGAGAGAGAGAGAGAGAGAGAGAGAGAGAGGATCAGTTCCTCACACTCTAGTTCTTGGTTGTGGTCACATTTTTGCACAATTAGGAATTTTGGTGGAAAAGCGGCGAGTGGCCTGGTAAGGAAAAAAGTGCAGGTCATTATTTTCAACTTCTGACATCACTGTTGGCCTCTAAGTGACTTAAACAATCTTATGGGGCCAAGGTGTGTGTGTGTGTGAGGGCCGGGGCCACATGGAAGAGGTAGGAGTAAAGTTCTCTACTACCTCCGGACGTTGAAAAAGTCAACCTCCGAGGTAGATTAGCCTTTAAGTATAGCCTCTACCAGTTAACATAAACATGCCCAATTACATGATGACATAGAGGTCAGAGGTATCACTCTACCTCCGACATGTGACTTGCCCCCACTTATCTGGAGACTACCGCCAGAGGCAACCACCGGTCGCAGCCTCGATCATCTGGCAGAGAGAGAGAGAGAGAGAGAGAGAGAGAGAGAGAGGCCACATGGAGGAGTAGGAGGGAATATTATTAAAATATTCCTTCCTACCAGCTCCCTCCTGCTTCCAAAGGTTGGCTCTCTCTCGAGGTGAAAAGAGTCGATCTCTGAAAGCAGGCTAGCCTCTAGAACATCTTGCCAGCTGGCAGCACCATGCCCAATCACACGATGACACATAGGTTGGAGGTAGCATTTTACCTCCGACATGTGGCCTGCCACCACATTTTTGAAGGCTGCCATTAGAGGCAACCACCGATGGCAGCCTCCATCATGTGGCCAACTAAGAGAGAGCCACATGGAAGACAGAGAATAGAATGTTTGAAGAATATGATCTCCTACCTCCCTCCTGCCTCCGAAAATTGCGGTGGTAAAAAAACGTCAACGTCCGAAGGCAGACAAGCCTCTGGCAGAAACATGCCCAATAGATGATGACACCGTAGGTTGGAGGAACCACTCTACCTCCAACATGATGTGGATTGCCCCACATTTCTGGAGGACCCCACATTTCTAGAAGATGCCACCTAAGAAACCACTTAGTGCACGACTTCATAGTGCGCTGCTGCATTTTTCCTTACCTCTGCTGCATTTCTCCTTACCTCTGCATTGTTATCGGCTGCAGCGTGCAACCATAATCATGAGCAATAGCAATCAGTAAGTTTTACATCTTTCTCGATTCGTCCATAACAACTTCTGGTTCAGCGTATTTGGTGTTGTATGAAAACGTTTGTCTGTGTCTCTTTTGCTTGATCTCCTCCTCTGGTATTTCTAGTGTCTTTAACGAACTGTGTAGGCTCTTTTATGAGCCTTTGTGCATCGCAACTACGAAACACTTGTCAATGACTTCTTCAACGATGAGAAGCTTCAAAAGAATTCTTAATCAAAGACTTTTGTTTAGACTGCTCAGCGTTGAAATAAGCAATACGAAGCAGTATATGACGCTCTTTACTTACTAGGGAACTTGACATATTATGGAACTAGTAGTGACATTCTGGCCGTGCTCCCACAGCCTAATGTATAGGGGAAGGCCCCCGCCCTCCGGCCTTCCCCGATTTAAGGCCCTCGGGCCTTCCCCGGCGTAAAGCACTCGTAAAAAATTTCTTTCAAATTTCCAAAAGTTATTATCTCTCTAAAAAACTTAGAGAGTTACCTTTGGCCATTTAAACCGCACGCATTTTCTCAGATGTTCAGGAATGGTGCTGGCTATTTGTGCTGACTGTGGAAGGAGGACGTTCTTAGTTGCGCTAGCTATGGAACTCTGAATGTGTGTTGGAGCTCAGGAGCTCGTAATGAGGAGAGCGCTCGTGATGAATTGCATTGGATGAATATAATACATCCTACAAATGGAACAGTAGATCTTATCACCAGATTGACTTAAATTTTGTGGTTTCTCTCTCACATCGCCGATTGAAGGTAACCAAAGGGATGAATCCTTCTTTCTTGCCATTGGTGCGAAAATGTTCTACTATGAATGCGTCTTCGTCTATGGAGCTCAAAACCTCAGCTCTAGTATGATTCATGTTGCCTAGCCTCTGATCTTTAAGCTAAAGAAGAATGGAATCTCTAACCTTATCTAGATTTAGCTATGTACAATGCTCCATGTTTATCTAGTTGTGTGCAGGACTCTAAAGATTATCATTCTATTTCTTTTTTCACCATTGCTGCAGATAATATAGCTGTTTTGTCATATGGTAATATTTTGTTTTTACAGTAAGTGAAATGTTTTTTGAATGTGGTAATATTTTTTTACATGTGGTAAAACGTTTTTACTGTTGGTAGAAAAACATGTCATTTTACTTGTAGTAAAACCATTTTTTGAGGACATTATAGAGTTATAAGGTTCTTGTAATGTTTCAAGTTGTTACAACTGTCAAATTCCTGCAATTAATGTTATTACTAAATACACATGAAATTTTTTAGGAGTGCTTTACGAATAGTTAAGCTCATGAACTTTTTGCACATGACCATTACCAAATAGAATCTCCATGTCAAAAAAATGCCTTAGTTGTCAAACATAGGGTCATTTCAAAATTATATTTGTCTATGGTTTCTTTAGTTTGTGTTTGTTATGGTTTTCTGTACTTGATTAGAGATGTTTACCATATAATGCCTTTCTAGCTATTGCATCTTGCCATTCCTTTGCCCCCAACCCGTAACTAAATAAGGGTTAGATGAAAGTGTTGAGCACCATACTTGCTAAAACTTATTGGTGATTGGTGTCCTAAAGTTTTACTATCAAATTTTCATGGCCTTTTGAGCATATGGTTTATAGGAAGCAATGCTAATTGGCATTTGGCACATTTATTGCTTAAACCCGATTTATATATTCTCATATTCCCACTTGACTAGAGTTGGATAACTAAGGCTTGTAGGACTAAATAAAGCCTGGTTGTGCAAACATACTATTCTCAAAGAGTTTATTTATTTTGTTGAGGATTGGTGTGGGTCAGTAAGGTATCTTACGATTTGAAGAATTGATAGAGAGTTGAAATGCTGACTGTTTATTATACTTGTATTTGAATAAAAAGAGATTTTTACATTATCGATATTTTCTAGTAATCATGTAATGGGTTGTTATGGGTATGTCTTGAAAAGTTCACTTTTCTTTGTAGGTTGAAAAAACACATTCTTAATGAAAATGTATCAAATAAGTATGTATGATATCAAGTTCTAAAAGTTAAAAAATGATTTATGCTCCTTAAGCATCTCTTGTAATTTTCTTTTTGTACAATCTATTAACATAAACACATCGTTTATTGGCTTTTATTCAGGATTGACATGTAATAGTTTGTGCTTTTGAAATTATTATAAAATGAGATTTACAAAAATGACGAATCGATTATATTTGATAGTTTTTAGTTGCAGATCAATAATGTTGGAATAACTTCATACTTTCATAATGACAAGAAGCAAGGGGTGGTGGATGTAATTGAGACAAAGTACTACGGTGTGAAGAAGGTTATAGAATCTCTTCTTTCAATAATAAGACCATCAAAGATTGGTGGTCGAATCATCAATATTAGCTCACGTTTTGGGGAACTTGAGGTGAGTCCAAGGCAATTGCATTTACTAGTTCAAAAGTAGCATTTATTATGCTTTCATAGCTATTTTCCATTCATCCTGTAAAGTGTTTTTTGATTTCTAGCTTATGCATTATAATGAGTTGCAACTATTGCTTATATGAAGCCCATCAAATGTAACACTCAAAGCCTACTAGCCTATGCTATACCTTTACTTGCTCTATGATGCAACCAATACATAGTAGTGGTCTTGTAGCTTGATGAATTTTTTTATTCTATGTTACTATTTTTTTAATGAATTCATTGTATGTAAGGATTGATTTTCAAACTGGGAAATAGAAACCACTACTGTGCACTATTTAAGATGACGTTTTTCTTTTTATTCTAAATAACGTGTTTGGAGTGTCAATGTTAAGATGGACTTCCTACCTTGAGCTAGCAAGTGGCTTGGTTTGTATGTAAGCTATGAATTCGAAAGGCTTTTCCAATTTGCAAAAATATATTAGTATGTTATTCTCTATTTTGTATCAATGCCAGTATTTAATGCCTTTCTTTGGAGCCACAAAATCTTAAGAGCGAGGAGTTGAAGGAAGTTATTTCTGATGAAATGCTATCAAAAAGTGTAATTGACTCATTTATGAACAACTTTTTAGTTGATGCTACAAATGGTCAAATAAGAAACAAAGGTTGGCCTACAATTGATTTTGAAGGAAGAGGTCTTGAAGCATACTCAGACTATTGTGTCTCAAAAATTGCTCTCAATGCATACACACGGGTACTTGCTCGTGAATTGTTGAGTAGGGAAGATGGCCAAAAGGTATATGCCAATGCCATGACTCCAGGCTACACAAAAACCGATATGTCTCTTGGAATGGGTAACGACATTGTGGAGGAAGGGGCAGATACTGCAGTGTGGCTTGCACTTTTAACACCTTTAGAACTACCGTTTGGAAAGTTTCTTGCAGAGCGAGCTGAGATTCCATTTTGATGCTTATTTAATACTACTTCAAGCTTGTAAAGGGGATAGATTTTCGATTGGATAAAAACATATCCTAATAATATAATGAATTCTCTAAGAAATGAAATTTTGGTGCATGTCTTCATTCCTCTCCTAGAGATCTAGAGTTTAACTCTATTTAGCAATAAACACCACAAGGACATACAAGAATTCATAAGAACGTTATGAGCAAACAAACCAAATATGATGTGCAAAATTTACAGAAATTGGTTGGCATTTGATATGTAAAGTGTAGTTGGACAGAAGTGCTATATAACATTACTTGTAGTTTATGGTTTGGCTAGCCATTTTACTCAATATTTTCTCTTGGATCAACTTATTTTAAATGAATGGAGATGTCCACATTTACTACACAAAAGTATACTACTATGAAATTGAGATATCAATTATTGCATAAATATGTAAATTAGAAGGAAATATTACACACACAATGTCATGTACTTTTAGTACATTAGTGCTTTTCAAGGCAATATAAAATCCATTGTTGTGGAAAAAGTACAAAAAGGACCAAGAGTGGATCCTAATTTGATCCTCAAGAGGGATTGGTTGTCAGATTAAGATCAAGAGGGAATAAAAAAATTTCAAGAGGGATAGAATAGTTACTAGTTTCTATGTTACTAGTTTTTGGCCATTTTACTCACTAGAACTTGAATTAAATCATATGTACAACATATATGATTATGGTACATGAAAAGTACACTAGTTTCACACGTGGGAACAAGCTCCACACATGTGTGTCTATCCTATATACAAGATTTTTGGCTTCTTCCAAGCTTATTTTTGCATTTTTCACAATTGTAAGCTTTGTAGGTCTAAAAGGAGCTATTAGACTTAATAACAAGGCGGTTCCCTCTTTAGGCCCTCCAAAGTAATTAATATAAGGATAATAGGTCAACAAGGGCCCAATGTAGTTTAAATTATACTTAACAAGGGCTAACTATCCCTCAAGATAGTTAAGTTAAGTAAGAGCATTGTCTATAACTAGGCAAGAGATATCATTTTGTGAATCTTTTGGCTTATTTGCAAGTGAGAGCTTCTAGCTTCCTTGTGAATGTGAGCCATAGGGATCTCCATTGCTAGGTCTCATGTGCCCTATCCACATGAATCAATGCTCCTTTTCCATGTAACAGACATACTGCCGTCCATAGGCAAACCTAAGGCACGACAACACTAAATGTTTCAATGCGTAGTGATCTACGTGAAAAA
>CM055111.1:1336452-1363577 GCA_029204225.1 Diphasiastrum complanatum | reverse complement strand
TCGAGATGAGTTGTCTGGATCGATTTGATCTTATAGGTTGAATTTTGATCCTATAATGTGATCCAACTTGTTGAAGATTTGACTCACTGTCCGAGTCTGAATTGATTTTCTGATGTTCGATCTTGAGGTCGGAATTGGTCTCGACTCTGGGATCGAAATTTGATGGAGCCTTTCCCTTGTGGTCAAAAAAATGATCTTCCACGACTTTGACGTCTCTACTTGTGAACAATTCTTGTGTGTTCGAATTGTGAGCTTGTATGCCTTGTGGTCAAGATAATAGCCAATAAAAGTCAATTTTCTGCTAGTGTCATCTAGCTGCTTAAATCAATAGGGATATGAGAGTAAGCAATGCATCCAAAAACTCAAATATGTTTGAGTGATGGTTTCGATCCCGTCGATACCTTGTGGGGCATCTTGTTGTTGAGATCTTTGGTGTTGGCTCAATTTTGCAAATAGGCTACGATTGTAATAGCTTATGCCCAACATTTCTTTGGAAGAGAGGCATGGGCCAGCATGCTCTTGGCACTTTTGATGAGTGTTTGATTCTTCTTTTCAACTACACCATTTGATTGAGGTGAGTAGATGGTCGTGAATTGTTGGTGTATTTCATTAGCCTTGCAGAATTTCATAAATTCGGTGGAGATAAAATCTCCCCCTCCATCAATGCTTAGAGCCTTGATTTTTCTCTGTGTTTGATTTTCAGCAAATGCCTTGAACTATTTGAAAAATTTGAATGCTTCAGATTTGTTCTTCAGAAAATAGGTGACAGTTCTTTGAGAGAAATCATCAATAAAGGTTAGAAAATAAATGGCTCCCCCTGTGGAAGCGGTCTGCTTAGGGCCACAAATGTTACTATGTATGAGATCTAGCAAACCTTTGGATGAATGAACTGAATCAGAATAGAATGGACTTCTAGCATGTTTGCTGATAATACAACTTTCACAAAGAGAAGTAGATTTGCTAATAGATGGTAGATCTTGTACTAAATTTAGATTTGACATTTGTTGAATACTTTTGAAATTCAGATGGCCTAGTCTGAAATGCCATAGAATATCAGTCGATTCAAAAGTTGAAGTATGAAGAGCTTGACTATTTGTAGAATAGCAATGGCTTAGCTTGTAAAGGTAGCCACACCTTCTATCGAAAGATAAAAATTTTCTAGATTTGTCAAGAATAGTGCAGCCTTCTGTATTGAATTTGACCCGACCCTATGACTCAATCGGTGATTCTACTAATTGAGAGGAGATTTTTTGTAAGATTTGTTGGACAAAAATTTTACATCACCTTTTTGAAATTCGATCCCGACTGTTCCTTCACCCTTGATAGTATGAGATGAGTTGTCTCCCAGTTGCAAAACTCTACACAATTCTTTGGCAAGTAATATGACTTTCATATTGAACTTTCAGAGATGGTAGTTCTCTCCATCGAGTTTGTCAATTAGAGATAAACTAGAGATGGATCCATCCTAGTGAAGAGAGCGAGATTGTTGATAGAAACAACGATATCAAAATACTGCTAACTGCGCACTTCAAAACGATGTCTTGGTAGAAACAAGACTGATGACCTGCATGGAAATGCAAGTTACTAAACCATTGGCTTTGATACCATGTCGAAAAATGGTGGTGTATCAGAAATGCGCTCTGATACACTTTTGGAAATTAGTATCTCATCCTGAATCAGAATCAATTCAGGGATAGATGTCCAGAATTGAAAATCTAGATCGATATACTAGCAGTGGAAGAATACAATAGATGAGTTGTGGATCAGAAGTGTGTCAGCGTAGCAGCAAGAATCAAAATGACTTACAGTTTGTAAGGAAATGCAAAATGACCAAAAACAATAGTGTAGACAAAAATGCACTCTTTGATTAATAAAAAATAGAGTACATAAGCATGAAGCAGTGCGCGAGTCTATGAGGCGCAAAATTGGCAGAGCTTTAGTCGCTTGATCGTTGCTAGATGGATTCTACCTTCTACCCCTTACCTTTCTGATTCAAGCTTCAAACTTTTATTATAGACACACTTGATCGATTTATTGATGATTGTAGATCAATGTTCAATACTTGAAAGTATAAGATTGAATCTACTTACTAGAGTCGTCCTATAATAGATAGTCATCGTTGTATCAGTAAATCTATTTACAAAGTAGGATAGCTGTCAACGTCGTCCTTTTGATCGTGACGTTGGTCAAAATCGATTGACAGTATCAAAATAATGTATGTATCAAATTTTTCCTCTGGATCGAATTTTATAGATTCGACTCGATCCGTTTTGGTATCGAAAAATTTGTGAGTATAAAAAAATATGACTCGATTCGAGTCGTTTGGGAATCGAATAAATACGACTCGATTCGAATTGATTCGGGATCCAAAAAAATCTAATTCTGGATCTCAATCTTCTGCTTATAACTTTGAGTTTTTTTTTTGGTAGTAAAGTATATATGGATTTCAGGATGCTCATTACTAAATGGATTTGGACCTGAGCATTAAAATCCAATAGGATGTTGTGAATCCTTTTCATCTTCAATGGTACACATTCAAATTCTTCCTTTAAGGACCTAAGCTTAGTTGTACTTCTGCACTTTTGGAAAAGATGTTAGAAACAGAATTAACAACATCATCAACAAATGTAGCCTAATTGACCTTTTTTACAACATTTACTAAACATAGATTAGTCCTATATGCAATACAATGCAATGATTTCCAAAAAGAACAGTTTTTTTTTTAATAGAGTGACAACACCACGTTGTGAGCCTATCACAATGATTCTATCAATATGTCATGCAAATTTGTCCCTATCTCAACTTTGGGAGAATGATCTTGAATGAAAGAGACAAATAAAATCAAATGCCTTTCAGTAGTCAAATCAGTCGATTCATCTATCATGATACTAGAGAACCTACTTGATTTGATTTGTGAAATAAGAGTGTCTCTGAAAGACCTACTAACATATTTAAGAAATAGTGCACAAGACTTATCGTCTTGATAAAACTCATGAGGGACATCTAGTGTGTCACAAATGTGTACTAAAAGAATTAGTGTCTTTGGATATTTCACAAAAGCAAGATTTTTTTTAGCAATAAAATGTGCAACTTTGAATACTGATACTCTCTTTTAGGCATTTCTTTCCATCAAGAACAACCCTTGTAGTAATTTTTTGTGCGGTACACTTTGCATGGTTTTTTATCGCACTAAGTTGAATATTAATTGAGCCCTTAAGTCCAAATTCACTTCAACTACAGGCTTTTTCACAATACTTACAAAACATGTGACCTCGACGAATCTTATCTACTTGAACTCATCAGCTCACTTTGAAAACCAAGCCTTGCTAGCCCTTTTTATACGCAAAATTTCATCCTCAAGCTTTTTATTAGAATTCAAATCAATGTCAACATTAGGCACAATCTTAGAAGACTCATCATCATACTCTCGACAACGACATTTACATGCATTTGCAGATTTTTCAAATCCATGCATATTAAACAAATAGACTTGTTGATGATTAGTACTCATAATCTTCAGTAAAAATAAATCAATCAAGAAAACCGTCTCGACTTGTCTCAAGTTTCAATGTAGAGGCCAACAGAAAGCCCTTACTTCTAGAAGAATGATGTTTACAAAACTTTAAGGTGCTTCCCTAGCTTCTAAACTTATATGTAATGAGCTCAAGCCTCAAACACAAGAACAAATCTGCATAAGGCTTTCGCCCTACTATGACTGCCCTCTGCACACAATATTCAACCCTGTGACATTTTTGAAACCTTCAAATGTGTATAAAATCTTCAATGATCAAGCTTGAACATCACAGCCTACTGTAGCCTACTAATGAATCATGATGGTTTGAACTTTTTGAAATAAGAAGTAACATGTAACTTTAAGCATCCATTGCACTGATTATCATTCAAAAATCTTGATTCATAAATGCTAAAACTTGAAAGCTGAGAGTAGTGAGCACTTAGCAATGTTGAATGACTTCATAATGAGGCTAGTTGATCGAACCCCCAGTGCTCATACTTTAGTGCAAAACAAAGTTGAATGTTGAACATAAAAAGTAAGCTAAAGTCTGAAGCCTCTCCTTATGTGCAAGTTGAGACCTACCTATAGCAATGAGCATTCATCCTTCCTACAAGCTATGACCCTTTCCTTTCTTCCTTTCTTCCTTCCACTGCATAGGCACATTGCGCTTCTCAACAAGGAGCCTCCTCCGTTGCAATGTGTGTAGTGTGCACTAACCGCCTCCAGATGCTGTTGCTGCTTGCGTCGAATGACATTCAAGTTGCTCTTCTTTTTAGACCTAAGAAGAAGATACCATCATTTACCATCAATTGTGAGACCCAATGACGTT
The DNA here is from genome assembly GCA_029204225.1 of Diphasiastrum complanatum. Classification (NCBI taxonomy): domain Eukaryota; kingdom Viridiplantae; phylum Streptophyta; class Lycopodiopsida; order Lycopodiales; family Lycopodiaceae; genus Diphasiastrum; species Diphasiastrum complanatum. The sequence goes on along the minus strand of CM055111.1, from coordinate 1,359,234 downwards.
TGATGCTCCTTAACAAAAACTTTTTGTAGTATGCAATCGGGCAAATCAAAGGACACACGGTTTGCTTGTAGGATTACTTTTCTAGTATTAACCTTTGAATCAAAGATCTCTCAAGAGTGTGCATTCCCTTACAATTTCCAATGAAGGAGCACATTCCCTTGACAAGTTGTGCACTTCAACAAAGACAACCACAATTTAATGCAAAATATCTTCTCCAAGGACCTTAACTATGATGTAATGGGACAACAACCTTGATAAGGTAAGGCTAAGTCATGACAAAATGACGCGGGGCCACACTTGGCCCTCAACATTAATTGAAATTCATGAAAATGCTCCTATCAACATACAATCAACCGTGGCTACCATTAGAGTCACATGCCAGCCAAGGGTAAATGAAGGTTGGGCAAGAGCTTGAGAGATGTTCTTGATGCAATCAAGCACCATCGACCACTAGCACCTACCATTCCTTGGAGCACACCACCCGTTCTCACAGATCCACTTCCCAAGTTGCCACCCAATCTCCATGCATTTCACCTATATACTTGCCGAACTAGTCCACCATCTGCCATGAACCTGTTGTAACAAGTGTATTGGTCAAAAATCCTAAATATTGCATTACTTGCTAGACAGGTTAGATTGGGTTGGAGGTTGACTCGTTCTCTCCCTACTCAAGAGAGGAGAGAGGTGGTTGGAGAGGTTGGCCCATTGGTGGACAGATGACTTGCAAGCTTGTTCTTGACGTCAAGAACAAGCTGGGTTTCCAACATGTGGAGAGGCCATTATGACTACATGACTCCCTATATGATGAGCACACATCAATGGTGGATACCGTTGGTAGGTACTCACTCTAAAATAACCACCATTGTTTGGACGGTGGTGGCTTGTGATTGCACCATGGCCAATAGTGAAGGTACGTGGGCTCCAACTAAGTGACTCGAGGTAATTCCATACCGATTCTTCCCAAGGGTGGACACTGGAATCTCTCCAAGAGCGTCGACTCGAGAGAGAGAGAGAGAGAGAGAGAGAGACGCGGGCTCGCGAAATAATGTATAACACAAAATAATAGTGTCTCTGAATTGAGGCAGAAGAAGCAAAAGAAAAGAAATGGAGCTTCCGGTGATGGTGATGATGTTTTTGCTTGGGCTGGGCATGATATGGGCAATGCAGGGGCTGACAAAGACCTTCATAAAATTTTCCCGATCCAGAAAGAGTTCTCGTTCGCAAGCCCACAAGCATTTCATTCAAGGGGCGCAGCTCCTTGCAGCCTCCCGCTTGCCTAGGAACAAGGCTGCTAAAGGCCGCGCGATGGCTCACAAGGCCGTGGCTGAGGCTGATCAGGCCATCGCTTTGGATCCAAACGATGCTGCATCGCATATCCTCAAGGGCCTGGCCCTAGAACAGCTTGGGAATACCTCCGCTGCTCTACGATCCTTATCTGTGGCTCTATCCCCCCCAGTTTGCTTGGGTTTGTCTCCTGTCGAGAAGGCAGATGCTCTCGTTCGAAGGGCCGGCTTGCAGTTGGCAACATTCAAAGGCAAGAAGGGGGCAAAGGCAGCCTTGGAAGACCTACAAGCATCCAAGTCCTTGAACTTCGATAACCCTAAAGCCCAGTCCTTGCTGGATACTTGTTATCAGAGATTAGGGATGGACAAGAGATCACAGGGTTTAGAGCAGGCCGCAGCTACTGATCCTACTCACTGAGCTTGGTGCAGCAATTGTCTCTGTGGCAGTGGGAGCTTTGTTTCCAGACAATCTTTGATGCAACTTTGTATTGAGCATTCATTGACAAGTTTTGTCTTCTAGAAGGTTGAAAAGCTTTTGATCTCAGAAGATTGGTGAATGAATTTGTAATGCGGAACTGATACACAGTTGACAGGAATCACAAGATTTTGAAGCATTATTCAATCTGGACCTGGTCGTGTACACATCACACAGTAAGGTCAAATGGCAGCAGCATGCAGTCTTAATTTATCGGGAAGAAGGTACATAGCTTTCTTGAAAAAGAGACAGCAGCTGCTTAATCATCTGGATTATTTCTCATCGCTAGCCTTTAAGAAATTTTAGGTCATGGTCTTGGAAGATTTTCTAAGCTACCTTATTCACACCAAAGATGTTCTAGCTACTACAGGGTGTCTCTACATGAGACAAGCTCACACAAATGATGTGCTTAATCTACATGAATCTTGACCTGCAGATCCTTCTTGAATTGTCATCGATAACTATTTATACTAAAAGCTGAAGTTCCCAGAGTAACCAAGAATCAAGTTTCTTGGCCCTGCTTTGTAGGCTGGGTGTAAACATTTCTTTGGCTTTATGAGTTTCTAATTTCAACCCTTATGCAGTTAGAAATCGTCAGGTACATTAACTTCCTCCAATTTTTTGAAGTTGCGGCTTTTGAAATTCTTTATCTTTCGGAGTTTTGCTACATTTCAAGTTTTGTGATTGACTACTTATTATTGTGTCTCTGAAAATTTGTAGTTGTTGATGTTGTTCTTTAGAATTAAGGTTGCTCAGATCACTCACCATCGTTAGAAATGTCAATAAGTACCATCTGAACGGTTAGTTCCTGGGTAGAATTTTTTTTCAACTCTAGTAATCTGTTGAATTTTTGTAGATGAAGAAATAGTGAGGATTTGAAGAAATTTGTGTTTTTTTCTCTCTCTCTCTCTCTCTCTCTCTCTCTCTCTCTCTCTCTCTCTCTCTCTCTCTCTTCTCTCTCTCTCTCTCTCTCTCTCTCTCTCTTGCCCCCCCCCCCCCTTCCCTTCCCTTCCCTTAAGCCCTTATGCCTATGCTCCTCTTATTTCTCCTCTAGGGTATTCAATTGCTCTTATCTTCATAGTTCATCATGCTCATCCATGTCAAAAGAACCCCTTGTAGAGTGAGCACTAGTCTTCAGCACTCTTTCTTTCTCGTCCTTATGCTTACAATTCTCCTAGTAATTTTTCTCTCTTAGATATTCTATCAATCTTTTATAAACTCTCTCTTGCAAGTTAATGACATATTGACTCCTCTTCACTCGAGGCCCAATTTCTAACTTAAAGGTTGGCATGTCTCTAACTATTAGTGCACCAGATTGCATATTTCCAAATAATCTATGACCATTTGAATTTCTCTGAATCAATTTGAGATCTGGATTGAGTTCTCTATTGAAACTGAGACTATTATGATACTCTAAGTATAACCCTAATCAATTTGAATTCAAATCTTTTGGCAATCTAATATATTGTCGGAATTGCGAATGGATCCAAATCTTATGGATGTTTGAGACTTGAGTTGAGTCAACTAAATTCATATGCAGCCTAACTAATTTGATCTCTGGCCCGTGGCAATTTATTTGACATATACCATATACTTTGGGGCACTTGGTCCCTATTTAGCATTTGGTCATGTGCTATGCTTGTTACGAGGCCTTTAGCCCTAATTTTCAAATAGCCTTTAGTAGTAGTTTTTAGGGCCATGGATAATATAAATAGGCCTAATAGCTCATGATTTGTAGTTAGTTAGTCATTTGATTAGTTCTTAGTTTAATTAGCTTATGTATGCTCGGGCAGCTCGGGTGGTGTAGTTCATCTTTTGTTAAATTTTTCTGACTAGTTTGTTGTCATCATACTCTTGTGGAGATCATTGATCTTTAAATTGGTTATAATCAAGCTATATCAACATGTTGGTAGTCTTCTCTCTGTTGTGTGTTGTATATGTGATGCTTTGCATGTAACTTGGTATTAGAGGTATGTTTGCTCAAAGGGTTGGGAGCGAAAAGTAGTGTAGTAAGGGCATTCAAACGTTTGTAGTCAGTTTTTGAGTTCTGGAGAGGAAGTGCTAATTCTACAATTTCCAAATTTTCATTTTTGTTGGATTTCTAAGATCCCACCTACTAGATGCTTTTGGTATGTAAGGATTTTCCATTTCAAGTCATAGAGGGTAGGACACCAAAAGTTCCCATTCTACTAGTTTATTTTAGTGTTGTCACTTTCATGCCTTTTTGGTGGATTTTTTTGAAGATATGAATATCACTGTTTCCCTGAAGTGGGGTGCTTCTGTCATTAATTAGAGACATTGATTTGGATCACTAGAATTGGAGTTACTAAGATTTCCAATTTTTGAAGTTTTGGCACTTGTTTATTGTCTTTTTGCACCATCTATTGAAAAACTTCAAACCTTTGTTCTCCTACACTGGGCTCTTCTATTGCCCTTTACATCTCTAGAATATCTTAGCTAGAAGTTCATGTTTACATTTTTCAGTTTACACTGGTCTCGAGATTTCATCTTTTTCATAGTGTGTTGTTTTCTGAATTTTTGTGGATAATAGTTCCTTCTATAATATAACATTGGACATACAAATTGTAGTTGGTTAATATGGTTTCTCGAGGTCAGGCTATCCTAGAACGACTTTTTAGGTCATTTTGTTAGTTCATTGTTTTTTGTCAGTTTTTAAATTTTTGATTTTATATTTTTTGTATGTTTGATCTTTGTACAATACGTTGCTACCTGTCGTACTATACTAACATCGTTAATATAAAATTTATAGTAAATAATGTCATTCCCACAGAGGAAAGTGTTAGAAAGTTATGTTTTTGGTACAATTTATGACAAGTGGTTTCGAGTGTTATTCTGGTTGTCGACAGACATTAAAAAGTAACCAGTATTACTTATGTTTGGGATGGGTAATGTTAATAAATTCAGAACAACAATCTGGCCTCTATCGAATCGAAGGAAGCGCGTTCTACAGATAAGATGTTATCAGAGTAGTACAATAGTACTACACTCTGGCTGATTAAGGTGTCAACAGAGAATCGAGAATTGTTCGATGTATTCGCTACTGTGCAGACAATTAATTAATCGCGTTCGCGAACTATTTGTTTCTAGACAGAAGTCCTCAACAACTAAAGCCCAACTTAATGGTTAAAGAACACAAAGAGTTTTAGAACACGTTAGAAACTTATGTCAATGCCAATAAGGAAAAACAGATCATGTGGACACCATTTCCAGAAGCATTCAGCAAATGCACGGAATCTGTCAGCACATACCTTCGACTGATTTCGCCGCATTCGCTTTGGTTGTGTAGATGCAGTTGCCAAGTCCTGAGTTTGCAACTCAGCAGTCAGCTTCTGATCTTTCATTTGTTGCTTAAGATCTGACAACTCCTGTTCGAGTTTGTCAATCTTTGCAACGGCCTCCAAGAATTCTGGATGGTCTGAGGCTCTAGTGCAGGCAGACACAGCTTGGATTTGCTATGTGAGGTCATCAATTCGAAGCAGGGCCTGAAGGTATTCATCGTGTGCATTGGGCCCGCTGCAAGATGGGGTGGCATCACTCGAGAGCTCCTTCAGCTCAGCCAACTCTTCCTCGACAAGAGCCTTCGCGTCCTCGAGCGGTTGTAAGAATTCGACTCGAAAATTATCGAGCATCTGGCCTTGGAGCTGGTTCAGCTTCGTGAGATCGACTGTGATTGACCCTGCATTGGTGCTCAAAGACAGAGCAGCTTTTGCCTTTAGTCTTGTCATTCGCTCCTCTTGTAAATGTTTCTGGAGAGCGACATTATGTTGATTTGCAGCCAAAAGTTGTTGCTTCAAAGAATTGTTTTGAATCTGAAAATTGTCAAACTTGGCATGAATCGCCTTATTTGTCTGCTTCAAAGAATCGGCTTCCTTTATTAGAGTCTGAAGCTGTGTTTCGAGAGAACGATGTTGTTCGATCAGCTTCGTGTTGTTTGATTCGAGCGAATCGATCTTCTCGAAGGACTCCTTCAGAGAGTCTAGTGATTTCCTCTCTGAGTTGATAAGCTGCATCGTGAGTTGTCGGTGGTACTTGTCAAACTCATATACTTTAGCCACTAGATTCTTGGCTTTCTCTGTCATGGATCGAAACCACTGGGGCTGGTCGTCTGGTTTTTCTTCATCTGCCACAGGTGCCCTAGTGTCGCCTTCAGCAGCTATTCGTCCTTTGTCTGTGTGTCGGATTGGGTTGCGTCATCCTCAGAGGTGGATGCACTCTGCTGCTTCTGAGATGTGGAAGCAGATGCTGGCTTTGAAGAATCAGCAGCAGCAGCAGCAGCTCCATCCGTTGCCACAACTTCACTCTCCATAGCAGTGGTGGCTGCTACTTCGACTGCTGGTGCAACATCGGATGTAACCGGAATAGGTACGGAAATGAGGCTGGAAAGATCAATTGGCTTGGGAGCCAACATCCTTCCCGTGAGCAGTATTTTCTCTTGCTTAGTCAAAATTTGAAGATGAGCGCATAGGTGAGAAACATGGGCTCCGACTCCAAAAAACTTTTGACGTTTGATCCAGCGCAAAAAAGCTTTGTATGTGATAACGCCGAAGCACACTGGATTACTTGCAAGCGCATCCAATATGTAACCAAAATTTTGAACTGAAATTGTCGCATCCGCATCCGCCAAAAATATTGCTTGGTTTGCGTATTTACAAAACAGTTTGAATGTTGCATCTCGGATCATAGAGATTTTGTACCCCTTCGTGGGTACGAAGCAGTTGTTTAGGAAGTGGGCAGCTTCATCCACCGAATCTTTATTTGTCGCAACCAGCTTCCCATCCAATGGTAGTCCGAGGGCTGTGCAAAACAAGTCTTTAGAGATGGTGAAGAATTTGCCTCGTACGTGACCTTTGAATTCATCCTTCGAAATTGAATGGATAGAGTTCACAAACTCAGTACTGACTTCAGAGAGGATGATGGAGGGGTCCACTTTCAAATCACCAACCTGCATCAATCCAAAAAGGACTGGATGGATGCCAGGCGGATTCCTGCGTGTGCTTTCCAGATGATATTAGAGCTAGAACTTGATCCGGAAGCCATTGGTCGAATGTTTGACGATAGTTCCGTAGATAGCAATAGTTTGCAAAAGAGTGCTTTGATCGCAAAGAAAATGAGCGCAGGAAAGCATAAACTCGCAGGCAGAAAGTGTAAAGAAGGAAATTGAAAAATAACTCTGATAAGCAGTAGCGGTGTGGAAGGGATGATGACGTAGCATGGTGACTTGACATCTGTCACTTCCATTTATGGAGGACGTGCATGGCTCAGTGTTTGAAACTATAATTTGCCAGATCGATCTTTAATGACGGAAGACCGTTTGTGAAAAGAAAAGAAATAAATTAAGAAGAAACAATATATGTGAGCGTACACATGTGTAAATAATGATGATCACGTGGCCATCATCTTTAATAGAGAGATACAAAAAGTATGTCGAGAGATTCTCGAAAGATTCTCAAAAATATGCTAGAAAGATTCTAGAAAGTTTCGCGCTCGAAGGATCTTAAAGATTCTAGAAAATTCTCGAAAACGATTCACGAAAATTTGATTAACAAATTTAGTGTCGCGAAAAAATCTCGAAAAGTTCTCGAAAATACTTTTAAAATGATATTGAAAGATTGAGAGAAGTCAAGAAAAATTCTCGAAAATTTCATGAAACATTATGAAAAATGTTGGACGGTGGTAGAAAATTTCACGAAAATTTCTAGAAAATTTTTAAAAAAAATAAAAGAAAAGTCGCGAAAAAATTTAGACAAGATAAAAGAAAATTCGCCATTAATTCCAGAATAATACTAGAAAATAATAAGAATAATAAAAAAAATCCTGGTCAAAGGTAGTATTTCTTCAGTTTGGACCCGTTAATACGTGTAGGTAATAGTTCACCTTCAAGTGGTTGAAGTTGCACCGAACCATTGTCAAACACCTCTATGACTTTATACGGTCCAAGCCATCGCATATGGAGTTTTCCGGGGAACTTTTGATGACGACTGTCATATATCAGCGCATAATCATCAGCTTTAAGATCACATTTTTTTATATGACTGTCATATTTCTTCTTTCTTTGTTTATGGATTTCTTTCGTTAGTTTTTGTGAAGTCTCTCGAGCTTCAGCTAGTTCTTCAATATTAGTCAACCTTTCGTTTATACATTCTGCATCTGTTCGTTGAGCTTGAATACGAAAGGTTTTCACCTCAAATTCAATTGGCAAAATAAGATGCATACCATACGTAAGAAAATATGGTGTCTGTTTCGTCGTGATTTTCTCTGTGTTGCAATAAGCCCGGAGAACTGATGGTAGTTTCTGATCCCAATCTGTTGCATGTGCAATAGTAATTTTGTTCAGGATCTTACATTAAATTCCATTAGCTCTTTCTGTCAACCCGTTTGCTTTTGGATTATACGGTGTAGTTTTTCTGTGTTTCATCAGGAAATAGGTTGTCAGCAACCGTATCGTGTCATTTAGAAAATGTGTACCTCGGTCACTAACTAGTTCAAGTGGACAACCATATCTTGTGATTATACTTTTGAATAAGAACGTCGCGACAGTTTTCGCATCGTTTTGTTTCGTCGCCTCTGCTTCAACGTTCTTTGTAGCATAATCCGTTGCAACTAGAATATAACGACATTTCGTATGTCGAGTCACAGGTTTGATTGGACCGACAAAGTCAATCTCCCACTTCTCGAATGGTGCAAGATTCATGATTGGTGTCAACGGCCAATTCATTGCTTTTGTAGGCTTACCAGATCTCTGGCATGGATCACACGAACGAATAAAGTTTGACACATCCTTGAACATTGTTGGCCACCAATACTTGGCAGTCAATATCTTATTAACTGTATTCTTCAAAGCAAAATGTCCACCAGCATCTTCTGAGTGTAAGGCTTTAACGACCTTTTTAATGTCTTCAGTTTCGAGACATCTTCGTATTTGATGGTCAGCACCAAGCTTGTACAGAACATTGTTAATAATTGTATAAGGTGCTACCTTATATTGAAAAACTGTCTTTTGCTCCAAATCGTAACCATCTGGATATATCTGATCCTTGAGATAAGTAATAATATCAGAATATAGCGAATTTGTAAATGAAATCTCGAATAAATGTTCGTCTGGAAAATCATCATTGATAGGGTCTTCAGTTTTTCCGGTGCTGAGTCGTGATAGATAATCAGCATTCGTATGATATTTTCCTTGACGAAGTAGAACCCATCGAGCAATTCGTCTTGATAGATCTGGTTTATTTACAAGATACTTAAGACACATGAAAAATTAATGCATATCCCAACAAATAATGCCGAAATTTTTTAACAGTGAAAATCATGCCAAGTGCTTCCCTTTCTGTAGCCGAATAATTCTTCTCTGATGCACTGAGCTATCGACTCGCATAGTAGATGGGATGATCCTTCTTCTGGTCGTCCTTCTAGCTTAGACAGACGCCAATAGCAAACGCAGAAATATCCACATAATTGTGAAATAAAATAGCCCAGTTGGGTGGTCTCAGAATAGGAGCATTGATCAACCTTTGCTTAAGATCTTCGAATGCTTTCTGCTGTTCATTCGTCCACAAGTATTCCACTTGTTTCTTCAGTAGATATGTAAGAGAGACAACAATAGAAGCATGATTTTGAATAAATCTCCTGTACTAGCCAACATGTCCTAAGAAAGCTCTTAGTTCACGTAAATTGGTTGGTATCTGGAGATTTTTTATAAGCTTGACTTTATCTTTGTCGACTTCTATTCCTCTGTTAGATATTCTGTGTCCGAGCAATATTCCTTCTTTCATACCAAAAAAAACATTTCTCTGGATGAAGAGGTAAACAAGTATCTCGACACCGTTGCAATGTTAATTTCAGCTTCTGCAGGTGTGTCTTTATATTACTGCATACACAGAAATCATCAATAAATATTTCGAGAAAAGTTCTTAGGAAGGCAGCGAAAATTAACATCATGATTCGCTGAAAAGTCGCTGGAGTGTTACAAAGACCAAAGGGCATTTTGTTGTAGGCATAAGTGCCCCAATCCATAGTGAATGTGGTCTTTGAATGATCCTCCTTTCGCACTCCAACCTAATTATATTCAAAAAAGCCGTCACAGAAACTGTAACGCTCTTGACCAATACCCTGATTTAGGATGGAATCAGTGAAAGGCAAAGGATGATGGTCCTTCCTTGTGGCAGCATTGAGTTTGCGGAAATCCTGGTATATTCGTATTTTGCCAGTCTTCTTCTTTGGGACGACAACAATGGGTGAAACCCATTCACTACTTAAGACGGGATAAATTATACCTGCCTTAAGGTGCTTGTTAAGTTCGTCCTTGACCATGAGAGAGTACTTAGGATTGAGACGATACTGTCTCTGTCGAATAGGTACAACATCTTCCTTAAGATCAATTCGGTGCTCTCCGAATTCTGCAGGTATACCCTTCAAATCGTCGAGCGACCAGGCAAAAACGTCTTGATACTCCTTCAATAGTTCAGTCAATTCCACTAACTCCGATTCTCCAAGTGACTGGTGCAAGTTCAACCAGTTCAGTAGAATCTGGTAAAATGATACCTTCTGTCATACTGGCCTTGGTATGGCCATGAATTTCGTGCATTGTTGACTCCACAGATGTTTTCTTGTCGTCAACCTGGTTCTTGTTACCAAATTCGTGTTCAGATTCGTCACTCGAATCGTCAGACTCTTTCGAGTTCGTGTCTGCAACGTTAATTTCTTCATAAGAAACATCCGCTTCAGCGTTGCAGGCATCGAAGAATTCTTCGTCATCAACATTCTCATAACATTCAAAGTACTACACTTCAATATCAGATTCATTGGGAAAAATATTCAAGGCATACGAAGATTCTTCTGATGTAAAGCTGGTGTCGGACAAAGGAGTTTCACCTTCATATTTGTCACGACTCTAGGTTATGATTTGTTCTGCTGGCTTACCTCGGTTATTGGTCTCACCAGTCTGAAATCTCAGCTCTCTGGATTTCCAATGTACACTTGCGTTTGATTGATAAAGCCAAGGTCGTCCAATCAGCATAGAATAGGATGACAAACCGAGTGGTTTGATAACAATGAAATTCATTGTGAATGGCTTGGCTTGAATGTAGACAGTGACATCCTTCAGTTCTCCAACAAGTTTTCGTCGTGTCGAATCAGCTAACTTGATGTTTCGTTGTGTCGGTTGAATGTCAGTCAGCCCCAAAGCATGAGCTGTGTCTTCTGTTATTATATTCACACTGGAACCAGAGTCAATTGGCACTTTTTTGATCAGGCATCCCGCAATGGTAATATCAATCTCAGGTGCACCGAGATCACCTAAATCGATAGACAAAACACCAGCATCTGGCAGAGAAACTTTTTTCTTCTTTTTGGGCACAAAAAGGCCTTTCAGTTGCTTTCTGTAATAAGTGTTATCTGCCAACAGCTGTTCAAAAGTAATGTTCGGACGAAGAGATCCGATATCAGTCATGATGTCATATTCTTTCGTCTTCGATTTCGAGGTTGGTTTATCAATAACAGCACTAGACAATTTTGTCTTCGCGATTTTTTCGTCCTCTTCCTCGAAAGTGACCACCTTTTCTGCAGCAGCTGTCTGAAGTTCAGCGTTGATGATTTCCTTTGCTTCTCCTGGGCAGGATCTTCAATGTATTTGTCATTCACAGTAGTGTAGTCTTCCTTGGTGTGTCCAGAAGTTCCACATTTCGTACACCATATTCTTGAGTTGGAAGAAGACGCTTTTGGTCTTTTATCTGCAACTTCAGAGATCTGCACTTTCAAGTCGTTAAACTTTTTATTAAGGTCAGCCCTATTACTCTTCCAAAGCTTTTCAACTTTAGAAGTTTTTGACTTACCCTCGACAACTTTCGTGTCGTCCTTTCGTTTAGTTCGTCGTTTATTCTTTCTCTCTCCTTTGTCAACTTCTGATTCTGATGAATTGCTGTTTTCAGATTCCGAGCTTGAAGAACTGGTACTTGAATCAGAATCTGAATCATCATCGCTGTCGCTAAAATCAGTTTTCGACTTTCGAGATTTCTTAGTCGATCGTCGCTTTCGTGCTAGTTCCGAGGTCTCGAAATTTTTGGCACTAGCTATTACTGCTGCTAAGGAGGTCATGTCCCCTTGTCTGCAATACCGATCAATCTTTGGTGGTAAACCAGCCAAAAACCATTCGATATGCATATCTACGGGATATACACCGGTTAGTTTTCCTATGAGATTTTTAACCTTTCGTGTATATTTGCGAAGAGATTCTTTACTCTTCTTCTGAACATTGTTTAGACGTCCAAGAATTCTAGATTTGTAACTGATCCTTCTGAACTGGTTCAGAAATGCATCTTTTAGCAAGTACCAGGTTCCTACATGCCCTGGTTCAACTTGGCTGTACCAGATGTGCGCCTGCTTTCTTAGCAGACCAGGGAAGATTTGTAGTTTGTCTACGTCAGTTCCCTCGTTATTCGCATTAGCGATTGACTCGAATTGTGAGACATAGCTATCTGCATCGTCGGAAGAAGTCCCTTTAAAATTATCGTATTTAATTTTAGAGATAGAAGTGAAACGTGCAGCAGGACCCTCCATACCGAAGCTAATTAGGAGTTCAAGTAACTGGGCAGTGATTTCGTCTAGATTTCTTCGACTAGTACTCTCACTTTGTCTTCGTAAAAATTCCTCTCTAAGCTTACGGTATCGTTCTTTTCTGGATTCTCTATCTGACATACACTAGAGATGGAGATGGATTTGTCAAATTTCTTATAACTTTCCTAAACTATCCCCGGCAACGGCGCCAAAAATTGGTATATGTCGTACTATACCAACAGGGTTAATATAGATTTTATAGTAAATAATGTCGTTCCCACAGAGGACAGCGTTAGAAAGTTATGTTTTTGGTACAATTTATGACAAGTGGTTTCGAGTGTTATTCTGGTTGTCGACAGACATTAAAAAGTAACCAGTATTACTTATGTTTGGGATGGGTAATGTTAATAAATTCAGAACAACAATCTGGCCTCTATCGAATTGAAGGAAGCGCGTTCTACAGATGAGATGTTATCAGAGTAGTACAACAGTACTACACTCTGGCTGATTAAGGTGTTAACAGAGAATCGAGAATTGTTCGATGTATTCGCGACTGTGCAGACAATTAATTAATCGCGTTTGCGAACTATTCGTTTCTAGACAGAAGTCCTCAACAACTAAAGCCCAACTTAATGGTTAAAGAACACGAAGAGTTTGAGAACACGTTAGAAACTTATGTCAATGCCAATAAGGAAAAACAGATCAAAGACTCAATTCTTCAGACAGGGACTGTCACTCATATGTATACATACAGCTTTATTCAATGATCGTGCTAGACTGTACCAAAGATAGTTGTTATTCGAGTGCCGAAAAGAAAGTATTCGCGACAGACGAATAAGATGGTTTTAAGACAGTTCTTTAGAACATGCTTTACGGATACACAACAAACGACTGTAATGCACTAGAGCGTCTGTCTGATCAGAGAGTAATTCATGAAATGCGTTAGAGATTGTTAGCAGACTCAAGACTCACACTCAGCAGTGCGGAGAACAGAGATAAGAGAGAATAACTCACAAAACTCTATTCACTTCTTCAATCTCTTACATAAGCATAAACTCTTCTCTCTCGATGATCGAGACTGAAGTGTGAGATCTATATATGTTTTACGGGGCGAACAAACACACCTCTTAAACAATAGGTGCGTCGCTCCCGCGAAAGGGTCTAGTTAACAATTTTATTGAAAATTCGTTCAACTATACCATAGGAGGTATACTTAACTATGAGTTAAAGTTACTCTAGTTTAACATGTCTTTTCGAATCTAGTCGTTTCATATGGACGACCTAGTAAAGGTTATCCAAAACAATGTCTTTTCCTTTTAAAGGTCTTGCCCTTAATTACAAGGCAAGGACTTAGGAGATATATTCCCGAAAATTAACTTAGGCCTCTTCATGATTTATACTTAACCAGCTCATATCTTTATTTTCGAGTATATCATGCCATATTTATGTTGATATTCAATATTTAACATTTTCGTGGCATCACACTTCCATTGCATTCTATAGCTTGTCTTTTGATATCTGGAAGTTAGGGAGAACAAATTCCATCCTTTAGGGTTTTGATTACTTAATCTTTTTTAATTTTCATTAGAGCATACTTATCAAAATATGATTCTTGGGGACTGAGGATAAATGATGCACATAAACTTTAATGCACAGCTGGGTATGTGTCCTCATGTGAGGGCCAGAAAAATAATGTTTCCCCAACTTGAAATATGTTCAAATGATTTTTTTTACTCACACCTCAAAAGCATATGATAGAGGAACTGGTAGCATGGTATTGAGGTTGGAAGGGTGTAGGTTCGACCTCTGTGAGAAGCATAACAATTTGAAACAGAACTTTATGTTTTTGGCTGAAAAAGGTTTTCAGCCAAAAACGTTGTCATGGCCCACTTGTGCATTTTATTATAGGTGCACACATTGTTGGGAGGCCTTTTTGTGAGCCACTTGTAATTCTCATTATACATATCATACTTGTACAAGATTGTTTTACGTGAAACTTTTTGGCATGAGTTGAACTTGTCCTACTTGTATGGGCTAGGCTACTTATGACATGTCTAGCATTATCTTGTGCACTGCATCTTTTGATACTAGTTGTATGTCTTGTACTTATATGGTCTATGTCACTTTTTGCATTTCTCAATATTATCGGACACATTAGCTTCAGATCTCTGAAAGGATGAGCAGTGACTGCAGTCCAAGTTGGCTAGTTGGCACTCCTTCCTGCAGGTCCAAATCTCTCTTCTAAATCAGTTACTGTGTTGATCAATGCAGATGGATCCAGATTCCATAATCAGCTCAGGTTAAAGCGAGGTCAAAACTATTCATTTCAACGTTTACTGCAAGCTTGGGCACTTCTGAGCAGACACAGCAAAGGAGATGGCCTCAGCCCTGCTTTTCAACTCGGGGTTGGAGAATAAAAAGAAAAAATTGTCGCTCATTGCATCAGACTTTGTGACTATTGTTTAACTAATGGCTTTGCTTTCAAGCATTATAAATAATACATCATGTAGGCACATCTTTAGTGGCACAGCAGTGAACCACTGCAGAACAGGTAGCCAAGCGAATTTAGCTAACAGAACCACCCTGTTAGGGCAGCAGTAGTACCGTAAGGAGTAGCCTTCCGTTCTAAGTGGGACCCGGCCAGTTGTCATCACTGGTTAGGAGGGTTCCAGGGGACGTGGCTTGTGGATCCGCAGTGCTACCAGTTATACTGGTAGCCGAGGGGTCAGGTACACAGTTAGGCCACATAGTACCCCGAGTCTAGTAATGGGCCCAGTGGGGTCCGAGGGGTCAGTGGGTACAGGTGACTACCTAGCCACGTGGGCGAGCCCGGGATAGCGAGTGCTAAGTGGCAAGCTCATGGAGTGGCCAGCTAGGCAGGTACCCAGCCCTTTGGGACTATGAGTGCGTGGGAGGAGGGTCGTGCTCAGTTCTAGTTTTATCCTTTGCTTCCTAACTTTCTCTCTCTAGCGTGTTCTTGGAGAAGGCGGTTGGCCTTACACACCCCTTCCTGGCAGTGGATCATGCAGATGGCCTAAGTTTGCCATTAAATTTGAAAACATTGATAGGCGTGAAAACCTAGGCAGAGTGGTACCCTCTGCCATCTTTATGGCTCACAATCAGTGGCCTGACATTTGATTGGCAGTCTGGTGAAAGCCCGTGCATTGCAATTTTCACAGAAGGCAGGAATGGCTTTCGCTAGGGCATCGTGCATGAGGCCCAAGATTGCTTTGATGAGGACTCCATGTAGCTAGTTCGTGAGTCTTTGGAAACATGGTGTCTGAACTTAGCGAGCAATAAGTAGCCAAAATTACCTGCACCATGCAGGCCATGCATGGAAGATAATCTAATGAAATGCAGGCTGCTTTCAATGAAAAAAGATGGAAGGGCATGTTCTTGCACTTACAAAGCTAGGTTGATCGCATCTTTGAGATCGGTCTATTCTCTTAAGAGGTGGATAAGGTTTTACATGCATGGTCTTCTCTGATTTGAGCATTCAGTCTATGATCACTGTACACCAGATATCTTCTTGTGTTAACCCATTTTTCAATGTACTTATGTAGAGGGCACTCCACCGGAAAGTCCTGCCATATGTGCCTTGCCTCAACTCCTGCGATACATCATGTTATTTCAGTCCTAGTGGTAGAAAGAGTGAATCTATGCAAAGTGTTAAAGGCTACTGCATTCTGCAAACTTCTCAAGCAAGAGAACAGCTCATTCTAGATTTCTTGTTTGGGTCATTTGTGAATTGTGATTATTATTTAGTAGTGTTGTAGGCGCAACGAACTTGACTATAAGGTCAAGATAAGGAATGCTACTGTGGGCAGCATGGTCAGAAACTTGAACAGAGTCTAGTATTTTGTCTTTGTTTCAGTAACTCGCATACATATTACGATCTTTGTTCCTATTTATTTATTTTTATTTCATTTTTAATTAGATTTATAAATTTACATTCTTTTTGAACATCATTTTATTTGAATTAATATTATTATTTCTTTCTTCTTACTGGTTGTCTTTTGCTTCTTAGTCAACATTGGGTCTACCCAGTTAGCTACTTATGCTTGGGTATTGATGAGACAAGAGCAATGATGTTTGGCTAAGATTTTTTATTGAATTTTATATTATTGTTTTGACTTAGATCCTTTGACTTTTTCAGTTGCTTGTATATTGTTTCTAAGCTTTACCTTATGACATCACTAACTTCTCTATATAAATTTGTGAAATTGGATATATTTTAATTTCACAAGTAGATATTTTTGTGTCACTTTAGCGGACATGCAAATTCTTAATGAATTTTTGACCGAGTAGTGGCCAGCTGTATGTTCTTATCTGCATATCTTGAGAGGGTGCGCATGCTGCCCCTACAGCTAATCAAAAGTAACATCTCTTACTTGATGTCATGTTGGTAAGGTCCTTGTTATTGCATAATAATTATATGGCTCCCTCTTTTTTTTTTTTGGAGTTCTTAGTCTATTGCTTAGTAGGGTTAATCAATTGCTTTTGGTTCACCTAGTTATTTTCCTTTCCTCTACCTAGCTCTAGTTTCAATTTTTTTTTGAAGTTTGTTTGAGTTTGTGATTTATTGCCTATTAAGTTGTGTTATACTTTCATCATTTTCTTGGTTCTCTTCTAAGCATCCACTTTTCATATTTAAAGTCTAATTTATAAATGGTTTTTACTTTGGGTTAATTGATTCTCTACTTCCTTTCTTTTCAACTTTCAATATTGGTCACTCCTTCAAAATTAAATTAGATAAAAGTTCCTTCATGTATAGTTGTAGTCATGTTTTTCTTGGTTGCGCTTCATTAGATAAATATTTCAATATTCCTTAATGTTCAGGTTTGAGTTCTTGTTCTTGATGGTTTCAAAGTTATAAAGTAAGTTTTATGCTAATTCTTGCCACTTGTATAGAATTTTGTACATTTGATTCTTTGGTCGTCCCTGTAGTTTACCACCAAGAGTCACTCATGTAAATTCTATGAAACCTTTTCCAATTTTTTTTTTGTGTGATTGACTCTCTCATGGTCCAATTAACTTTGTCTCACCATGTTAGAGTCTGAACCATACTCACATGAAGTTTCTTTTCTTTGGGTCCTTTTAGATCAAGGGCTTTTTGGTTAGTTTTGTGAAAGCCTTTCAGTGTGAGAGGGAGTCAAGTAGTGTTACTTCAAGAAGTCCCGGGCACTTGATCGCATGCTATTGTCAGTGATCTTTCGAGCGGACCTATTTAGGTGCCTCGCCGCTTTACAACTGTCCCGTTAAACAAACGAGGGGTGTGGTCAACACTAATATTGACCATCGGACCAATACCCTTCAGGAGGGCCTGGTCTTAAACAATTGCCTGACTACTCAAAATATAATCTATGGCTCTTCTACTATCAACACTTCAAAGGTTTGCTCTTTCATCCCTTTACCCCTTTGTTTTGCTAGTAGAAACGATACAAATCATAGAGAAAGCTTTAACTTTTTGTCTAGATGTAATTTGACTAATTTTCATAATTTTGGAGAAGGTCCTATTTAATGGTCTGTTTTAAAGTCTTTGTTTGTTAGTACTCATTATACAAATAACCATATTAGAATTTTGAATCGCCTTAGAGAAAAATATGTGCATTCCTCTAGGCCTCTTAGCCCAAACCATACCACCCAAGGAATCTATGTCATTTATAACATACAAAGTAGTAGTATGGTATATGTTGGCCAAAACATTAGGGTACTAATTGTGTTGTTCATCTAGCTAACTTTTATCTTCTCTTATGAGTTTTAATTTATACAACGATTAGTTTCTTGTGGTACTTGTCCCATCTTATTGCATAAATTAACTCATGTTAGAAGATATATTGATGACTTATTTGTTCCTAATCTTCCTAATTTTGGTAGTTTTCTATATAAAGACTCTAGCTTTTTTGGTGGAGGAATCTATCCTAAAGACTTATGTGAACTTAATTGTACAACTAGCGATGAGTGCAATTTTTTAGACCTGTCTATAGGTCAGGCTAGGTCAGGTTTATTGGTTGATATTTTTGATAAAAGGTTGTAGCCAGAATACCGTAACTTGAACATAATTCGCATGTCTTATATTTCTTCAAAGATTTCAGATTCTGTTAACTATGGAGTGATCACTTCTCAATTCTACAGGTTTTCTCGTCAGTTATCTCGTATACATATTATGATCCTTGTTCTTGTTTATTTTATTTTATTATTTTTATTTTATTTAAATTAGATTTATAAATCTACGAATTTTATTTTTGAATTTCATTTTGTTTGAATTATAATTATGTTTTCTTTCTTCTTACTGGTTGTCTTTTGCTTCTTAGTCAACATTGGGTCTACCCAAGAGAATTTGGATTCTTAGTCAACATTGTGTCTACCCAAGAGAATATGGATTCTTTCGAAAACCAGTTAGCAACTTATTCTTGGGTATTGATGAGACATAAGCAATGTTGTTTGGCTAAGATTTTTTGTTTATTGAACTTTATATTATTTTTTTGACTTTGATTCTTTGACTTTTTGAGTTGCTCATATGTTGTTTCTAAGCTTTACTTTATGACATCACTGACTTCTCTATATAAAACTTTGACAAATAGATATATGGTTATTGCATATGGCCATCCCCACAAGGCGCTTGGTATGATGGCAGTGCCTTGTATGCCATCGGAGTTTTTGTACTAGATACTGAGATATTGAATGTGTGAAAGTCTTGGAGAAATTTGTTCTAAACGTGTATTAACTTTCTACAATTGGCTATGAGAAGTATGAGTGCTTTAAAGGGGGTCCTCAAGTGCAAGATTATAGTGGTCACTATTGCATCGAATTCTATATTTATTAAATTGTACAACTACATGAAAACCACAATTTGTGACAATCATTAATGTCATACATGGAAGACACATTGTATACTCAGATGGTTTTTGTAGAAGAAATATATTATACTGTTATGGCATGTTGAGTCCATGTATGGAGATTTGAGCTATGAAATATAGCCCATCTCACACTCAACGATTAAACTCAAACGTATCATTGATAATTAGATAAGCAAGTTATTGATAATTAGGATCAATATGAAATCTTCTGTACATGGATTCAATTCATATTTTGCTACCTACAAGCTTTGCAAAACCTAATCACGTGCTTACACTTTGTGTAACTATTGAATATAAAAATAGCAGATTTGAGTTCAATGGTTAACATGGATACCTAGCTCATTTGATAGTGGTACTAACCTATTATAGAATCCATTATGTTATAGATTCTTTTTGGTTCGCAATGAGTACGCAAATAGTTAAGTGCAACATTTTGATTCAAAAATATTCTAACTTTATTGAGTACTTCTCTAGGAAAATACTCGTTCAATTTAAGCCAAGTTACAAATTTTGTGCTTTGCTACCATTTGTGTTAGTAGTCTTGCAACTGCAAAATTGAAATCTACCTAATAGGCATCAACAAATCACAACGAGGTGTCTTTTGATAACCTCTTTTTTTTATAAATTTTTTGAGGTGTCTTAGAAATTTTTTTAAAAATTATTTAGAAAGTTCGAAAACAATTGGTTTTAATTCTCTTAATCCCTTCATATTGTTCTGTATTTTCTATTTTTTGGTTTTTATGATCAGTACGGTCCATCCTACTTCCAAGCTCCAATATATATATACACACACACACACTAGTGGGTAAACCCATCGATGATGTGGCTGGATGTCATCGACGTTGATTGCAGATGGTTTGTGTTTTGGTCGGAGGTCGATTGCGGATGGTTTGCGTTTTGGATAGGAGGGCGTTTTGGGTGGTGGCCGATGCTTTTGACGATGGAAGGAAGCTGATTGTGGATTGTTTTCTCATGTAGCTGTAGAGAGAGAGAGAGAGAGAGAGAGAGAGAGAGAGAGAGAGAGAGAGAGAGAGAGAGAGAGAGAGAGAGAAGCCATAGCAATGGCTTGAGGGGTAGAGGGAGGGGGCATGTGTGTGTGTGTGTTTAGAGTTTACAAAAAGAGAGAGAGTGAGAGATTGAGAAAGAGAAAGAGAGATGGAGAGTGTGTGGGTATGTGTTTAGGGTTTAGGAAGAGAGAGAGAGAGAGAGAGAGAGAGAGAGAGAGAGAGAGAGAGAGAGAGAGAGAGAGTTGTGTGTTTAGGGTTTAGGGCCCCCTATCTCATAAACCATTAAGGCACTCCTAACCCCTTCAAATAAACTCCTAGATTACTTGTAAAAAAATGGAACTTAACTTATCATCACAATAACTTGATGATAAAGTAAACACAGAGTAGGTGTTGGGGCTACAAAGCTTTGACAAAGATAGAAAAAATCCACACAAAACTGGCTTGCATAACTTGAGTCTTGGACGAAGATCTCATATGAAAATTGCATGGTTTTGTGTGATATAAGTGCTCCACATAAGAAAACATGTTAGATCTTATGGGGTCCAACCAATATATGATAGGCTTATAACTTTACATTGGCTAAGATCAAGCATATAGGTTGATAAGCAAACATGAACTTAAAATAGAAGTTAATGTAATGGGAATAAACTCAACACTTTATGCTATACATGTTTCTATATAGATCAAAACATGTGTTTTCTAAGGTTCATAGAAAAAGTAGGCATGGGGCCCAACAACAGGGAATTTCAAACACCATTTTCAGCAATCATTTTACGTAATGGAGACCAAGCCCAAAGCCTAAATGACTACACATTCTACATATTGTGTGAAGGAACCCTGAGCAGTAGGAAATCTGATAAGATGTATTAGCAGAATCCAAGAAACAATTGTCATCCAAGTTGTAATATTCAACATCAAAATTAAAAATCACCATAGTGCTTATTAGGTGACTTCACACAATGATCAAAATATGCTTAAGAAATTTGCAACAATAATGATTTAACAGTTTTATGATAGGAGGTGATAAGAAATCTTACCTGAGGCAACTTGGCCACCTTATCCTTGTATTACTTTGAAGATGTTTCATGTGTGTAGATTTCTCATCAAAGTAGAGTCGACTTTGAAATATTATAAGGGCCTCAATGATTGCAATGTCAATAAATATTCAAGCTCTTTTTCAAACACCATTATATGAAGCTATCCTTGTCAGTTACAATCTATCAAACATCCAAGAATAGAAAATTATATATAACCACATTCCCTACAACGTTCTCTTAATACACCTTAGAAAAAGAAAGAAGAGAGAGATCAACAGACAAAAGAAAAGTAAAGAACACTTACCTTGTTCTTCTCTTCTTGCTCATTCTTCTTTTTCTTCTTTTTCTTTTCATTTTCTTGCCTAAACAACAAATTTCAGCACGGATTGTGTAAAGCAATCATATATAACTCATAGTTCTTCGATGATTCAGATTAAGTTGATTCAAATTATGAATCACATCAATTCAAAGGAAAAAAGGAGTTGCAATCAACTTGTTGCAAAATAATTCCAAAAGAACCTGATTTGTTTTCAAATTTTGAAAGAAAAGAACATGCAAAAAACAACACATATTTGAAAAAAAACGTATTTTGAATAATGGATTCTAAATTCAAATCAATATCAAAATAATTGAATGGCGATTCTTTGAAACTATGTGCCCATGTGCAGCAGTTAACATGCTTTGTCTACCATACCCCAGAACGAAATAACAAATATGTTGACCTGCTAATCTCAGGATGGTAGTCACAGTATCATAACCTTCCAACATTCTTCATTGAACACATTAGCACAATGTAGCTCTGAATTGCACCTGAAGAAGCTTATTGCTACGTCATGCTTTGTTTCTTCGGCTCTGCTTAGAGTGGAACAGCCGAATACCCGATACCTCAAAAATATTTTTGTCCTTTGAAACAAAATCATTTTAGACCTGAACTATGCCAAAATGGATTTGCTTCATGATACCTCCAGGTTTATATCACCTGGGTGAATGAAAGTTGCATAGGGCTTAACATTGTGGCGTCTTCCAATCGGTCCAAAACGCAAAACAGATGCGCAATAAAGCAAACAATAATGCCATGATGGAAACCCTAACATATTGAACATAAGAGAGTGAAAATATTACCTTGGATGGATGGGAATGAAGAGTTGCTAGATGGCAGACAGGTTCTTCCTTGTGTTGGAGGTAGCAGAGTGCGAGAATCTATGCAGGCACTTAGAGAATGATGATGCATCGTAAGATCCATTTCCATGCTCTCTCTCTCTCTCTCTCTATATATATATATATATATATATATATATATATATATATTATATATATATATTATATATATATATATTATATATATATATATATAAAGATATATGTGTGTCACATTTGTGCCTATGCATGGGATAGGAGGATGCATGTATGGTTGCATGGGTGCATCCTTCTACCATCTACTTTTTCAAAAAAATTAACTAAAATTCTTAGATGCATGCATGGGGAGGAGGATGTATGCATCCTGCTCCATGCATGCACATTAGTCCCCATCCTAATTCAAAATTCAAA